>CM046451.1:51209213-51454213 GCA_025506515.1 Flaveria trinervia
TGAATGCTATGATTGCTCCTGATTTCACAAACCAAGTAAAGATAATAGCATGGAAGTTGTGATATATTTGATGCATTTTTTGATAAAAAGAGTAAATGCTCTTTGTGATGTATATCACTTTTACTCAAGCATCATTAAACTTCCAGTGCAAGACTTGAAATAGTTAAACAGATTACCTCTGATTAATCCATCTGATTCTAAATATTGTAAGATGATGGTAAAAATTGAGAAGAGGAATGGATAGATCAATCAATTTTTTTTTAAAACAAGATGTGATCAAGAAGACAAGAGTACTTTGCTACTTTAAAGAAGAACAAAAAGCTTAAAGGATTACAATTGAAGAAGAACATTTCATGATAGAACTGTATGATAGAATATTGTAGAAATCATAACTCCTGGTATAAAAGTGACTGATGGTAATCAAAAGTCAAAACCAATTCTCAGATGGTTCTATGACACTGAGATTTTAAGCTTAAATTGGTCCGAAACTTGAACAAGGGATGAGGACATGATTACACTATTTGGTGCTTTTGAACTGAAACTATTGCATCCAATTATATATCATTTTTATCTGTGCAAAGTTTGAGAAAGCATCTCCAGAAGTTGCAGAGCAAGACAAGAAGATTTCTATTCCTCATCATTTGATGAATGCTGTAATGGAAAGAATTCATTAAGAAAAGCTTGCATATGCAAACATTGTTAAGAAGGATATCAAAGAGATTGAGTTCATGAGATTTCAAGAAAAAGGAGTATTAAAATTACTCAAAGGAAAGTCAAAATCCTATTGAGTTATGCCATATTGATCAGCCATGTTTATCTAAAGATACATTGGAAAAAATGAGTAAAAGGAGATAAGACGAATAGCAAAACCAGAACAAGGCATTCTTGCTAGAAAATTTAAGTCTGCTATTGCTAATTCGTTGAATGAACATGAATGTATAAAAAGAACCAATGTTCCACATCAAGGAAGAACGCAAAGATTTTGTTGGACCAAAAGAACCAATGAGCCAAGATCAGAAAACCTCTAAGTCCACACGGTATCACAACAACTGCTGAAAGCCTCATCAGTAGTTTGACAAGTACTGAAGACTTCAACAGCTGAAGATCAAGTGCTGAAGACCTTAACAGCTGAAGAACCAAAGTGCTGAAGTACAACAGCTGAAGAACACAAGTGCTGAAGCTGAAAGACCAAAGTACTGAAGTACAACAGCTGAAGAGTTCACAAGTACTGAAGATCAACAACTGATGTACAAGTCTGAAGACAAAGACTGAACATCAGCTGATGATATCTACTGAAGTCATCAGCTGATGAAACGCCTGAAGGTCAAAGTCTGAAGACCAAGTACTGAAGCCTCAGTAGTTTGTCACAACTGCTGAAGAGTACTTCTTCAGTAGTTGTGATATCAGTAGTTTTATGTTTTATGTTTCAGTAGTTTTGTAAAACGACTGAAGAGCTTGTTCTTCAGTCGTTGTAGTTTCAGTAGTTTTATATTTTGTACTTAACCTGCTGATATGTTCTCAGTAGTTGTGAACATTTCAGTAGTTTGTAAGATTTAGTTATTTCTGTATTGGATCTGCCAGTTGTCACTTTCCGTGATAACAGCAGTGACTGTTGCACTCTATATAAGGAGTGACAACCCATTGTAATCATTGAGCGATATGAGCAATTGAATGGAATGTTTGATTGATTTGATTAGAAATATTCTCCATCTATAACATTCCTAGAAATCAGAAATTCATATTCTCTCCCTATAACCGTATGCGATCTTAACGCTTACATATATTGTTTGCTTGCTACAATTTGTCTAATTCGTTTGTGTATTCCGCTGCTTTACATTCTGATAAACATCAAACTTGTGATCACTGATCCTGTCAAATGGTATCAGAGCAGGTTAATCATTGATCGATCTAATAATTGATCATTGAAACTGCTATTCAAGATCCAAGTTTGATTGAATTAGCTTTTGTTTTTGCAAGAAACGGTTATAGAGATTGAATTTTCTGTATTTCTGCTCATTCATCCTGAGATCTTATTCTTGGTTCTCATTGAGTTTGTTGTGGTTTGTCTAAAACTTTTAAAACTTGAACTAAACTGTTTTTGAACTGAAAATGACCACTCCCTCCAATGATCCTCACAATACTGGTTCCTCAACCAAGCCTCCTATGCTGGTTAGGAATGAGTATAACATATGGCAAAGACGTATGCTCCATCACCTGTCTGTTAACAGCGCAGGTGTTGGACATCAGTGGTACATGGTCCACACAAGCCTATGGTGAATAACCCGGAAACCAATCAAATGGTTCCGAAGAGGAGGGAGCAATACTCAGATGAGGATAAAAAGTTGCTTGAGATTGATGCAAAAGCCCATGGAATTCTGGCCATGGCTTTGCCCAATGAAATCTATTCTGGGCTAATGCATCATGAAACTGCCCATGACCTCTGGATTGCTTTGAAAGAACAATTTGGAGGAACAGATGAGGTCTTGGCAAATAATAGAGAAATTCTTGCCCAACAATATGAGACATTCTCTCATAGAAAGGGTGAGACACTGACTCAACAATATGAGCGTTTTCTTGTTTGATCTCTGAACTAAAAATGGTCAAACTTGAATACACCAATATTCAGATGAATAACAGATTTCTCAGATCACTGCCTGAGAGATGGGACACATATACTATTGTCCTACGCTCCAGTGCAAGTTTGGACAAACTATCTCTCACCCAACTCCATGGGAAATTGCTCACTTTTGAGAGAGAGATAGAACAGAAGAGAAAGCTGTCTTCATCTGGAAAGCTCACTGAAGACTTTATTCAAGGCAACACTGCCTTGGTGGGTCATGAGTCAGAATATGCTGCATCTGAATGCCAGTATGATGAGCATATTAATTTCTCTTCGAGCACTTCTAATTCTGCATTTGTAAGTGTTGATGGTCAGTTTACTGGTGGTAATAATGACAATTTATGTTTCATCATGGATGATCTCAAGGGGATTGCAGATGATGACTTAGAAGAGATGGATATTTTGAGCCAAATGGCCTTGATAAATATCAGATCTCAGAAGTTCTACAAAAGAACTGGAAGAAAATTCCCAGGACTCTCTGGCAAAACCAAGTTGGTTTTGACAAGAGCAAGTTGAGGTGTCACAAATGCCAACGGCTTGGACACTTTGCAAGAGAGTGTAGATCAACTGGATCAAACTCTACTGCACCCTTTGTGACTTTTCCTGGCAACAGTCAACAAAACAGAGGGCAACATCCTGTCACATCTAGCCATCATCCTCAACAACAATCTCCGGCATATTTTGTTCCTCAGGGTCAAATGCCTTATCAGTACCCTTGTTATTACATGCCACAGTCAAGTCAAGTTCAAGTTCCTATGACACCACAACCTCATGCATTACCAGAACCTCAGCCTTCCCTATCTCATCAACAACCTTCATCTCAACAACACAGCTTCTTCACCCCAGGAGTTGTTGACTGGAGCAGTTTACCAGATGACTTGTCTGGTCATGATCAACTGTTCTCAGGTGCTGGTCAACATGGTGGTGACAGTCCTTTGGGAATCTAGCTCTTATGGCTTTGGAGTCTGCTGATACTTCATCTTCCAATGCCTCTACACCTCAGGTATCACAGGTATCCTCTGAGGCAAAAGCCAAATTATGTTCTGAACAATGCATAGCAGCATTTGCTTCCATTAGAGAAGCAAATGTAGCTTTAATTAATAAGAACATGAGCTAGAACAAGAAATTTCCAAAAACAAAGCTGAGTTTGAGTTTGTGCTCAAAGATAAAAATGATGAGGTTTATAAACTGAATTGCAAAATAATTGATGATAAGGCTAGAGAAGATGTACTTCTAGAGAAGTACAAAGATCTCAAAGAAACTTGCAGTTACCCAGGTCGAGTGTGATAGATGGGTACAATCATGCAAAGGTTTTGAAATGCTTCTTAGTAAGCAATCTGCTTCAAATGTGAAGTTTGGAATTGGTTACAATCACACTGCTCCACCTACAGATTTACCCCAAGAGCAGAGGTAGAATCTGATGGTGAGAGTGATAACCAATCCATCAAGTCATGTGATCTACCTTCTGATACAGCACAATCAGAAGTAGCAGTCAGTATCAAGTCCTCTTTGAACCTATCAGCTGATGTTGATGGTCCAAATGCTGACATTCACATGATCAATAAGTTGATCAACTCAGGAGTCAATCCTGAAGGTCCTGAAAGGACTGGAGAGCAGGATTCAACTCCTGAAGTTCAAACTTCAACTGCTGTCAGTACTGAAGAGAAGAAAACTGGCAGTAGAAAAGTTTGAAGACTACTAAAGATGCTGTCAAGAAAGCAACCAATGCTTCCAAAGCATTGAAGAACAAGTCTTCACCATCTTTAGTTGATGATCAACCTAAGATGAAGAAGAAACCATGTGAAGTATGTGGTTTGTTCAATCATCTTACAGATGATTGTTGGTACAAAAGAGGTTCCAAACTCAAACAAAAGGAAGAAATTAATGAGAAAATGGTAAAAATGAAAATGAGTTTGAGACCACATTTGTATCAGCAACATCAAATCCTGTAACCCTTAAGTCCTTAAAGCAATCCAAAAAGGAAGGTGTTAAACAGGTGACAGCTGAGGGTGCTCAAAAGAAGAAGGTGCAACATAGGACCTTATCTAACTCCACTAGCAATGTGTCTGATGAGCTGAAAGCTTTATCACAAAATCAGACACAGCTGTGATGATGGTACAACATCTGTTGGGTAGAGTTAACCACTAGATTCTCCTATGTTGAAACCACAGAAAAGGAGGTCTAAGCCAAAGGACTCCTCTTCTGCACCATCTTCTTCCTCTCAGGCTGTTGTTACAAATAAACATGCTAGTTTACCATCTATTGATGAGACCAGGCCCAAAACCAAAAAGGTTTGGGTCTCTAAAACTAACTGATTGTTTATTATTGCAGGGTTCTTCAACATGCCAAAATAGCATCTGGTATGTAGACAGTGGGGGATCCATGCACATGACTGGGAACATCTCTCTTCTTCATGACTACTCTCAAGGAAAGAAGGGATTTGTCTCTTTTGGCAATGATGCTAGGGGTTACATCATCGGTAAGGGCTTTGTCTCCAATGGAGAAATCAAATTTGATGATGTTAATCATGTGGAAAATCTCAAGTACAACCTCTTGAGTGTCAGTCAAATGTGTGATAAAGGCCATGTTGCCCTTTTCACAAGTCAAAACTGTAGGATTCTGTCATCCAAAGTTTTGCCCTTGATTGACAAGGTGTTGGATGATCACACTCTCCTGAAAGCCAACAGGACAGGAAGAGTGTATGCCTTAGATCTCTCTAAGAAGATAGATCTCAAAGGTAATCCTTGCCTATTTTCCAAAGCCTCTTTTCAAGAATCTAAACTATGGCACAGGAGGCTTGGTCATGTTAATCTCAAAAACATGAATCACTTAGCCACAATAGTTTAGTCAGAGGCTTACCAATAAAGATTTACATGTCTGATGAAACTTGCACTGCTGTTTAAAAGGAAAACAGCACAAGGTCTCATTTCCTCCTATTGAAGTGTCCAAGTCCACTGCCTGCTTGCAATTACTGCATATGGATCTATTTGGTCCTGTGAGAGTAATGAGCATGGCAAAGAAGAGATACTGTCTGGTAATTGTGGATGATTACTCCAGATTTGTATGGACTTTCTTTCTACATTCAAAGGATGAGGCTGCTCAGAAGATTATCCACTTTGTGCTGTACATTGAGAAGCAGTATTCCCTTCCTGTCAAGTGTATCAGGAGTGATAATGGAACTGAGTTCAGAAATCATACACTTGATGACTTCTATCTCTCAAAGGGAATCAAAAGGCAGTTCAGCATTCCAAGGACTCCGGAACAAAATGGAGTAGTGGAGAGAAAGAACAGCCCTCATTGAAGCTGCAAGGTCCATGCTGGCTGACTCAGGTTTACCATTGACCTTTTGGGCTGAAGCTGTCAACACAGCTTGTTATGTGCAAAATAGAGTGTTAGTAAATCAGAGGTTGATGAAGACTCCATATGAAGTTCTCCATCATTTGGCTCCACTGATTTCATTTTTCAAAGCATTTGGGTGTCCCTGTTTTATTCTCAACACAAAGGATCAACTCCACAAATTTGATCCTAAGGTGGATGCAGGATACTTTGTTGGTTATTCATCTACTTGCAAAGCATACAGAGTCTTCAACTGCAGAACAAAGATGGTTGAAGAAACTCTACATGTTAAGTTTAATGAATCTCCAAAGGACAAGATTCCACAAAGTCCTGTGGAGTTATTTGATCTGGACATACTGCAATATGTTCCTTATCAAACTCCTGCTGTTGCTCCTGTCAACAGTTCACCACCTGGTGCTATGATGCTGATGATGATGATTGCAGTACTCACCTCTTCAGGTAGTGATCAGCTGCCTGAGTCAACTAGACCTGATGTTCCTGTAGCGCCAGTAGCACCATCCACAACAAATGCTGATGAGATTTCTTCGAATTCAACTTCCTTTGAATTACCATCCACTGATTGGTTTCAAGGAAATGATTCACCATCACCATCTGTTGCTGCTGAACCGGCTACAAACACTTGCACAGATCTCATTGTGTATCAAGATCTGAAGAATCACCCCATGTCTCAAATCATTGGTGATATCACTGCTGGTGTATCAACAAGAAGTCAATTGTCAATTTCTGCTTCTATGCTCTCTTCATCAGTCAGCAAGAGCCAAAGAATTATCACATTGCTTTAAAGGACAATGGATGGGTTGATGCCATGCAGCTTGAGCTTCTTCAGTTCAGGAAACAGCAAGTGTGGGAACTGGTTCCTCTACCTCCAGGTAAGTGTGCAATAGGCACTAAATGGGTGTTTAGGAACAAAACTGATGAAAATGGGCTTATTGTTAAGAACAAGGCCAGACTGGTTGTTCAGGGGTTTGCACAAGAAGAAGGTATTGATTATGATGAAACCTTTGCCCCTGTAGCCAGACTGGAAGCAATTCGATTGTTTTTAGCTTATGCTGCTTATCAAAAACTTAAAGTTTTTCAAATGGATGTCAAAAGTGCATTTTTGTATGGAAAAGTTAAAGAAGAGGTTTATGTATGTCAACCTCCAGGCTTTGAGGACAACAAACATCCTAATTGGGTGTATAAGCTTGATAAAGCTCTTTATGGGTTAAAACAAGCTCCCAGAGCCTGGTATGAGACATTATCAAACTTTCTTCTGGAAAACAATTTCACTAGAGGCTCCATAGACAAGACTTTATTTATTAAGAAAGCTGGGCAGCATAATCTACTTGTTCAAATTTATGTAGATGATATCATTTTTGCATCCTCTGATCCAAAGTTGTGTGATGCCTTTACAAAGTTGATGCAACAGAAGTTTGAAATGAGTGCCATGGGAGAATTACAGTTCTTTCTGGGGTTGCAAATCAAACAAAAGGCTGATGGAATTTTTATTCATCAATCCAAATATACAAAAGATCTTTTGCAAAAGTTTGATTTACAAAACTGTAAGCCCTGTTCTACTCCCATGAGCAGCACCACACAACTGGATCAGATCAGAAAGGTAAAGTGGTTGATGAAACACTTTACAGATGTATGATTGGGTCCTTGATGTATTTAACAGCTTCTAGACCAGATATTATGTTTGCTACATGTGTTTGTGCTAGATTTCAGGCTGCACCTAAAGAGTCTCATCTGATTGCAGTCAAGAGGATCTTTAGATATCTGCAAGGCACTCCATCTCTAGGTTTATGGTATTCTACCAACCATTCTGGTAAATTAGTTGCTTTTTCTGACAGTGACTATGCAGGGTGTAAGTTGACCAGGAAATCAACTTCTGGTGGATGCCAATTCCTAGGCAACTGCTTAATTTCTTGGCAGAGCAAGAAACAGACCTCAGTTGCTACATCCACTGCGGAAGCAGAGTACATTGCTGCTGCAAGCTGTACATCTCAGGTACTCTGGCTTCAAAACCAACTTTTGGATTATGGCATTACAGAGACTAAGACTCCATTGTTAATGGATAGTGCTTCAGCTCTTTGCATTGTCAAAAATCCAGTCCAGCACTCTAGGACCAAACATATAGAGATCAGACACCATTTTTAAGAGACTGTTTTGAAAAGGTCTGATTGATCCTAAGTTTGTGCCCAGTGCTGATGAGCTTGCAGACATTTTTACTAAGCCTTTGGATAGTTCAACTTTCCAAAACCTGGTGTTAAGGCTTGGTATGCTGCAGCTAGAATAGGTGACAACTACTGATGATCTCAGTAATTACTGATGATCATGAGTGCCATGTCACATATAAGTACTGATGAGCTCTTTAACCTCAGTAGTTTTTAAACTACTGAAGGCTAAATGCTTTCAAGTACTGGACTTTATCTGTTCTACACTATACTGATGTAGTTACAACTACTGAAATCAGTAAAACAGATAAGTACTGATGTCCTATGAAACAACTGAAATCAGCTAAAGACTGATGAAAGTGTTGAGGACAGTTTGAAACAGCTGAAAAGCTAAGAATTGACGAAAACAGCTGACGAGAACTTTCTCCTCAGTCGTTTGTACCACTGCTGTTTCATTTTAAACAACTGAAGCAAACCACGTCTTCAGTAGTTTTATAACTACTGATGACCAATACCAAGTCTTCAGTTGTTTACAACAGCTGATGACTAAAACCACTGTCTTCAGTAGTTTCATAACTACTGATGACAAACACCATGTCCTCAGTTGTTTCAATCACCTGAAGTCAAAACCACGGTCTTCAGTAGTTTTCTAAACTACTGATGCCTAACACCGCGACTTCAGCTGTTTCAACGTCTGAAAGGATAATACCATGTCAACGGTCGTTTAAACTACTGATGACTAACACCACATCCTTCAGTCATTTCCTCACCCGTACCCTATATATACCCTTAACCTGAGCTCTCCATACTTCATCTTCTTCAAACCTAACGTTCCTCTCCAACAAATTTCCATGGCGTCTTTGCAAATTAACCCGCGACACAACTGTGTTGCCTACCTCACGAAATCGCCGATCTGGACTAAGTTCGATGCTGCTATCGATCTTATGGCTCAGTCCCCATACAACAAGGCATTCCTTCTGAACCCTGTTTTACATGCCGAATCCTTGAACCAATTTTGGATGAACATTACGGTTACAACTGAGGAGAGCACACACAATCCCTCCGGTCTGTAGTCAACAACAAAGAAGTAGTGATTACTCCTGCAACAATCCGAAAAATTCTTCACCTGAGTGATGCTACCTCTCCTGCTGGATATCCGAAGGGCACTATAGATCTATCATTTGCTCAGCATGGATATCAAGGTGATCTCAGTGCCACAACCATCATGAAGAAACACTTTAATGACGCTGAGCGCCTGATCTTTCACATGGTCAATGTATGTTTGGCCCCTAAGACATCGTCTTGGGATCAAATGTCCACCAAATGGCAGCAGGTATTGTATTCTATCCTTGAGCAACAACCACTGAACTTTTCCGAATTAATATTTTCAGAGCTCAAAGATATGGCTCAAAAATTAACTGCCAACCGTTGGATACTCTATCCACGGTTCATCATGGCCATTATAATAGACCAGCTTAATGCTGAGGGACTTGTTGGCTTGGGAGTCCCTGCTACGGCTGTTTTGCCAGAAGTATACTCCCCGCACAACTCTGACCGGACACTCAAACTGGCTGCCAAGCTGCGAAAACCCACGCAGCTGGAACCCACAGCCACCACCTCCAAATCCAATGTCCCCACCAAACCCACCAAAAAGAAACCCAAAAGGCTACTCAGGGAATTGAGTCCCCTGAGGATGCTCCTGCACAACAAACGCAGGATATATCCACTAGTCCAAACCCCCTAGTGGATACAATGACTCCTCCAGCCACAGCCGCTCAGGCTTCCTCTCAACAGGAACCTGCAGCAACCCAAGGGGCACCTACTTATCTGGGATCTTCCTCACTTGAGGAGATTGCCATTGAAGAGCACCATCCACCCCAGGTGCACACTGCTTCTTCCCCTGTACCCCAACCAACCGCCCCTCACAGCCCAACTTTAATAGTTGCACAAGTGCTGACTCAATTGCACTCCTCACCCCCTCCCCAGAAACCACTTACCACTGGGAATACCTCTACAATTGAGGGGGAGGAATACAGTGCACCTGAGAACCCACAGCACAGGGGTTTAACTGTTCTATCTCCTGTGTTGATATGGAGATAAGAACTTCTGGTGAGGCTGCCAACTCTTCTGAATCAGCAAATGATCAGACTGAGGTTGGTAACATAACTAAGACCTCACCAGAGGCAACAGCCGATGAAGGACAACGTCCTGAGGCTGGAAGTCCCCAGTTCCAAGACAAAGGGGCACATGCTACATCTGGTCTACACCCAGAGCATGTATATCCTGCTACAAGCAGGAGGTCAGGTGATTCAGCATATGCTGATGATGACCTGGGCTTCTTCTATGATGTTCTTGCCCAGAACACGATCCTAGAGGAGGAAGTCAGTAGACTGCAAACCTACTTGACCAACTCTCTCAAGGAGTAAGACCATCTGCCACCACATCAACCCAACAGATGGCACCTTCCTCTGAAGGTCTCCTAAACACAACCACTCACAAAATCTCAGCCACCTGCCTCTGTTTCTGGCACCATTCCTCAGGGACAGAACCCCCCTGAGCAACTGGCTGCTATCCTTCAAAATCCCCTATCTCTCATCACCCCACAGCTAACTGAATTGGTGATCAAACTGTTGATGAGAGACTTTCTTCTGTATTACAACCCATGGTGGAGAATGTTCTGAGCAAACAACTTTCTGCTACTCAATTCCCTGCAACCAATGCACCCAAAAAGGGGGAGAGTTCAGCAGTGAAAGGTAAAAGAAAGAGGAAAGAGAAGGAGAAAGAAACAGAAGACAGTAGTGGAAACTGAGGAGTTGGTTGAGGAGACTGAGAAAGAGAAGGAAAAAGAGAAGGAGGAGGCTACCATGGAGAAAGTGACTGAAAGTTCAAAAGACTTTCATGTCACATACAAGAAAAAGAAGAAGGATGAAAAGAGAAAGCCTTGGAGCTGATGGTGAAAGAGGCTGATGCCGAACACAGCAGATCAATGGATAACATCATTGATCAGTTGTTTAGGCAAGGCCATGACACTGAAAAACTTGATTCTGAGATCAGAAGACTAGAGATTGAAGAAATCCAATCAAGATGGTCAAGTTATGATGTGTCAGAAAGAGAAAGGCTGGAGATCATGATCAGATTTATAGCAAAACATCTTGGAAGATCATTGATCGAGATCAAAGCTTGGTCCAGGGACAGTATCTTGGCAATAACCACCAAGATCTGTTCGTCTGAAGAATATACAAAAGGTTTAATTGTTGAAGTTTTAAATGAAGCTGGTGCTGGGAGCAGGACTGAACTAGCCAAACAGTCAAAAGCCAAACTCACATCCAAAATGCTAGAACAGCCTGTCAACATTCCCACATCAAAACTACCAAAACCACAACCCACAAACCAATTCCCTCACCCTCTAAACCAACAGCCGATGATGCACCCAAGAAGAAGAAGAGAAGGTGTTGAGGCTAGAAGAAGTAGAAGAAGAGGATGAAGATGATAGTCTGCCACTCTCTGCTGTTCTGAAGCTACCAAAGCCCCAGAGTCAATCCATGATCACACCCGACTCTCAAAGGGAAATGGTCAGAGTAAAATAGAAGAAGAAGAACAGCAGAAACAGCACGATGAGCAACTGTTGAAGATGGTTGACAAGGAATTTCCTCAGTCATCATCTATTCAAGCCATGAAAGGGCATGCTCAAAGGCTGTACACTCTCAGACACACCTTTCAGTATCAGAGGGAGAGAGTGAGAGTATGGCCAGACCCCAGGGTGAGTTCTAGAATCCATAAAAAACTATCCCACACAGATACAACGGCCAAGTACGAAAAACAATAGAATCTACCATCATGCTGGCCGTTGTAGTCTCACCCTGGGAAATCATTGATGAATTCAAGAAAGCTCACCAAGCAAAGAAGACACCTCAAGCCTTACTAGAAAACAAGATGATTAAGAAGGGGTTGTTATACAAAAAGCTTGAAGACATCCAAAAGAATGAGCTCCAGTTACTCCTTGAAGGCAACCATCCGGATGAATTTGTATACAGGGAGGTAACTACGGTGGAGCTGAAAATGGCAGGACCATGAAGTACTTATCAGAGTACTATGGTCCAGAGTTCTTCTTCGAAGGAGGAGCTGAAGAACTCTCTCAAGAGGAACAAATTGTTCTCCTTGAGGCCTATGTCCGTGAGTCATACAGACTCATTATGGGGAAGTGAATCTCATGAATGGGATAACAACTCTGTGTCCAGTTCCCCAAAACAGAGTTCCCATTCATACTCTGCCAACAAATATTTGAGGTTCTTCCCAGGCCGGAGCGTACATGGGTCATCTTCTCTACTGATCAAGAAGGAAAAGACCAACATTTTTGCCATCAATAAGTGGGAGTTTAAATAAGTTAGAGGTTTTGGCTGCATTGGTTCAGGGGGAGTTTGTTGGACCAAAAGAACCAATGAGCCAAGATCAGAAAACCTCTAAGTCCCACACGGTATCACAACAACTGCTGAAAGCCTCATCAGTAGTTTGACAAGTACTGAAGACTTCAACAGCTGAAGATCAAGTGCTGAAGACCTTAACAGCTGAAGAACCAAAGTGCTGAAGTACAACAGCTGAAGAACACAAGTGCTGAAGCTGAAAGACCAAAGTACTGAAGTACAACAGCTGAAGAGTTCACAAGTACTGAAGATCAACAACTGATGTACAAAGTCTGAAGACAAAGACTGAAGACATCAGCTGATGATATCTACTGAAGTCATCAGCTGATGAAACGCCTGAAGGTCAAAGTCTGAAGACCAAGTACTGAAGCCTCAGTAGTTTGTCACAACTGCTGAAGAGTACTTCTTCAGTAGTTGTGATATCAGTAGTTTTATGTTTTATGTTTCAGTAGTTTTGTAAAACGACTGAAGAGCTTGTTCTTCAGTCGTTGTAGTTTCAGTAGTTTTATATTTTGTACTTAACCTGCTGATATGTTCTCAGTAGTTGTGAACATTTCAGTAGTTTGTTAAGATTTAGTTATTTCTGTATTGGATCTGCCAGTTGTCACTTTCCGTGATAACAGCAGTGACTGTTGCACTCTATATAAGGAGTGACAACCCATTGTAATCATTGAGCGATATGAGCAATTGAATGGAATGTTTGATTGATTTGATTAGAAATATTCTCCATCTATAAACATTCCTAGAAATCAGAAATTCATATTCTCTCCCTATAACCGTATGCGATCTTAACGCTTACATATATTGTTTGCTTGCTACAATTTGTCTAATTCGTTTGTGTATTCCGCTGCTTTACATTCTGATAAACATCAAACTTGTGATCACTGATCCTGTCAGATTCTTTAAGTGTCTTAAGTGGAGAATAGAAGATAGATGATGAAAGCTGAGGATAGAAGAGAAAAGCTAAACGAAAGATAGACAAGAAGACAAGATTGAAATTTGAAGACTGAAGACCATGTAAATCTTTGGGGGAGTATTGTTATTTCTCCAGAAAGAGTAACATGTTTGTCTTTATGTGTCTTTTTACTATTTTGTAATATTATATTGCTAGTTTGGTAATTTGTAGTTTCCTTTTGTTTCATTATTATAGCTTAACTGTAGCCTTAGTGAGAAGACAAAAACTGCTTAACTTACTTTGAAATTGTCTTTGCTTAATATTAATGAAATGGGAACTTTGTTGATATCTGCTTGACTGATTTTTTTGTTGTATTTCTTTGAACTGTGTTCATATATCATCAAGATTGATTCATTTGATCCTATCAGTAATTGATGACCAAAGTATGAGCTTTTTGAAATGTTCAAAACCTTCAAGATGAATAGAAAAATCAACTCAATAAAACTATCAAAGTTTTTTCGTTCAAATAGAGGGTTGAATACCTCATGAGGCTTTTCAAGATATCTAAGAAGTTGTGGGATCGTCTCACAACTTACTCCACCTAGAACACCGCCACATAATGTGTGTCTGAAAGGAGAAACCGAACCCTATTGGATATGGTTCATCTATGATGACTAAATCACTACCTCTACATTTTGGGGTTTCACATTGCTCTTGGTGCTCGTATTTGAATATGGGCCTGACCAAGAAAGTGGATTTGACACCCTTTTGATAAATTGGAAGAGGTTCCATTGCTATCATATTTAAAAGTATGGGGTTGTGAGGCTTATGTTAAGCTAAACACCCAAAACAAGCTGGAAAGTCGATGACTAAGTGTATATTTGTTGCCAAAGACTGTATATGATACTATTCTTTGATCCAACAAGCAAAAGTTATTTATTGCTCGAAAGGCAGAGTTCTTGGAAGCTATGTTCCTTATTAAAGGAATAATGCATAGAACTGTGGAATTTGATGAGGATCAAGATCCACAAGTCGATACACGTTTGGTTGATACTAGCAATCAACAAGAGGTTGTTGATGATGATAAAGAGGTTGACCAATACACACAAAACGTTCGCATATCTGGTAGAGTTAGCATTCCACCTGAAAGATATGGATTTTCATGAATGGATGCTATGTTGTCGACTCTAATGAGCCAACTACATGCCATCATGCAATGTCTAATTCGGATTGTGACAAATGGCTGGAAGCCATGAACGTTAAGATGCAATCCATGTATGACAACCATGTTTGGGAATTGGTTAACCCTCCACTTATTTCCAAACCAGTTGGATGCAAGTGGGTTTTCCAGAAGAAAACATACATGCATGGAAACTTGGATACTTACAAAGCAAGACTTGTAGCAAAAGGTTTCACTCAAACTCAAGGGGTTGATTATGATCAAACTTTGTCGCATGTGGCAATGCTAAAGTCAATTAGGATATTATTTGCTAAAGCTGTATATTATGACCATGAGATTCGGCAAATGTAAGTCAAAACCGGTTTCCTTAATGGACACATCGAAGAGACTATCCATATGGTTCAACATGATGGTTTTGTTGATCCACAACATCCTAATAAAGTATGATAGTTAAATAGATCAATCTATGGTTTAAAACAAGCATCGAGGAGTTGGAATCATTGTTTTGATGAAGAGGTCAAGAATTTGGTTTCATCAAGAATGCTAACCAGGCTTGTGTATATAAGAAGCTAGTGGGAGCATAATTACATTCCTAGTATTGTATATTGATGACGTACTACTTTTGGAAATTATATTCCAACCACGAAAGGAGTTAAAACCTGGGTTGGAAGTCATTTTTCCATAAAAGATCTCGGTGAAGCCGCCTATATTTTGGGAATAAAGATCTATAGGGACTGATCAAGGCGGTTGATAGGTCTAAACCAAAGTTCATAAATTGATAAAGTCTTGAAAAGGTTCAAGATGGAAAACTCTAAGAAAGGTATGGTACCTATTCAAAGAGGGACAACATTGAGTACATCTCTATGTCGAAGCTCAAGGATAGCACGATCGATGAAGGACATCCCGTATGCATCTGCTATAGGATCCATCATGTATGCAATGACATACACTAGACCGGACGTGTCATGCGCGTTAAGCATGACAAGCAGATATCAGCAAAATCCAGATAAGATCCATTGGATGACTGTTAAAAGTATATTGAAATACCTTAGGAGGACTAAGGATATGTCTCTAATATACAGGTCTAGTGAAGAGGAACTTGTTGTAAAGGGTTACACGGATGCGAGCTTCCAAACTGATCGAAATGATTCTCGATCACAATCGGGGTATGTCTTCATTATGATTAGGGTAGCCTTGTCCACTACAGAATCTGAATACATAGCCGCCTCATTAGCATCTCAGGAAGCTGCATGGATAAAGAAATTCATCGCCGATCTAGGGGTGATCTCTACCATTCAAGACCCCCTAGAAATCATTTGTGATAATGAGGATGCGATTGCACATATCAAGGAACCCCATGCACATCAAAAGAATAGGCACATTGAGCGAAGATTCAACTACATAAGGGATGAAGGTGAAAAGGGAAAGATATGTATTCGTAAAGATCACACTGATCAAAACATTACGGATCCACTCACAAAGCTCCTTGAAAGGGCAAAGCATGAAAGTCATACTTCTGCCTTAGTACTTTGATATTCTAGTGATTGGGATTGATGTGTTTAGTATTTAAAAGTTTGAAACAATGTAATAATTAAGTCTTTATATACTTTGATATTTTGAGTTATATTCATTTTAGCATGTATACATTCATGAATATGTTTATTATTCAAAATGTTGGTAGTCGATCATGTTTGTGGGAACAAATGAACGTAAGACTATTATTGTTGACACATGTGTCCCTAGTTTCTAATCTTAATGTAATATCTTTGTATTGTCTTATGCTTATGTAAATGTAATAGTTGGGTACTTAATGAAATACAAGTGTTTGGTTGTGTTTATAATGTTTAATATTTCATTAATGAGTTGTTTAACGCATATTGACTTGATTATATAGGTTTGTGATTGTTTGAATTGTTATGCATAATGTTATAACATTGAATAAATTCAAAGTTGGTGAAGTGAAGTTCTCATGCGTCCGACTAGACCATGTGCCCCAACAGTGGTCATGCGTTCGAATGGCCATGCGCCTAAATAGTTCATACGCCTGAACAACTTCATGCGTCTGACTCGATCGCACGATTGAACACTCAATCGTGCGAATGAATTAACCGCATGGCTCAATCACACGAATGAACCATGCTCAAGGTTCAGTCGCCCGAATGAGCAACCCTAACCTATAAATACCACCTAATTCGTGGAAAAACGTAAGTATTCAATCCACTTCAACTTAGACGTACCCTAGCCGTCCAAAAGCCTCTAAGTTCGTACTCCAAGTTCATAGAACGCTGTAGATCGATTCCTAATCGATTCTTGACGTTAGATTTAATACGTTATTGTTTCTACGTGCATTCTCCTGATTGGATCGCCAATCAAATAGGATTCCACACTATTTGGTTTCATTTAACACGTTAATCAGTTGGTGTTTAGTTCAAATACCAGATCCTAACAGTGGTATCAGAGTTTGGCTCTTGATTACGTGTTGATTCAATATTTTTGACACAAAGATTGTGTTTTTGCGTCAAAAACACAATCCTTTTTGTGTCTAACGGAGTCTTAGACGTTTTATGATCGAAAAGTGTAGTTTTTCCGGCATACGACTATTAGGGTTTGGTAAAATTTGAGTTTTTATGGCCAAAACAAGTTTAACCTACGAATTATCACACTTTAGCAAGTTCAGTCGCATGATGGCTCAATCGCACGACTGAGTTCATTCGCATTCTTCAACCGCACAATTGGACTCATTCATACCTTTATTGGTACAACTGAGATCTTCATTCGGACTGCTTAACCGCATTAGTTCATTCGGACGACTGACTCATCTACATTTGTTAAGTTGCACGATAAACCATCCTCACTTGTTCAATCGCCCGAATAAGCCAATCGTATACCTTCATTCGCATTCATCAGCAGTCTGCTAAACAACAAAGTTAAGTGAAATGGAGGATCAGTTTTCAGCATACATAGCTAGTAGAGATACTCATATCCAGAAACTACTATTGTTGGAGAACGAAGTGGGAATTCACAATAAACCTCGAAGCTTATCACTTTAGACGACTACCCACAATGGAAGCAACGTTTCAAAATCTACATAAATGGAGTGGATACAAATTTGTGGGAGGCAATAGAGTTGGGGTACATCATGCCAGTAGGAGTTGACGGAGTAAAAGTTACTCTAAGTGGCATGTCGGATGCACAGAAGGTAAACACAACGCTGAGAAAAGTCTACCCTTTTCTTACTCAGTCTATTCCGAAGGATATTTTCCATCAGTATTCGAAGTATACTCAAGCATCTACAATGCTAACTACGATCGGAATCCTGCACTCTACAATGCTACTCCTTCAGTCAAGACATCTGGAGCACCACTGCAAACCGCCTTCATCTGAAGCGCAGCAGTTCCAGCACAACCCTCAACTTCAGGATCCGAAATGTCAGGGTCGTCTAGCACCCAATATATCATACCTAAAGCTAATGCAGCAAAGCTTAAAACCGACAACCTCGGGAATGTAACTACGGAGGTGGCCAGAGAACATATGGACCTTTTAGCTGTGGTGGTTCATCTTATGATGGATTAATTGCTGGAAAGATAGGTAATTGCCACTGGCAGATGAAGATTATGAGCAGGTGGATGGAATGGAGTTGGAACCTATGGACATAACGTGGGCTCTGGCAAGTGTTGTCCGATGAGCTAAAAAGTTTGTAAAAGAACTGACAGAATTTGGTGGCAGCAAAACACACAACCTTTGGGTTTGATAAGTCAAAGTTACATGTTTCAACTGTGGTAAGAAGGGACACTTCAAGAGGAGTGTATAAAACCAAAGAAGAGAGGTAATGGCAATCCCTTCTCGTCATTTAATCGTCAAGACAAGGCCACATCTAGTAATTCTAACTCATCAAGTAAGGATCCAAAAGCCTTAACTGCTAATGAGGATGAAGGACAGGACTGGAGCCTTCGGTTCGTCTCACCAGGAGAGTCCAAAATAGCTAGTGTGGAGGATATTGATGACGATTCTGCAAGTGAGGGAGATATAGTGTTAGAATCAGTGATCTAAGTTTGATCAATTAGAGTAGATTGTAGCGGAATTCAAACAATGAATTAGACAATTTAGCAAGAACTCAATTGATATTCAATAGAAAAACACACGGTTATAGAGAGAGAGAGAATTCTGCAAAAGGAATATTTCATTCAAATACTTTCGTGGTGGCTGAATGTCACACGTTACAACTAGGTCAACATTCCTTGTATAAGGAAAGTGATGTCTGCTGATGTCACTTGATAGTGACATCTAACAGAATTATACAAACAACTGAAACTATGCAAACTACTGAGATGTTCTCAACAACTGATCACATCTTAGAGAATGCTAAGTAGAAGAACATAAAACTACTGTACTAAAACTACTGAAACTATAAACTACTGAAAAGGTAAATTACAAGTACTGAAAAGGAAAACATCACAACTACTGAACTTAATAACTTCAGCTGTTGTGACAACTACTGAAGTTATAACTTCAGCTGTTGTGACAACTACTGATCACTTTGGTCTTCAGTCTTTGTTCTTCAGACTTTTACTTCAGCCGTTGTCTTCAGCTGATAGCTTCAGACTTTGTCTTTAGTACTTTACTTTCAAACTTTGTCTTCAGTAGAAATCTTCAGATCTTGTCTTCAGACTTTGTCTTCAGACCTTGTAATCAGCTGATGTCTTCAGCTGTTGTGATCTTCTTTAGCAGTTGTAATGTCTATGGGATTTAGAGGTTTTTCTGATCAGGCTCATTGGTTCTTTTGGTCCAACAAACTCCCCCTGAACCAATGCAGCCAAAACCTTTAAGTTTATTGATGATCCCACTTATTCTTTGGCAGAAACATCCTCTTGATCAGCTTCAGAGGTAATCATGTAAGCATAGGTCGGGAAAAGGTTTCTGATCTTTTGATTGGCTAAGGATGTAAGGGAACTCTGTCTTGGGGAAACTGGACATAGAGTCTTGTCCCAACCATGAAACCTAATTCCCATTGATGAGTCTGTAAGACTCACTTGCATAGGCCTCAAGGAGAACAACTTGTTCCTCCTTGGTGAGTTCTTCTGCTTCTCCCTCAAAGAAGAACTCTGGGCCATAATATTCAGACAGATATCTTACTGTCTTCCTATTCTTTAACTCAACAGTTGTGATCTCTCTGTAAGTGAATTCATCTGGATGAGAGCCTTCTAGCAACAACTGGAGTTCACTCTTTTGAAGATCTTCAACTCTGTTGTATAACAGCCCCTTCTTGATCATTTTTTTCTCAAGTATAGATTGAGGGGTTGTCTTTGAGTTGTGTGCTCTCTTGAATTCTTCTATAATCTCATAGGGTGAGACTACCATGGCCAACATGATTGCAGCATTCAAAATCTTTTTCACTTGGCCATGATATCTACTTGGTATGTTCTTCTTGTGAATTCTGGAACTTACCCTGGGGTCTGGCCAAATTCTCACTCTTTCTCTTTGATGTTGGAATGTATGTCTAAGAGTGTACAGCCTCAGAGCTTGTTTCTTCATTTCTTGAATGGATGAGGACTGAGGGAAGTCCTTGTCAACCATTTTGAGAAATTGCTCATCATGCTGCTTCTGCTGTTCTGCTTCTTCAATCTTCACTTTCACCATTTGCATTTGCAAGTCAGGTGTGATCATCTGTTCACTTCTGGGCTTAGGTGTTTTAAGTTTGAGAACAACAAAGATTGGCAGACTGTCTTCATTATCATCCTCTTCTTCTTCTTCTTCTACCCTCAACACCCTTCTCCTCCTTCTGGGTGTATCACTAGGTATGGTTTGAGATGGTTTTTGGGGTAATGGAATTGGTTTTGTGGGTTGAGTTGTAGGTGGTTTCGGTTTAGGGATAGACTTGGTAGATTTTAGAGATGAGTGCTTTGAGGGTTGTTTTTGAGTGGGAGTATGAGAAGGCTGATCTAGCAATTTAGTGGTGAGTTTGGCTTTTGAGAGCTTTGCCATCTCAGTTCTCTTTGTAGCACCTGCTTCATCCAGTGCTTCGATGATCAACCCTTTGTTGTAGCCTCCAGCAGAACATATTTTCTTGGTTATCTCCAAGATACTGTCTGTGGACCATGACTTTATCTCTATCAATGATCTTCCTAGATATTTGGAAATAAACCTGATCATAATCTCCAATCTTTCCCTATGCAACACACTGTAACTAGCCCATCTTGCTTGAATCTCATTTATCTCCAGCCTTCTGATCTCAACATCTAAGGTGGCTGTGTCATGACCCTGTTTGAAGTGCTGATCTATTATTCTGTCCATAGATCTGCTGTGAGCTTCATCAGCTTCTTTTACAAGATCTTCTAAGGACTTTGCTCCATCAGACTTTGACTCAGCACTTTTTTCTTTTTGTAAGTGATCAGCTGATCTTTCTGCTCTTTGTCTATGCTCAGCTCTTGCACTGTGATCAGTTGTTTTTCTGAGATCAGTTCTTGTTCTTTCTCCAACTCCTTTTCTTTTTTTGGTTCTTTCTCATCTTCTACTCTCTTCCTTTTCCTTTCTTTCACTGCCGTAGACGTAGTAGTCTCCCCCTTTTTGGATGCATTGGGATCAGGGGCTTGAAAGGCAGAAAGTGACTTGTGAACAACATCATCAATAAGTGTGTGGAGATTTGAGGAGATCCTCTCATCAATGGCTTTATGTACTATCTTAGTGATGATGGGAGTGATGAGAGGTAAGGAGTTTTGAAAGGTTGCAACCATCTGCTCAGAGGGGTTCTGTCCCTGAGAGGTGGTGCCAAAAGCAGTGGCTGGTGGCTTAGTTAAGTGTATTGGCTGTGTGTTTGGTGAACCTTCAAAAGAAGGTGCCATCTGTAGGTCAATGGGGTAGATGGACTTTCATCCTGAGACATTTTGGCTAGCAGCTCTTTGAGTCTGCTCACCTCAGTCTCTAGGATTGTGTTATGGGCTAAGACATCAAAGAAAAAGCCCAGGTCATCATCAGTCTTTGCTGAATCATCTGACCTCCTGAGTAAATCAGGATGTACATGCCCTGAGTGTAGATCAGTATATGCATGTGCCCCTTGTTCTTGGTTCTGGGGACTTCCTGCCTCAGGACTTTGTCCTTCATTGGTAGTTGCCTTTGGTGAGGTCTTATATATGGTACCAACTTCATCCTGTTCATTTGCTGAATCAGTAGAAGTGGCAGCCTGACTAGATGTTCTAACCTCCTCTTCTACACTTGGAGATTGAACATTATAACCCCTGTGTTGTGGGTTATCAGCAGTATTTTGGTCCTCCCCCTCAATTGCTAAGGTATTCCCAGTGTTAATTGGTTTCTGGGGAGGGGGTGAGGAATGCAGCTGACTCAGCACTTTAGCAACTATAAGGGTTGGGCTTTGAGGGGCGGTTGCAGTTGGAGATTGGTCAGAAGCACAGTGCACCCGGGGTGAGAGATGCTCTTCAATGGTAACCTTCTCAACTGAGATAGGTTCTAGTAATGTGGTATCCCCAAATTTGGTTGCAACAAGATCTTGTGGATAGGATACCTATGCGGTTTCAGCTGGTTGAGTCTCTGACATAACTGGGGGGTTAGAACAAGTATGTATTTCCTATATTGGTGGTATAGGGGCTTCCACAGGGGACTCATCTCCCTGAGTAGCCTGTTTGGGCTTTTGGGGTTTGGGTTTGGTGGGGACTTTCGATCTGGAGGTGGAGGCTGTGGGTTCCCTCTGCTTGGGTTTGAGCAGCCGGGCAACCCCTTTGAGAGTAGGGTCAGAGTTATGTCTGGAGTATACCTCAGCTAAAATAGCTGGAGCAGCGACTCCAAGACCAACAAGGCCTTCAGATTTTTAATTGATTTAAAATTATGGCCATCAGAAACCTTGGATATAGTAGCCATCTGTTTGTTACAGGTTTCTGTGCCAGATCCTTAAGTTCCATAAACACTATCTCATAAAAATTTAGAGTTTGTCGTTCAAAGATAGAATACAATACTTGTTGCCATCTTGAGGACATCGGATCCCATGAAGATGTCTTTGGAGCAAGAGAGACATTCACCATGTCGAAGATAAGTCTTTCAGCATCATGGAAGTGCTTTTTGAGAATGGTTGTAGCACTTAAGTCTCCTTCATACCCGTTGTTGATGAAAGACATATCAATGGTGCCTTTCGGGTATTCTATAATACAGGTGGCATCATGCAAATTTAGGGTTTTGCAAATGATGTCAGGGATGATTACTACCTGTTTCTGGTTAACCAACGACTGGAGAGTGATTTGGCTATCATTTTCACCAGTTATGATAGAGACGTTGGTCTAGTATTGGTGTAAGGAATCGGGGCATATGGTAGGATTCAAAAGAAAGGCGGTTCGGTATTGGGAATCTACCATAAGATCGATGGCATTATCAAATTTGTTCCAGAAGGCCGATTTTGAGAGGTAGGCAACACAGTTGTGTCTAGGTTTGAGTTTCATGGTCGACATTGTTGAGAGAGAAAAGGATAGAAAATGGCTAATGAAACGTTCGGCTATAAGTGCATGTATTTATAGGTTAAGAAAACGCTGAAAAGAAAACAACTGAAAGTGTATGTGTTGTCAGCAGTTGTATGAAAACAACTGAAGACATGGTTTTAACTATCAGACATTTTAAAACAACTGAAGACTTGGTTTTAGTCATCAGTAGTTATGAAACTACTGAAAACCTTGGTTTTGTCTTCAGGTGTAGAAAACAACTGAGAACTTGGTGTTAGTCATCAGTAGTTGTGAAACTACTGAAGATATGGTTTTGTCATCAGTTGTTTAAGGTGAAACAACAGTTTGTGGAAACGATTGAAGAGAAAATTCGCATAAGTAGTTTTCATCAATTCTTAGCTTTTCAGTTGTTTGAGTATGAGTCAGTCGCACGACTGAATCCCAGTCGCACAAATGAATCATCCGTATGGGTCCAGTCGCACGACTGAAACTCAAAAAATATAAGTAAGGGGGTTAGTTAGTCATATTCTTCACCACCCTTCAAAAACTATCAAAAACCGCCCATACACATACACTCTGCCAAAATTCCATTATTGTGATTACCCTTTGATTTGTGAGTCTAACTGTCATTACATTCATCTATAGGTACTCTGCAAACGAAATCACTTCAAATGAATGGTTTAATCGAACCCTAAATGACCACTAATGTTACGCTTAATAATCGGGACTGCACTCTTAAAATAGACCACTTAAATGGAAACTAATGTTGATTTAAATGTAACTAAGTGCTATTTCGTGTCTGCGGTCGAAATGAATTTAAACACGAAGTGTAATGTAACATTGTCACAAAGATTCAAATCTATGGTGTTCAACAGTGAAAGATGCGAATGGACATGCTGATGAACTTCAGACGCAAGATTGTGCCAGGCACATGATTCAATCACACCAATGAATCATGCGTAAGGGAATTGTCGCACGACTGACTCAACCGCATGGCATAGCATACGACTAAACTCAGTTGTAGGCTCAATCGTAGGACTGAACTCAATCGTACAACTGAACTCAGTTGTATTCATTCACACGATTGAACTAGTTGATCAAAGTTAGTCCTAATTAAATTGCTAACTCATACACACAATCTAATGTACATGTTTCTTGTGTTGGAGCAATATGGCTGATAGATGGACTATGAGCACCAAGCATAATATCCATGCTCACCTTGATGCTACATCCAGGAATGCATCAGAGTTCACAAGGATTATTGCCTTTTTGTGCAGATCGAGGATCTTTAAGGCCATCTCTATTCCATGCACACCTTACAGATCCATACAGCAGGCATTCTGGGAAAGTGTCATGGTTGGCAGGTCCGCTGAGCCCCACCGTATTCGGAGCTCCATCTTCGGACAAGAGATAGAGATTAGTGAAGATGATCTGAGGTGGCTCTTAGATCTGGGTGAGGATGGGGCCTACCAAACTAAGCTGCATCCCCTAATGATTCGTGGATGTTTTCTAAGGATCAAGTACGCCGATGACATCAATGTCAGTGTGATGAACAAGAGCAACATGTGCCCGCAATTCAAGTATTTGGCACACGTGATCCTTAAGTGTATAACCACCAAGCGGCGAGCATTTAATGAGATGTCCGACCAAATCCAGAATGCACACGTTGCATTGGTACTGAACCACCCATTCAGTTTCTCTCATATGCTCTTCTCCTATCTGATCGAGAACCTTGAGGCCACAGGCAAGGAAGGCTTCTGTATGTATCCATGTTTCTTGCAAATGATTATAGATGAGAAGCTTCCTATGCTGCCTAAGGAGAAATATGATGCGGTGGTGCTTGAGGTCATGGATGATACCACCTTCGGTAGGATGAAGGTATACCGGGGGAAGCAGGTGAAGCCCCCGGTCAGGAGACTTTCTGGGCATCTGGCCAATGAAGACTATGTGGCGCCTTCTCGTAAGAAATGGCATCACGATGATAGTGATTCAGATGTGGAGTCCATCATGGTTCCTACTGATGTAGACAACGACGATGATGACGACCATGATGATGGTCAAGGTGGGGGAGATGCAGGCCCATGTTCCTCACTGGCCACCGACACTTCTACCATATCATCACCACCTCCACACAATTCGTCTTCTACTCTAGGTGGATCTGAGTAGGCTACTATCCACCTGGATTTTTTTTAGACGAAGAAGAAGAGTCAGATGACGAGCCTCTTATCAGACAAGTCGGAGCCGTGCAGTGGCTACTGAGAAAGGGAACGAGGCGGTTGGTAGACGCCTAGCTGGTACTACAGGTGATGACCCTCATGTCACGGATCCCACTTACACACCTAACCAGCCTATTAGCCCAAGGAAAGCCCCAATTGCAAATGGTTCAAGGAGGAAAAGGATGGCTCAGCCCATGGAAAGAAGTGTAAGAGACCAAGGTTTACTTTGATTACTTCTTCCACCACCACTGCCATAACTCCACCACTACCACAACCACCACCACTACCATAACCACCACCACCACACCCCTACCATCTCCACTACCACCGATACTCCCACCACCAGTCATCCACCTACATCCACCTCACCCACAATACACAACACAACTCCACCTCAAGCCACTTCCATTCCTCATCCCATCTTCACCACATCCACCACTAACCCCTCTACTCACTGAGGAGAAACATCAACTCATATCCCACTTACACCTAGCTCTACATTACCCATTGTTCTGAAGACTCTCCTGGTTTTGAGCTCAACTGATCGGGATGCTTAGATCTGTTGTATGCCAACCCGAGAAAGATGTCAGGATGGTTTGAGGCAGCATTAAAGAAAGAATACCACACTAGATGGGTAAACTTCAGACCTCAACAACCTAAGAGGTTCATTTATAAGTCTGAAGTTGATCCTTTATCTGGAAGGCCTAAAGTAGTATTGGAGTGGAGTCCAGGACTTCAATCCACTCTTCAAATGGTGGTATTATGATTGGAGGACAGGTGAAGCGGTCATTGTTTTGAACAGAGATGGGAATATAGAGACTATCAGGGTATTGACCTAATGTGGCTTACTAACTTGTCTACTGATGATGTTTACACCTTATACAAGTGGCCACTATTCTATGACATGCAAGATATTGTACAAGCTCTACAGTTCCAACATGTTATATGACTCTGCTTTGCATTCAAGATACACGCAAGAGTCACCAGAGAAGAGAAGTACAAGAAATTTCAAGAGCATGTGAAGAATGTTAGAAGATAGGCTAAACGTATTGGCTTCATAGGAAGATCTCCCAAGCTTATGAATAGTAGATTGATCCAAAGCAGAGACAAAAGCTTGCTAAATAAGTACTAGAGATCCTAGAAGAATTTGATGACCATGAAGTTGAAATGAAGCTTCTGGTGCATCTGCAGTTTGATAAATTCAGCCTAATTTGTTTTCAATATTGGAGAAATTGCATGCCACGAGAGCAACAACAAAAGAGAGACAAAAGAACTTGGAGAAAAGCACTACGGAAAAAGCAAAACAGAGACAAATGAACTTGGGGAAAGGCGTGTCAGACAATAGAATAAACTACGTCCAAGGGGGAGTTACATTATGTTCCTAGTTTATGTTATTTATTGTAAAAGTCTTTCATTTCTTACACATGTGTAATGTAATTATTCAATGAAATATGATATGCATTTGATGTTTACTTATCTTTGATTATTTCATATGTATGAACTTCATATATAGGATTGAAGTTGTTGTACATAGTTCTTAGTTAATAAGGATTGAGAAATGTGTTCGACTTAGTCGGGTGATTATTCATGCTAATGGACCATACCTATGGACCATATCTATGGACCATACACATGAATGAGTCATACTAATGAACCAGTCGCACGACTGAACCATGAGATTGGATCAATGGTATGATTGAGACATAAGATTAGCTCAGTCGCACGACTGAACCTTCAGTCGTGCGTATGACTTAATCGCATGACTCAGTCGTACGACTGAACCACGCTAATGGTTTAGTCGTACGAATAGCAGCTGCAAACCTATGAATACCACTTAATTCGTGGAAAAACATAACACTTTGAGTGATATTTCGAATATACATAAACCCTCGTTGTCCAAAGTGTCCAGTACACCCAATCCAACTTCATAGTTCGTACTTGATTGATTTCTACTCATTCATAATGTTTGTTTCATCATTTGATCGATCTGGTTATCGTTCTCACTGATTGGATTGCCAATCAATAGGATTTCGCACTATTTGATCCGGTTTCATGCTGAATCCATTAGTACTCCGTAAGTACACGGTCTTAACAATTTATGTGTTTCTGTTGTAACTACTGCTCACGGGTTTGTACTTGAAGATGAGTACAGATGAAGAGTGACCGCTGACGAGATTTCTACAGTTTACTAAATAAAGGTAGTTGAACACTCTTTTAGTAACTCAATCACCAGATCAATCAAGTTTTGTTCAGATCTAGGCAGATCTGGAAAAAAAACGAGAGCCAAATCTTTGATACCAATTAACTTGGTGTGAGATTGATATTTTCACACGGATCGAATATGATGATTGAGTTAATGATTCTATGGCGGAATCAAACAATAAAAAAACATTAAATTCAAGAAATACTCATAAATAAGCTTTGTATTAATGAAGGTGATTGATTACAATGAATGCTAGGGTTTGAGCATTAAAAAGTTACAATACACCTTGAGAACATAAGACTAAAAAAATATTTTGATTGTCTATAATGCCTATCAACAGTCACCTCACATACGAGGTTTTCTATTCTATTTATAGGCTGATAAGATGTCTTTTATAAAATGACTAAACTACCCCTGACCTATACATCAGAGAACTGGTCTATGTCTTCATCAGCATTTCTTTGTTCATCCACATTGACTAATGCGGATGTGTAGATCTTGATCAGCATTGCTTCTTTGTCTTCAACATTAGTGTTTGGTCATCAGCATTGACAAATGCAGATGAACAAACACTTATGTGCATTTGTTGCAGGGCATCCGCTTTAGTTAATAGAGATGTACAAAACTTGTCAGCATTTCTTTGAGGATATCCGCATTTGTTAATGTGGAAGAAGAAACACTTGTCAGCATTTGTTCTATGTCTTCCGCATATACATATGCGGTTAGCCGAACACTTGTCTTCTTTGCAGATTCTTCATGTGCATTAATACTTGGACTTGTGGGATTACTAGCAGAACAACCTTCAAACCACCACTTGAGTTAGTATGTATGATTCTTTCAGGGTCTAATACTCTATATCTATTTTTATTTGAAAAATAATGATTACTTACAAAAGAATTTTCATCTAGAATACATGTAGTACGAGTACCACTTGTACTTGCCTCAGATAATGATGTTACCCTCGCATTGGATAAGGATATTTGTGTTGGGGTAAAAGATGGAATAGGGTGAGAAAAGAATTTTTTAAAACGATTAGTTTTATTTTTCTTGCTACACTTTACGGTGGAATCATTCACAAAATATTAACACAATCAAAAAAGGTAGCATTATTACAAACCACATAAATTAAAGAAGAAACAGAAACATCCCTAGAACATGAAAAGACAGTGTCAGTTACAGATTCACTAGAAATAAAAACAGAATTCAAACTAGATTTATGATCTAAGAGAAAATGTTGAGGTTCAGGTGTACTAAGACTAGTGGATCCAAGCCCTCAAGTTGGTCCATAATCGTAGTCCTCATGAACATGCTTAAAGTTCACACCTACTAAACCTGCAGACATACTGTTAGCATCTATTTTGATCAAATCATTAAAAGGATGAAGAACAGACATAGGAGAATAGCAGTAAGTACTAGGAGGAGGATAAACCATAGCATTTTCATATCCCAAACCAATTTGAAACCTCGCCCCTCTTTGAGATTTACGTAAGCCATCATCTTTCATCCCCAATATAGTCCATTTATCGAGCTTTGACTAAAGTTTGCTCGTTTCAAATTCAACAAGTGCAATCCTTTCAGTCAAAGTGTTAATCTCAACATTTCTTTCCAAAACTATTCGTTTTAAGTGATCATTTTCATTCAAAGCCTCGTTTAATTTAATAAAATATTTAGACTCATTTATTTTAAGTTCCTCGTTAATTCGTTTAAAATCATTTTCATTATTAGTTAATAACAGATCAGCTTTAAAAACCCCAAATAGCCTGATTTTACGTGCTGAAGAGAACATATCTTGAATTACCTCATATGGAAGTCCCATCACCACCCTTTCTGCTGCTAAGGCTTTCTCCCATTGGCACACTAAAGTACTCAACAAGCCTTCCTCGATAGTGGTAGGAGCATCATCTTTTTAGTTTTCTTGCTCAGTGGGTTGACTTCCTTCCTTCCTCATCTTTTCAACTTTACTTTCTTTCAATCTCTCATCATCCTTAACCTTCATAAACACCTTAGCTTCACTTTCTTTCAACCTCTCATCCTCCTTCACTTTCAGAGACTCCTCGGCTTCATCTCTAAGTTCTTTGAACGGATCAAATTCAACCTCACAATCCACCTTCCTTTTTCATTCAACAATTTCAGCCACGAGCGCTTGGTTAATCTTTTCTCTCATGTCTTCAGCTTCAGCACTCCAATCAAAATTCAAGATCAAAGTTGCCTCTTTCTTGTGACTCAAATCCTTTTTATTCTCGTTTGAAATTTGTCGTGGAATACCTTAATTACTTGGATCAGTGACGATTGGCAATGGACATTAACATTTGAAGTGTCCCAACTGTTTGCAATTAAAACACCTCAGCTTAGAATTGTCAAATCCTAATTTTGAGTTAAAGTTTTGACCTCCGAAATTCTTTCTTCTAGTGCGCTCCATGAATATTTGTGCTCTATGTGTCAACATTGCCATTTTCCATTGAATGCCAGTCTCTTTAAAATCATTAGTGTCCACCTGCTATATATTTTCCATCGTAATTCCTTTGCCTTTCAACTTCCCCGCCACTAAGGCTTCATAACTCTGAACAAACATACCAAAAAGAGCCATTGTCTTGGATGGAAATGAAATTTCAACATTTGCTTTCAAGTTACCCTGATCTCTCCCGGCACTTCCACAACATCCAAAATAATCACCAGTATTCACTCTATCTTGACGAGATGCCTGCACTGGAGAGCTTGCAGCGGAAGACAATAATGCAACATTTTGAATGAAACTAGATGTAGGAATCATGGTTTGGTTGAATTCCCTTCTTTTCATGTCTAACTCGAAGGATTTAAGTGAAACTAGTAGTGTTTCGCGGGATGATGCTGCTGCTAGTTTCGCAGGATGAAGCTAAAAAGAGTTTTCAACACAAAATCAATCTGAAATCACCAAAATCTCAATGGATTTGAGATCTGATGATTAATAGAGCTCTCTCAACCAAAAAACAAGCAAAATTCAATCAAATTCCATATCAGTAACACTCAAATTTGATCAAAAAATGATGAAATATTAATATTTAACAAAAACAACCAAAAACCTCGACAAATCTTGAGCACTAAGGCATTGATACAATATTGTTAGTCCATTTGATAGACTTGCAGTGCAAAAGAGATGTTGATTCATTCAATATGAGATACAATAAAGATATAAGAAAAATGAATAACAATAAGAACAATCTCAAAATCAACAACTAATAACAATAATGATCAATACCATCAATAATAACAAAGCACATCTATATTTTAGTGAATAACTGCTTACAAAAGGCTCTTGCAACAACGACGAATGATTAGGGTTTTTGCAAGGATACCCAACAACGAACAAAATCAAATCTATATATAGCAGTCCTAGTTTGCAGACAGTTTCGCTGTGAGCGAAACTATGCTGCTGAAACTATAGTTTCGCCCGACACAAACAATAGTTTTGTTGGGTAAACTAAACAACTGACTATGAGTGAAACTACAGTTTCGCTCATAGTTTCCTTGGACTACAAAACTAAGCAAAATAAACAACATTCAAAACAAAACTAACATTAAACCTATTACAAAGTCATATAAACATAATCTAGTGTAAAGTGAGTCCAACATATACTTGATCTTTAGTATCCACTTTGACTAACTTGATCAAACCATTTTCTGAGTGATCTCTCAGAAAAGGGTATCATATTTGAATATGTTTTGTTTTACTATGTTGCACTGGATTAGTAATGATAAACATAGCAGCTGAATTATCAATGTAAATTGGTGTATGAAGGAAATTATAACCATAATCAAATAATTGGTTTTGCAACCAAAGCACTTGAGAGCAACCAGCTAAAGCAGCTATGTACTCAGCCTCAACTATGGATACAGATATATTTATTTACTTCTTGCATTGGCATGAAACTAGTCTTGATCCTATGAATTGAAATCCACAAGTTATGGATTTTCTGTTGTTGTTGCATCCTCCAAAGTCACTATCTGAATATGAGTAAAGAGTAAAGTCACCATCCTTTGGATACCAAATTCCAAGGGTAGGTTTTCCTTTTAGATATCTGAAGATCCTCTTCATAGTATTCAGATGAGACTCTATTGGATCTGATTGGTACATAGCACAAACACACAAAACAAACTTAATGTTAGGTCTATTAGCAGTTAAATACATAAGTGATCCTATCATTTATTTATATAATCTTTGATCAACAGTTTTTCCTGTAGTATCAGGTACAATCTTATCAATTGTTGAGGCTGGTGTTTTGCATAAACATGTATTAGCAAGGTTGTACTTCTTCAATATTTGATGTATGTACTTCTTGTTGCACCCTGAAAGAATCATACATGCCAACTCAATGGGTGAATTGATGATTGCTTAGCTGGAATCCCACAAGTCCAAGAACAAATGGGGATGAAGATCTGCAAAGAAAATAACAAGTATTATCTTCTGCATTAGTTAATACGGAAGACATAACTCTGATGCGGACAAGTGTACACTCTTCCGCATTGACTAATGTGGAAGACATAACACTAATGCTGAAGAACAAGTTACTCTTCGCATTGACTAATGCGGAAGAACAAAACAAGATGCAGACAAGACTTTGCTCTTCCGCATTGATAAATGCGGATGACCATCCAAAATACGCATAAGTATTTGTTCATCCGCATTAACCAATGCGGATGACCAACATACTAATGCGGATGATCAAGTGGAAATGTTGATCAAGATTATCTCATCCGCATTTGTCAATGAGGATGAACAAGCAGATATGCGGATCAAGACTTAGACTAGTTTCTGATGTAATAGGTCAGGGGTAGTTTAGTCATTTTGTAAAGGCATGTTGGCTGCCTTTAAATAGAATAGTTAACCTCGTACTGAGGGACGACTGATAGATAGAGAATTTTTGTTGTAATTATTCTCTATCATTAATCAACTTTCATATATCAATACAAACAACATTTATGAGTATTTTTCTCCTCCTCAACTTCTATTTCCTCTCTCTATTCTCCTCCTCAATCTCCTCAGATGTCATCTTTCTTTTCCCTTTGCCACTCACAGACTTTTGTGACTCAGGGTGGAGAGAGGTTTGGCCTTCATTGCTTGATGCAGCTTCTAAGCTCTAGCCAGAGAGAGGTTGAGAATCACCTTCACGAGCATGTGTCTCAAAAAGGGCATTGATCTCTGCAGTAGTTGTTGGTGATAAGACTGGGCTCTCAAGTTCTTTCACTGGGCCTTCAGTCATGGTTTCCCCTATGAATCTAATCTTATGATCTACCTCAACAACCAGTTGACCGATAACATCGCCTGATTGCCATAGTCTTCTTCTTAGGTTGAACTCTACAATGATCCTGTCTTGGATTCTTTGGGCCAACTTGGTAGCATGTCTTGAATGGCTTGGATTGAAAAGTGGCATGTTGACTAAATCTAGATATTCATAGAAGTTCAAGGTTTGAATGTTAAAGATCTCCCACTGCCCTTTAACTCTATTGATGATTAGGGCTTTCCTGTTGCTGTCATACCTCCACCCAATGATGTGATTGGAAGATGGTGGAGATGACATAGCCCTTGGTATCCTATCATCAAACAGACTCTATATGAACGACTCTATGTAGTCCACATCTATGTGAATTTGAGGAGGTTGCTGAGAATGCACAATTGCAAGTGAGGATGGTGAGTCCTCAGTGTCCATTCTCTCTGAAGAACTCCCAGGTTCTATAGCTGTAATGACTTTCTCCCCTTTTTTGGTAGCATCACCCACTTGCATAGGTGAGCCAGGAGTTACGTCAATCACATCCATAGGTTCTTGTGTTCCTGGTTGAGCTGTTCTTAAAGGTCTCCCAGCTAGTTTTTGCTTAAGATATAAAATCTAAAGTTGTTGATCATTGACCCTATTCTACAAGGTAGTGACTTGATATTCAAGGTGACAACCTTGGAGGCTAAATAGGTGCATGTTTTAGATAGTTTTTGCATCTTTAGTCATCAATTCCCCTCATCTTCATCAAAAGAATCATTGGGTGATGAGATGATTGGACCTAAGTCCTCACTCTCACCACCAGCTTCTGGTTCTTGGCTACTGGATTTCCTCTGCTCACTGGCAATCTCAGATAAGATGTCATTGGGCTGACTTGCCATGGTTGAGGTCTTAATGTTGTAATCACTTTCAAAAGTGAAAGCCTCTTCCATATGAACGTCCTGAACAGGTTCAGAGGTGTGCACCTCAATAGTAGGTCACTAATGGGGGCTAGAAATAGGAGCCTCAGAAGCACTCATCTCTCTTTTAGTAGGGGAATAGAAGAGAGAATCATGGTACTCACTAAAACCTAGATCTTCAATAGTGTAGAAATCAAGGTTGGGGATTGGTTGGCTGAGATCTAAAGGCTGAGATTGGTAACTATCCCCTAAAGGTTAATCACTTGAGTATTGAGAATCAAAGTGATGATTTATGGTAGTTTGGCTTATGAGCTCATCAGGTGAGCATGAGGAACCTCAACACTGATCCTTGGAGAGATGGGAGTGGTCCACTCCTCAAGAGAAGTAGGAGCTCTAGTGTCCACTTCCTCTTGTATTGGTGAGTGTTTGGGGGCGTCAACAGACTGAATAGTCTAAGTAGGGGTTTGTTTGGATTTTATTTGGTAGGTGAGGGTGATTTGTGGCTGTGTAGGTGGTTAGGATGTAGCAGGAGTGAGTTCAACACTAGATGGTGCTCGTAGGTTGTCACCTTGAGCAATAAACACAAACATTTTTGGGACCAGGACTATTTCTACCCTAGAGAAGCCAAGAGTAGGCTTTCTCAGTAGTTTAAAGATGTCAAGCTTCATCTGTCCCAGTTTAAGAATGTTACTTGTTCCCCTTAACTGTGAGCCCAGTTCGCAGTTAAGAATCTACCGGACATGTTTAGGGAACATTTAATATTCTAAAGAGTCTAAGTTTGCAAGTAAATTAGTATAAACAAATTGAGAATACCTGAACTTGACCCCTGAATCATTCCATGGATAATGAAGGAGAGATCGTCAGGAATTTGGTCCCATCCACCATGCTTGTTTGATAAGCTGTGGATAACAACATGGAGCAGGAATCTCCACTGGGATAAGACCTTCCTTTTCCTAAAGGTCTTGACAGAGTAATCTCCCTCATACTCTATCTGCTCCAGAGAATGATTAACAGCTTCTTCTGGGAAGAATACCTCACCTTCTTCATCATCCAGCTCAAGATGCATGTTGATGATGGCGGTAGTGATGAACATTGTTCTCCCCTACACTGTGGTAGACAGTGCCTTCTCCCCATCCATTACGATCTCTTAGCAGGTCTTCCAGAATTCAAGCAGATGATCCTCATAGAGTGGAGGATCAATGATTAGGGAGGTGAAATAGTTGGACAAAGCTAAGAATCAACAAACCTCTAAGAAATGAGGATCTTTCTCAGAGCTTAACAGAGCAACCTGGCTGTGTTGCCTGTGGAGCTGCATGGTAAAGTTCGGGTCACTTTTGTGAACAAGGTTGGCCATTGTAAGGTAGCTTAGGGATGAAGAAAGAAAGAAGAAAGAAATTTCAGAGAGAAATTTAGGGTTTTAGGTTTGCAGGAAGAAGAAGATGATAGAAAGAGGGGGAAACCGTTGGGTTTATATGTGAAAAGCATTTCAGATAAAGTTTAATAAAAAAAGATAAACATTGAAATCCGGATGTCGGTCCCACCTTTGAAAAAGTAGTTTACTTTTGCTCAAAAAGTAGTTTTCTTGGAAGTCAAAAATCTTCCGAAGGTAAATTATCTCCAAAAGTTTTAAATGAAAAAGCTTCCAGAGCTAAAATGACTTCAGAAGATTTTCCTAAGAGTTGTGAAGATTTTGACTTCGGAAAAAAATCAAGACTTGAAAGTTTTGTTTAAGAACAAAGCTTACGAGAGTTAATTTGCTTCAGAAGAAAAAAGTCTTTGAAAACATATAAGTGCCAAAGGAAATTTTATGCTTTGGAAGATATTTTAAAAATTTCTTACGAAGGAAAAATACATGGGCAATTATTTGTTTTAAAAGCATAAATTTCTTCCGAGGTTAAAAACATAACTGCCGAAGGGTCAAAATTTTCTTAAATCTAAGGAAAGTCTTCAAAATGATTTTCATCCAAAGAAAATGAGAGCTTATGCAAGTGATGAACTAGAAAAATTAGGGCACACATGTTATAAGAAATAATAAAAATTAGTTTTAAGAAAAACCTACTCAAAGTTGATCATCCCAATAGCTGATACAAGATATTTAAATCTCTGTTCATCATAATCCTTTGTAAACATATCAGCGTATTGTTCATCTGTGTGAACTTTGACTAGTTTAATCTTGTTGATACATATGTATCTAGTTTATGAGCATAATGTAAACTGTGTTTCATGTCTTACATATATGTAACCGGATGGTTTGAATGAAATACAATGTGTGGTTTACGCTTATAATGTTTAATATTTCATTGATTATTGTGTGTTAACGCTTATTGAAATAACTATATAGGTTTGTGGTTGTTTACATAGTTCTTAGTCAATACTAATTGAGAAATCTGCTTAAACTTAATTGTGTGAAGTTCTCATGTGAATGGACCAGGCTAATGGACCATACGCATGAACAACTTCATGCTAATGGACCAGTCGCATGTCTAAACTAGGAGACTGGATCAATCGCACGATTGTGACGTGAGATTGACTCAGTCGCACGACTGAAGCCTCAGTCGTGCACATGGATCAACCGCATTCCTCAATCGCACGACTAAGCCATGCAAATGGTTCAGTCGCACCAATGAGAAACCTTAACCTATAAATACCACTTAATTATGGAAAAACATAACAATTCGAATACCTACGCACTAAATCACACCCTAGCCATCCAGAGACCCTATAACACATGTTCCAACTTCATAGATCGCAGTAAATCGTCCTACTATCCTTATTAACGTTTAGTTTCATTCTTTGATTGACGTCTATCGCGTTCTCAATGATTGGATTGCCAATCAAATAGGATTCCACACTACTTGAGTTGGTACACACGCAAATCAGTTAGTACTTCGTCCGTACACGGTCCTAACATGTGGTATCAAAGCATTGGCTCTTGATTTACATGTGATTCAATCTATTTTGATATAAAAATAGTGTTTTTCACTCAAAAACACAATCTTTTTGTGTCAAAGAGTGTTTTAGACGTCTCCATGTCAAAAGTTAATGTTTTTCCGACATATGGCAGTTAGCGTTCGAGAGAAATTCGTGTTTTTGTGTCAAAATACCTTAAACCTTCGAATTCTCAAAATTCAGCAGCTTCTGTCACACGACTGAATCCATCCGCATCCCTCATACGCACGATTGGACTCAGTCGTTCATCCATTCATACGACTGAACTGCCCATTCGCATTGTTCCTCCGCACCTGCCTATTCGCACGATTGAGCCATCCGCATTTGTTCATTCGCACGTCTGGGCCAAATTTTATTTTATTTTATTTAACTAATTTTAGTGGTTTTATATCTTCGCCTATTAAAACCTGAAAAACGCTAATCTTTTACGGTTTTAGAGTTTTAGGGGGACAATAAGTTAAGTTAGTATTATTAAAAAAGGAGGGAGGGGGACAGGAAAGCTAAAAGAAATGAGATCGTATCTAGATATCGATTCAAGGACTATGGAAAATAATAGTACATAGGAACAAAGAATTTGGGACTTTAAAAGATTTAAATTGAATTAGATGCGAAATTCAAAGTATAAGTCTAAGAAGTCTAAGCAAAAATAAATGTAAAAATGATAGTAAAACTAGCTACTACTAAGGTAACATGGAGAAAGTAGACCTAGAGGTTGCTAGACCATTATATGATGTGTGGTAGATTCAACACAATACATAAGTAGACCTCGTTGTTGATCTCAAGATCCAGCTAAGTTGTTTAACAAGCTGTGGGTTATCATCTTATCGCTGGTTAACACAATCAACAAAGTTCCAATAAGGGGTGACGAACAAAATAAATGCCACAAATGTGTGCGGATGACCAAAATATGAGCAAAGCACATGATGAAAAATGCAAAAAGCAATCAAACTAGTAACCGATGTTGTTGGTGTGATCTGTGCAAAAAGAATAAAATTGCTCAAACAAGAAGATAGGTTGTGTGCCTCTCTACTATGCAGTGGCACTGACCTGAGGATAAGCATAACCTATATATTCTAGAATTCATTGTTGTTTGCCACCTCTCTGTTATGCGGTGGCACTGACCTGAGGCTTGGCTTCTCTTTGAAAGCTCTAAGAATAGTTTCTTCTTGTCAAAATACCCTTAGACCGCTCAAAAATCTCCTGAGGAATGTTGATTACCATATAAGCGTGGGATCCACAAATGCTTGTTGAAATAATTAAACCTTAAACCATCACCAATCTGTATCAAAAGTCTGTGTATTGATTTAAGTGGACAAGTATACTGACAATCATCGTGGCGGCAAGTCTTGAAAGTCCAAATCAATGTGTGCATCCTATAGTAAAAGTATGATTTTCTAAACTTGCTAATGACTCTCGATGAAAACAAGAATCTCGCATCAAAAGATTTTAGTAACTCGACCTAAATGATTTGGTTACCTGTATGATTCCATAATGATCCGTTCTTGTGATGGTCAAAATAACTTGAAGCTGATTGTTCGAGAAATAAATCTGTTAGATATCTATCTTAGGGTTTCCACCTCTCACAAAACCTACAAAAATATGTTTTACTTCTGTTTTTCAGTTCTAGCAGTTTCATTTGTTTAATTTTATCAGTTTAGGTCTTAAAAGTCAAACTACGTATTAGAATTCTGTCTGGGATCTAATCACTTAAAAGGGTCACGTCTGAGGTAACCAAACTAGTTTTCAAATGTTAAATAGGTCACGTCTGAGGTGACAAAATGTTTTACTGTTAAAAGGATCATGTCTAAGGTTATCAAAGGCATCCATAGTTAAAAATAATCATGTCTGAGATGATTGAATGCTCGTAATGTTTTACCAAGGGTAAAGTGTCAAATGGTCATAAAGTCAAAAAACAAAAGGTTGAGCCATTCGCATTACTGGACCATAAGTATGGATCAGCCGTACGAATGGGCCATACGAATGAGCCCAATCACACGACTAAGCCACAGTATGGCCCAGACGTGTGATTGGACCATCAGCATGGGTAAATTCAACTGAAAGGGGTAGTCGCACCACTGACACCCAGTCGCACGACTGATGGTGACTAATTGAGTCAGTCGCACGACTGAGTCTCAATCGCATGAACCCGTTGTGCGATTAGGTCCAGTCAAACAACTGAAAGAAACCCTAGTATAAATAGAGGGGAAATCAGTTGCAAACCCTATTCACCCTAATCGCTCATTTCTTCACACGACTTACCAATACTCTGCCCAAATTTCATCTGATTGTTCTTGGACTATGATTATTACCTTCTAACGATTTCCAGCGACTCTACAGGTAATGTGCAATGATTTCCAGTCAAATGCTCAATCGATAGTCATCAAAAGAACGAAATTTAAGCCCTAAAACTTAACCAAGACTAACTAGACCAACAAACTTATGAAATCAAGTAAAATGTTAAAATAAAGGTTATTAGGTGCTATGTCGGGTATTTGTGAGACTAATGAGCTATTTCACGACGTCTAACATTATGATTTGCTCAAAATTTGAATTTGAATTACCCAACAGTCTGTCAGGCGAATGGGCGCCCTGATGAACTTTAATCGCACGACTAAGCCGGTCGAATGGCCCAGTCGTATGACTTAAATGGTCGAATAGCACAGTTGCACAACTGAACCATATAAATGAGTTTATTCGCACGACTAGTTCAACCGTTTGGGATAGCATACGACTACGCCAAGTCGCATGGTCAATCGTACGTATGAGCTTAATCGCACGACTAAACCTCAGTCGTAGAGTTCATTCGCACGACCGAACAGAAAGATTCAAATTAAGAACTTCATATGGCTATTCTCTTACACATACTAACATTTTTCTATATTGTGTAACAGATGGCGAGCCGCTGGACCATGAGCACTAAGCACAACATATGTGCTCACCTATATCTCACCTCCAGGAATGCTGCAGATACCTCTGGCATCATTACTTTTCTACGAAGATCGAGGATCTTCCGTGCCATTTCGACACCTTGCACACCTTACCAATCCCTTTAGCATGCCTTCTGGGAAGGCGCGGTTGTTGATAGGACCGCAGAGCCCCACTGTATTCGGAGTTCTATCTTCGTTCATGCCATAGAGATCACTGAGGAGGATCTCAGGACAATACTGGAGTTTGGAGATGATGCAGACTGTCCGACCCGCTTGCACCCACTAACAGTGCGCGGTTATTTCTACGAGCCAAGTACTTGGGGGACATTACCGCAGGTGTGCTCAACAAGAGCAACATGTGCCCCTGATGCAAGTACTTGGCACATGTATTGCTTAAGTGCATTGCCTCCCGAAAAGGAGGCTTCGATGAGCTATTGGACCAGATACCAGAAAGCCTTCGTGGTGTTGGTGCTCACCACCCTTTAGCTTCTCCCGGATGATCTTCACCTACTTGGTGGAGAACATCAAGGCTAAGGGGAATGAGGGATTCTGTATGTATCCTCGCTTCATGCAGATGGTCATTGATCAGAAGCTCCCTCAGCTACCTAAGGAGAAGGAGGACGGTGTTGTACCTGAGGTGATAGATGACACCACATGGGGCCGGATGAAGGTTTACACAAGGAAGCAGGTTAAGCCCCCTATGAGGAGATTGTTCGGGCACCTAGCCCAGGAGGATTACGTGGCGCTGGCTAGGAGGAAGTGGCTCCATGAGGACGGTGATTCTGATACATAGCAGATAGTTATCCCCACCGATGACTCAGGGGTTGATGACAGTAGTGATGGTGGAGACACCGGCCCCACTTCATCTAGGGCCATCACTGCTGATGTCACACCTCCTCCACCTACTCATGGGGATGCTGACATAGCTAGTTTCCATCAGGATTTTAGGCCTGATGAGGAGGAGGAGAGTGATGATGAGCCATTGACCAGAATGGTGGGCAGCAGGGTGGTTGCCACTGGACATGGGATAGAGGCGGTTGGAGGACGCCAAGTTGCGTCTGGGGAGACTACTAGAGATCCTACTTATACCCAAGACCAGCTCAGCATCCCAGGGGGAGCATCGTCCTCAAGGGGTTCAAGGAGGAAGAGGATGGCTCAGCCCCATGGGATGAAGCCGAAAAGACAGAGGTTCACACTAATTCCTACCTCCACCACCGCTGCCACCATATCTACCACCACCACTCACCCACCCATTACCATAGCTACCACCACCACTACTACCACCTCACCCACCATCACTGTCACAGCCACTCCACCACCTATCAACACTACTTCCACCACCACTACAGCCTACCCATCACCACCCACACATATACCACCACCCATATTCACCACAACCCCAACCACTACCACTAGCCACCAGCCCGGACCATCATCCCACTAGCCATTCACTACAGGATCCTCCCTAACTTCTGTTGGGGTAAAGGATCAACTGGCAACACTAAATAGGATGGTGCTAAAGCTGTGGGTTGTTGACAAGGAAAGAGCTGCACAGATCAGACAGCTTGTGGAGTAGAACGCTGCCTAAGCACAGCAGATTGCTCAGCAGGCCCAACTCAAACAAGATCAGGCTCAGTAGATGGCTGTTCAAAGTCAAGAGATTGCCCAACTCGAATAGCATAAAGTCTTATCCACTAAGAGATTTAGGATATAGAGGATGCCTAAAGGACCATCATGCTTAAACTCAAAGGCACAAAGGATGAGCCTCTGAAGATACGTGAGGGTGATGATGATGGTGATGATGATGCTGATGATGAGGATAATGATGAAGAGGATGATGATGAGGATGAGACCGAAAGAGGAGATGATGATGGTGCAGGAAATGATGGAAATGATGTAGATGAAGGTGATGTATATGCATCGGGTGCCGCACAAGCGAGAGAGAGGCGGACCAAGAAAAAACAAGATCAGGGTGCCTCAACATCAGCCCCGACTACAAAAGAGCATATGATTCAAGACAAACATCATTCATCTCAGCAAGATGAGTATGATGTTGCTCCCTTTCAGCAGATCAAGTCTCAACTCACAATGATACTTGATTTGCAAGGGATCGTCAGGAGGTCTGTGAGTTACACTCCTGAAGAAGGAAAAATAATTCACAACCTTACTGATGAGAAACTGGATGAGATGTTCCAACTGATTCCAGGTGAGCTTGTGAAGGATGCTCCTACTGTAGACTTGGATAGTGACGATAAGCTTAACGAGATGGATGAGATTGAGATTGAAGACGTCACAACACAACATTATCTAGGGTATGTTGACAATAAGGGAAATGTAGTCCCCAATCTAGGTGACACCCTTGTCAGTGATACATTTGAAACACTGAATACGATGGAGCAGGAGTCGAAGAAGAAGAAAGATCAATCCCAAGCGTCAGACGCCGATGTCAACATCAAAAAGGCTGAATGGGCGGTATGTTTTGTAGAGATTAGAGCCCAATGCAGTGCTCCAAATCCTAGTACCTACACCAAGCTTTACAAAGTAAAAAAGCATCTGAAGGTGTCAGGAAAGATCATAGCGTGGGCATATTTTGACGATGGAATGTTTATGCTATCAAGAGAGAGAAGGGAATCGAGTACTTCAGATTCCCACATGATATGAAGACTCTACCTAGTTTTGAGCTTAACCAGCTCGCCAAATTAAAGCTATATATGCTGACCCTCGAAAGATGTCTGGCTGGTTTGAAGCTGCTTTGAAAAGAGAGTACCACACCAGGTGGGTCAACTTCAAACCTTAACAACCAACAAGGTATATTAGAAGATCTAAAGTTGATGTCATTACTGGAAAGCCAAAGATTGTGCTGAAGTGGAGTCCTTCGCGCACAATGTCGAGAATTCCTCTAAGGGAAATGCCTCAGGACTTCACTCCACACTTTAAATGGTGGTAGTACGATTGCAGAACAGGTGAGGCGTTCATAGTTCTGAACAGAAATGGAAATATGCAAACTATCAGGGTATTGGACCCGATGTGACTAGCTAACTTGTCTTCTAACGATGTCTACACTTTATACAAGTGGCCACTGTTCTATGACGCGCAAGACATTGTAGAAGCCCTCCTGTTTCAAAATGTGGTTTCTGCTTTGCATTCGAAATACATGCAGGAGTTACAAGGGAGGAGAAGTACAAGAAATATAAAGAGCTGGTGAAGAATGTCAGACAATAGATTAAACTAGGTCCAAATGGGACTTTGTTGATACACATGTACCTAGTTTATGAGCTTAATGTAAAATGTCTTTCATGTATTATATATATGTAACCGGATGGTTTGAATGAAATACAATGTGTGGTTTATGCTTATAATGTTTAATATTTCATTGATTATTGTGTGTTAACGCTTATTGAACAAACTATATAGGTTTGTGGTTGTTTACATAGTTCTTAGTCAATAATGATTGAGAAGCGTGCTTAAACTTTATCGTGTGAAGTTCACATGCGAATGGACTGGGCTAATGGACCATACGCATGAACAACTTCATGTTAATGAACCAGTCGCACGGCTGAATTAGGAGACTGGATCAGTCGCACGATTGTGACATGAGATTGACTCAGTCGCACGAATGAAGCCTCGGTCGTGTGGATGGATCAACCGCATGCTTCAATCGCACGACTGAACCATGCAAATGGTTCAGTCGCACGAATGAGAATCCCTAACCTATAAATACCACTTAATTTGTCGAAAAACATAACAATTCGAATACCTACGCTCTAAAGCGCACCCTAGACGCACAGAGACCCTAGAATACCTGTTCTAACTTCATTGATCACAGTAAATCATCCTACTATCGTTATTAGCATTTAGTTTCATTCTTTGATTGATTTCTCTCGCGTTCTCACTGATTGGATCGCCAATCAAATAGGATTCCGCACTATTTGAGTTGGTACTCACGTAAATCAGTTAGTATTCTGTTCGTACACGGTCCTAACAAATAATCCATTTTCATAATATCTTTTATTAAATGATACTTAATGTTGATGTGTTTGGTCCTTGAGTGCTGCATAGGATTCTCTGTGATTGAGATAGCACTATTGTTGTCTATGTGAATGGGAGTCTCTTTAAAGTTGAACCCATAGTCTAGCATTTGATTCTGAATCCAGAGCACTTGAGGACAACAGCTTGTAGCAGCAATGTATTCAGCTTCAGCAGTTAATGCAGAGACACAGGATTGTCTCTTGCATTGCCACGAGACAACCCTTCCACTAAGAAACTGATATCCCCCATATGTAGACTTTGCAGTCATGTTACAACCACCATAATCACTATCTGTGTAAGCATATAGATTGAAGTCAGGATTATTAGGATACCATAAACCAAGTGTTGAGTCACCCTTAAGGTATCTTAGAATCCTTTTGACAGTGATAAGATGAGACATCTTAGGGTTGGCTTGATATCTTGCACAGATGCAAGTGGCAAACATAATATTGGGCTTGCTAGAAGTAAGATACATAAGAGACCCAATATAGCCATGTATAAGTGTTCATCTACACACTCCCACTCAAGATAAGGTCCAAGGGAGTGGTTTCTAGCTATGGGTGTCATAGAAATCTTACAGTCAGTCATGTTGAACCTCTTGAGTATGTCCTGAACATACTTTTACTGACTAATGAAGATGCCATTTTCAACTTGCTTCACTTGAATTCCCAGAAAGAAATTGAGTTCCCCCATGGCACTCATTTCAAATCTGTCCTTCATCAGCTTCGCAAAGTCTTTGCAGAGCTTTGGATTAGTTAAACCAAAGAAGATGTCATCCACATAGACTTGAACTAACAATATGTCAATTTTCTATCCTTTGATGAAGAGAGTTCCATCTATAGTACCTCTCCTGTATCCATGTTTGCAAAGATACTCAGATAGTGTCTCATACCACTTCCTGGATGCTTGATGCAGCCCATAAAGAGCTGTGTCAAGCTTATAGACATAATCAGGATGATTAGGATCTACAAAACCAGGTGGTTGTTTGACATACACCTCTTCATCAATCACCCCATAAAGAAAAGCACCCTTCACATCAAGTTGAATGATAGGATCAAATGTAACAATCTGTGATGATGTATGAACACAATTCAAGGAAATACAACAAGTAATCAAATCAAGCAAGATATCATCAAAATTCATAGTTTCATTAATATCAAGCAAAGACAATTACAAAGTAAGTAAGCAGTTCTAAATCTTTTCTAAAACTGTTGTTCTTCAATTCTCTCATTTTGATTTTGTGCCAAATTATTTTGCATCTGTTTGACATGAACTTCCTTCTTGAATTCCTTAGAAACAAATCTTTTTGCTACAGCGGAAGTCATAGAGTCTGAACTTGATTTCAGATCAGAGTGAAATTTGTTCATAGTATTTACCTTGTTGTTTTGAAGAGAATTCATATTTAACAAACCGGCTGACACAAATTTTATCGGTTTAAGTTTTGTTGCCTGATTTGTTGTTTTGTTTTTGGCCTGAAAAGCTTTTAGTTTTACTTTACTCTCAAGAGAATGATCATGTGTATTAAAGTTATCTAGTAAAGTGTTTGTAATAGATTCAGGCATAGGTTCATGAGTGAAATCTAAACCTGCTTTGTGTTTATCTTTTCTCTCACTTATGAGTTTTTCTACAATCATTTTTGAACTTTTTACTTTAGCATGATCCATTTGAGTAGCAGCATGTGCTATCTTCTCCTGTTCAAGAGTTTTGATAATCTTTTCCAATTGTTTAGAAACAATTTCTAATTCTTTTAGTGTTTTGTTCCATGAAGTTTGAAGAGAAATAATCTTTTGATCTGCTGTCTTATGATCAGATTTTAGTTTGTTATACATTGACTCTTCTTCTTTTAGTTTCTCACAGATTTTATATGAGTAGTTTCTATAGTATTCAACATGTTCATAGCATGATTTTGTAAAGAGTTTTCTCTCACTTCAGATGGCATTTCAAGGAATTTTGGAGATAAGGTTTCAGATTTTGAAGATGAATTGTCAACCTTAGGTTGATCAGACTGTGCCATTAGAGGTACTTCATCTGTATCCTCCTTAGGATCCGATTTGTCAATCCAATCATAGTCATCTTCTTCATTCTTACCTTCCACCTTTGGATCATTATTTTTTGGCCAATCTTCTCCCTGGATTTCTGCAACAAGAGATAAACTTGATGTTAAATCATTAGCAAAACTGTTCAGTATATGCACACCAATCATAACCATCTTTAATGCTGACTACTAATATTTCTTGGTTTCATCAGATGATTTTGTTTCATCTTTAAGCTCATGCATAGGAAGACTGTGATAAGGCTTTTGAAAAGTCTTCTGAGCTGGTTGAAACCTTTGATGCTAGAACTTGATTGAGCATTTCCTCCATTATTCCTTGGAGCTTTGCATGCTTTGGAGAAATGTCCATAACTGTTACACTTAAAACACCTTGAGTTTGACTTATCAAACCCAACAGTCTTGTTAGCACTTGGCTTGTACTTCCTGTTGACATATGAGTGTTTTTGTGTCCTGTAAGCAATCATCACCATCTGCTAGTTTAAGTCCATCTCTTTAACATCTTTAGGATCCATTTCAAACAAATCCTGCAAAACAAGGTGTAATTGAGTTGAATGACTACCTTGATACGCTTGAAAACTAGCCATAAATGCAGTGAATGCAGTTTTAGACTCTTCATCATCTAATAGGATGTTTATCACATCTTTAACTTCGCTAGATTTAGCAAAGTTAGATGAAGAAGTCTCTGTTTGAACATTAGATGTTTGAGACTGAGATTTAGGAGGAGATTGAGAATGAGACTGTGTTGTATAAGTAGGAGCACTAGTAAATAATGAATTAGTGAAAAATCCTGCTCCAACAAATAAATATCCCTCTTCTTGTGTAATTTTCTCACTTCTTGCCATTAATGCATTTTCAATAGTATTTGCAGGAGAAGCAACAAACTGATACTGAGACATTGATGTTGCTCTATCATTATTCCTTGAGCTTTCATCAATATCTACTGACTCTATATTGGCAATGAGTAGATCTAGATCCATAGGTAACTTCTGAGTATGTTATAGTAAGGTTACTATTTGTTTCCATGATGAGGGTAAAGCATTGAGTAGTCTAAGATTTAGATCTTCAAGATCAGGCTTAATGCCAGCTGTTGACATCTCAGTTGTAAGTTGAACAAATCTGTTAATCATCTAATTTATGGTTTCTCAAGACAAATATTGAAACATTTCTAATTGACTTTTCAACTTTTGTTTCTTGAGATTTTGAATCTCCTTTCCTCCTCACAAATGGTCTTTACGGCTTTATACATATGTATCCAGTTTGATATCCATCAAGCCTTCCAAGAACTTCTAGAGGTAGTCCTTTACACATCAAGGAATATGCTTTGATATCATTCTTTACTCTTCTCAAATCAACTCCTTGAAGACCATCTTCAGGATAGAGTTCTTGAGAATCTTTAGTATAAACAAACCCTTTGTCACGCTAATCAGTGATCATAGGAATGTATGGTCCTTTCTCTACAGATTTCCAAAGATCAGTGTCAATGGAATTTAAATGATGTTTTAACCTAAGAGACCAATTTTTGAAATCAGCTCTATTTTTAAGTTTTGAAACTCTATTTTCAGAATCTTCTTATTTCACCATTCTTGTATTTTTGTTGTTTTTCATAGATTTTGAATTAAGAAAAGAAATGAAAAAGTTTTTGAAAAATTTTTAAAAAAAAAATTCTAAGTATCAAGGGTGATGCGCCTGAACAGTAATCAAAATCCCAAACAGTTAACGCGCCTGGATAGTAATCAAATTCCCAAACAGTTAATGCGCCTAAGTTGGGAGACGTATAAGGGAATGCCTTACAAAAATTTTCCAAAACGCCTAAGTTGATGCATTTGAACAGTAGTAAAATGCATGAACAGTTATAATGCGCCTCAACAGTTGTCAACCGTCTAAACAGTTCTAACACACCTCATAGTGACGATACGTCTGGACATTTACTCTTTAATAGTAGTCAAATGTCTGAACTAAAAACGCCTAAACAATGTTAATGCGACTAAACAGTAGTCAAACGCCTAACACTTAGACAATTTTTCAGCAAACCTCAACTCTAATGCGCCACATTCATCATGTTCATATGATGTAACTAACTCAAATCTTCTGAAATTCTTCAAAAGTTGATGAATTGGATTGAAACTTTCCAATTAGACATGTTTTATACCGATAATCATTCTTCTAACATCAATTTCTTTCAACATCAACAACAAATCAATCAATTTTGTAATTTTCAGTTCAAAAAATACTGAACTTTTCGATCATAAATAAACAAATTATCTCGAATTTGATGAATTTAACTGCTGATATGGTTTAAAACATGTTTCTGATGATGAAACACATCTGAAATCAACAAACTTTTAATTGAATTGTCTATCAATCTCAGATTCAGTGAACTTTTTGAGTTTGAAAGTTCGACAAACCTCAAAAATCACTCAACCAACAGCTCTGATACCATTTGATAAGATCAAATGTACCAATTTGTGATGATGTATGAACACAATTCAAAGAATTACAAACAAAGTAATCAAATCAAGCAAGATATCATAAAAATTCATAGTTTCATTAATATAAAGCAAAGACAATTACAAAGTTAGTAAGCATTTCTAAATCTGTTCTAAAACTATTGTTCTTCACTTCTTTATAACTGCTACAAGTCTAAGCTATTTATAATGAAACACAAGGAACTAACAAATTACAAAACTAGTCCCTATACTATTACAAATAGTAAAATGACACATAAAGACAACATATTAATCTTTCTAGAGTTCTAACATTGAAAGACCTTGAAGTTCTTGGATGCAGCAAATGCCAGGAATTTCCTAACAGCTTCCAGTCTTGCTGCAAGAGCAAAGACATCAGTGTAGTCAATCCCTTCTTCTTGTGTGTACCCTTGAACAACTAGTCTTGCTTTGTTCTTAATGATAATGCCTCTATCATCCTTCTTGTTCCTATACATCCATAAGGTTCCAATGGTAGTCTTGCCATGAGAAAAAGGACAAAGGTTCCAAACTTTCTGCCTTTTGAATTGAAGCAGCTCCTGTTGCATAGCTTCAACCCAACTTCCATCCTTTAGAGCCTCATCAACTTTCTTTGGCTCTGTCTGGGATGAGAAACAAGAGTGAAGACAAACATTTGCTTAGGGTTTGTCCTCTTGTTCTTACCCCTGTGACAACATCTCCAATGATGTTTGTGGTGAGATGGGACTTGTCGATCCGTAGCTGAGGGATCACAACAAGTTGCTGAGAAAGATCTAAATTTGAGAAATTTAGATCTGGCATAGATGTTTCACCCACCATATCAAGACACTTATAAAGAGAGACTTGATCCAAGGACTGTGTGACATCATTGATGTTGTCATCTATGGAGTGGTTATCAGCATTAAGAAAGTCTTGATCACTGTCACCACTACCATCATTGTCTTCTGCAGTTGAAGCATCTTTATCTGGTTGTGGAGCCTTTGAGCTGGAATTTGAAGGCATACTAGATGTATGAGCTGAGTTCGTCATTGTGGTGCTGATAGAAACCTCTGTTGGACCCTGAAAGGATTATACATGCCAATTCAATGGGTGAGTTGTTGGTTGCCCTGCTAGATTCCCACAAGTCCAAAAAGAAATGCGAATGAAGATCCTGCACAGAAGAATAACCATGTATGGCTATCCGCATTTGTCAATGTGGAAGGCAAATAAAAAATGTTTCTGCATTGAATGTTTCTTGATTTTTTCTTGATTGTATTCTCTAGGTGCATAATTAGTTTTCTTGCTAACCCTAGCAATCACTGTAATCAACCACCTTTATTAATATGTATAGGCATTTTTTAGTATTATTTCTACATTGAATGTTTCTTGATTGTTGATTCCGCCATTCAATCATTAACTCAATCATTATATTCGATCCTTAGTAAGAATCACAATCTCACAACCAGTCAATTGGTATCAGAGCTTTGGCTCTCGGTCTTTTTCAGATCTACCCAAGATCTGAATAGAACTTGATTGATGTGGTGATTGAGTTGCTAATAGAGTATTCCATCATCTCTATCTAGTAAACAGCAGATAATACTCTTAAAAAGATCTCTGTCAACACATTCTCACTATCAAGAACCATACACAAAACCTTCGGATTAACATAAAGAACAAAAAGCTATGACAAAATTTAGAGAATCAGAATAGGTTGTATTCTCTAAGTGCATTATTACTTTTCTTGCTAACCCTAGCAGTCAGTGTAATCAATCACCTTTATTAATATATATAAAGCATTTATGAGTATTATTTTTACATTGAATGTTTCTTCATTGTTTGATTCTGCCATTCAATCTTAACTCAATCATTATATGCGACAGAACCAAGAAACATTAATTGTTTTGTTTTACTGAGCAGTTTTTGAATGATTTAAACTGTTTGGACTAATTGAACCTAAAATTCACCAAATCAGTAATTAAAACAAGTCAAACCTACCTGTTAAAATGGAATCTCATAGTTATTCAGAACTTGGCCAAACACCTAAACCTCCTATGCTTAAACACAAATCTGAGTTTAAACAATGGAAAATCAGGTTCAGGTTTTACATCACAGGTGTAGATCCTGATTTTTGGATCTCAATATGCAAGGCCACACATCCCTGTCACTCTGTCTACAGATCAAGCTGCAATTTACAAAATTGCACGGATACCTATTGAAGATCTAACTCTTGATGATGAAGATTACAAGAAAATCAAGATTGATTTGAAAGCTTACTCTATCCTAACTCAAGCACTCAAGATGGATTTGCTGAAAAGACTGGAGAAATATGGTACTGCAAAAGCTGTATGGGATGCACTGCAAATCATGTGTTAGGGAAGCAGTGAAGTAGCATAAATTAACATGGACAAGCTTGTTAATCAGTATGAAACATTTCATAACACCAAGGGGGAGTCAATATCCAAACAACTGCAAAGAATTGTATAGTCGGTAAAGGACTTATAAGTCATCGGAGTCACTTACAAGATCAAGGAATTAAGCAAGAAAATGCTGCACAGCCTTCCTGAAAGCTGGAAACAGAATGTAAAATTGCTGCAAAAATACTCTTCAACTTGGGAGTACTACTTTGGACATCATGATAGCCCAAATAGAAGCATTAGAACTTGATGAAAGAAGTAGAAAAATGGGTGGACCAACAGTAATTGAGGCTTACAAATTTCAATCAGAATCTTATTCTATGGAAAATGCCTTCATTACTAAGGAGTATGATTTCATCTTATCAAGAGATCAACTGAATACCACAAGGTTCATTGCAACTCAATCAACTAATCTGTTGGACCCTAAAATGATTATGCATGCCAATTCAATGGGTGATTTGATGGTTACTTTGCTGGATTCCCACAAGTCCAAGAAGAAATATGGATGAAGATCCTGCACAAGAAAAACCAAGTATGGTCTTCCGCATGTGTCAATGCGGAAGACATAAAAAAATACGGACAAGTATTTGTTATTCCGCATTAACAAATGCGGTAGACCAATTAGTAATGCGGACAACACTTTGTTCATCCACATTTGCCAATGCAGATGACCAGACAAATGCGCAGAAGTATTTGTTCATCCGTATTAACCAATGCGGATGACCAACATACTAATGCGGATGATCAAGTGAAGAATTGTTGATCAAGTAAACTCATCCGCATTTGCCAATGCGGATGAACAAGCAGAGATGCGGATCAAGACATAGACTAGTTATGATGTAATAGGTCAGGGGTAGTTTAGTCATTTTGTAAAGGAATCTTGTCTGCCTATAAATAGAATAGATAACCTTGTACATGAGGTGAAAGAATTTAGACAATGAGAATATTTGTATTCCCTAGGTGTATTATTAATTTTCTTGTTAAACCCTAGCAGTCTTTCTAATAAATCACCTTTATTAATATATACAAAAGCATTTATGAGTATTTCTTCTGTATTGAATGTTTCTTGATTGTTTGATTCTGCCATTCAATCATTAACTCAGTCACTATATTCGATCCTTAGTGCCAATCTCAACCTCACTAACCCAGTCAATTGATATCAGAGCTTTGGCTCTCGGTTCTTATTCAGATCTACCCAAGACCTGAATAGAATTTAATTGATCTAGTGATTAAGTTGCTAATAGAGTATTCCATCATCTCTAATTAGTAAACAACAAAAAATACTCCTGTCAACAAGTTCTTACCGAAACATTCACAAAAACCAGTTACTATTCAAGCGATTTCTATCAAGAAATTAGCTGAAACCAACAACAAGAAACTCACTAAAGTAACAGATCTGATTCTGAAATCTGATGGACTATTTGGGCAAGTTGGACTAATCAATCTTAAAATTCATCTAATCAGTAATTAAAACAAGTCAATAACCACCTGTTATAATGGATTCTAACAGTTTCTCCAAACTTGGTCATACACCTAAACCTCCTATGCTTAAACACAAATCTGAGTTTAAAGAATGGAAAATCAAGTTTAGGAATTACATCACAGGTGTAGGTCCTGATTTCTGGATCTCAATATGCAAAGGGACAAACATCCCTGTCACTCTGTCTGAAGATCAAGCTTCAATCTACAAAACTTCAAGGATACCCATTGAAGATCTAACTCTTGATGATGAAGATTATTAGAAAATGAAGACTGATCTAAAAGCTTACTCTATCCTAACTCAAGCACTCAAATTGGAGAAGTATGGTACTACAAAAGCTGTGTGGGATGCACTAAAAATGATGTGTGAAGGAAGCAGTGAAGTAATAGAAATTAACATGGATAAGCTTGTTAATCAGTATGAAACATTTCATCACACCAAGGGGGAGCCCATATCCAAACAACTACACAGATTTGTACAGTTGGTAATGACTTAGAAATCATGGGAGTAACTTACAAGATCAAGGAATTAAATAAGAAAATGCTACACAGCCTCCCTGAAAGCTGGAAACATAATTTCACAGTGCTAAAAAATACTCTTAATCTCGAGAATACTACTTATGATATCATGATATCTCGAGAATACTCTTAATCTTAATGAAAGAAGTAGAAATCTTGGTGGACCAAGAGTGATTAAGGATTATAAATTCCCATCAAAATCTCATTCTGTGGAAAATGCCTTCATCACTGAGGAGGATGATTTCATCTCATCAAGAGATCAACTGAACAACATAGGGTTCATTCCAACTCCACCAACCAATCATCCATCAACATCATCTCAAGCATCTAGAGTCACTACTGCTCCTGCAACCACTCCTGAAGACACAAGATCAGAAGAACAAAAGGCAACTTATAATGCCTTTGTTGTAAGCTTTGAAGCATACTTAGGAGGACGACTCACTTCTGCTCATCTGATCCAAGAAGATTTTGAGGAAATGGATCCAGATGATGTGGAAGAAATGGATTTGCAATGGCAAATGGCCATGATTGCTATGAGAGCAAAGAAATTCTTCAGAAAAGGTAGAAAGCTCAGCCTTAATGGGAATACAAAACTTGGATATGATGGCCACTTCCCTAGAGAATGCAATGCCCCTGAGAGAAACAACTTTCAAAGAAATTCTCAAGGCCAGTCATCATCACAATCCAACTCAAGCTTTCACTCTAACAATCAACAACAGCAGTATCATCATCCACAACAACACCAATCATATCAATATCCACCTCAACTAACAAACTAAGCTCATGGAAGCAGTCAGTCATCTGCCAATGCTCTCGTGATAAATCAAGATGGCATATGTGACTGGAGCATGTATGCAGATGAAATGAAGCATCAATTTCAAAATCATGCAATTATGGCTCATATCAATGATGGTCCATCTGCAATGCCTACTAAGGTAAACTCTAACCATTGTAGTGAAAAATGTATTACTGAATTGCAAGGTTATAGAGAGCATAACCATAAACTGGTAGATAAAATTAAAGAAGAAAAGGTGAAGACAGAGATGATGAAAAGAGAGATAAAAGGCTTTGAAATCAATATTAAATCTCTTATCTCTCACATTGAAAAACTGCATGGTCAAAAGTACACCCTTGCAGTTGAGAATGTGCTACTTACTGAAAAGTTAGCTCAATCTAAGGATGAACATACACTGACTGAAGTGAAACTTGAAAAGTTTCAAATGTCTTCAATCAAGCTGCAAGAGATGCGTGATTCTCAAAAGGATCCAAAGAACATGTCGGGGATTGGGTATAATTCATGTCCTCCACCATACAATGAAAACTACACTGTCATGCCTGAATCTATCTCACTCAATGAGGAAATTGAAACTAAAACTATGGAACCAAAATTTAGATTAAAACAAATGACTAATCCTCAAAACAAACCTGATGTTTATATTGAAACAAATGAGGATAAAATCAAGTTAGGTCACCTAATCAAAATCAAAGAGTGCTAAGACAAGGAAATGTGTGTCATGAAACCCTCAAGCCCTGTAAAAGCAATTGTTCCTTTCATAAAATTCATACCTCGTGTTTTAAAAGGTAAAAAGAAGTATGTGAAGTAAGTGAAACCCACTGCTGAGAGCAGTTATAATAATAAGATCATATCTCCAAACAATTCAAGCAAATAAGGAAAGGTTTTACTGAAAAAGAAACAAAAATGATCACTAAGTGCAACACAAAAAACTCTATCAGACCCTCAGTCTTCAGAAGTAAGACAGGGAGTTGGGTTTGAAATTTGCAACAAGGAACAAGTTGACCAGTTTAAGAAAGAGATGAGAAATGGGTTGAAGAAACAAAAACAGCATAGAAAATCAAACAAATGTAGTGTTGTGAAGCAAACTACAAAAAGGGCTGATTTTGATTCATCCCCTAAGCAACAGAAAGTGGCTCAGCAGCAAATGAGAAAGTCAACTGAGACACACAAATCAAAATCTGATTCAAGAAACAAACAATTGTATTGTGACATTTGTGATATGTTCAATCACAAGACAGAAAAGTGCTTTTATAATCAATACTGCTCTATCTATGATATGAACAACCATTCAACCAAAAAGTGTTATTTCAACAAATATTATTCAGTCTGTGATATGAACAATCACAATACATCTGATTGTTAATTCAATCAGAAGGGATTAAGAATTCCCCAAAACAAAACCATCTCAATAACATCATCAGGCAAAACTCAAGTCAGGAGTCATTTGCATAACAATCAATCTAGAACATCTAGATCACTAAATGACATGAGTAAAACAAAAGAAACCTAGAAAAGTCAAAGAAACAACCATTTGATCAATCAAAAGTTTGACTTTTCAAAACCCAAAATGATCATTGAAAATAAAAAATGATTTCAATTTCTTCAAAAGAAAAGAGATCAAAGGTTTCACTACTCATCTGACTCATCTGCTGACATTGATGAGAAGACTCCAGCAAGATATCATAAGTAATCTTCCAGGTCACCTCTGAATAAATCACATTTTAGAGGAAAGTATCAAGAGGTCACCATAATAGATAGGAATGGGAAACCCAAGACCACCATGGCTTGGGTTCCACATTCTAACTAGTTCTTTTATGCTTGCAGGGACATCCATATTTGTCCAACAGCTTATGGTACGTGGACAGTGAATGCTCCCGACACATGACTGGAGATCGTTCCCTCCTTCATGACTTCAAGCACATACAAGGAACTACAGTGGCGTTTGGTGGAGATTCACAAGGTGGTGGAATTACAGGTGAAGGATCTGTGACAAACGGGATGCTGAGCTTTGACAGAGTGAACTACTGTGAGCAACTGAACATCAATCTGCTAAGCGTGACTCCGATATGTGATAAGAAATATTCCACTCACTTTATAGACACTCATTGCTACATTCTGAAACCTGGATTTTAGATCTCTAAAGAATGGGTTGTCCTAAAGACACCAAGGAAGAATAATACTTATGTTCTAAACCTATGTTCATCATCACCTAAAGAAGAAACATGTATTTTATCAAAAGCATCATTTGATGAGTCACAACTTTGGAACAAACGTTTGGGGCATACCAACTTTAAAAACATGAACAGATTGGTCAAAGGAAACCATATCATTGGTCTTCCACAAAAAGAATTTCACTTTGTTGATCACTGTTCAGTGTGCCTCAAAGGAAAACAACACAAATCTTCTCATAAATCCAAGCTGGTGAACACAAATAATACTCCAATGAAGCTACTTTATATGGATCTGTTTGGACCAACTCATGTCATGAGTATTGAAAAGAAACAGTATTGTTTGGTGATCATTGATGACTTTTCACGATTCACATGGGTGTTCTTCTTACTTCATAAAAATGGGTCATCCCAAATAATTGAAAACTTTATCACACAAATTGAAAATCAACTTGATCTTAAGGTCAAAACAATCAAAAGTGATAATAGAACTGAATTCAAAAATGAAGACATTAGTTCTTCTTGTACAACCAAAGGCATTGCTCATCAATTCAATGAAGCTAGAACTCCTCAACAAAAGAGGGTAGCTGAAAGGAGAAATAGAACACTGATTGAAGCAGAAAGAACAATGGTAGCCGATGCTAAGCTGACAATCACCTTTTGGGCAGAGGCAGTTAACACATCGTGCTTTGTACAAAACCAAACCCTAATTGTAAAAGAAAGCAACATGACTCCATATGAACTACTTTTTCATAGAAAACCATTCATTGGGTTTCTTAAAGCACTTGGTAGTCTTGCCTCTATATTAAACACCCGAGACTATCTGGGGAAGTTTTCATCTAAGTCTGATGAAGAATTCTTTGTAGGTTATTCTTCTGTTTCAAAGGCTTACAGAGTCTTTAATGCTAGATTAAACAATATTGATAAATTAACAAATGTTCAATTCAAGGAACATTCGTTTCCCAAATCTACAAATGGTCCCTACAGGCTGTTTGATATTGACTCTTTTACAAAATCATTTGATCAATTTCACTTGTCTGATGCAGGAAATCTCCATTCAGGTGACACTTCATCAGCTGTAGGAAGAAGAAATGACTTTCCATTACTTCCTCCTATATCTACTGATTATATGAATGAAGATGTTCCTCTCCAAGCTTATCGTATCAGACAACCATCCCAAAATTAGAGTGTTTCAACTGAAGGAGGTCCATCCTTGTTACCATCACACGCATATGACCTTTCAACTGAGATCTAAAATCAAAAACAAGCCACTTCTCCATCTAAAACACAAAGAATATCAAATGATGAAAGCAATCACAGTACTGTTGAAGAAGAAGCAGGAACTGAAACGGAGTCTGACAACCTTCATAATTCAACAACTGTACAAGATGAAGGTGCCTCTGACCATAATGAACTGAATGTCTCCAATCTTGATGTAACTATTGCTGGTGACTCCATTCCAACCACCAGAATACACAAGAATCATCCAGTTGAAACCATTATTGGTGATCTTAATGAGAGGGTGACAAGAAGCAAGTCTGGTATTGCAAACATCTGTTTGTTCTCATGCTTCCTCTGTCAAACAGTACCTAAAAATATCAAAAGAGGCTCTTCAAGACAATAGCTGGATTAAAGCAATGCAGGAAGAATTGCTCCAATTCAAGAAGCAAGAAGTATGGAAACTGGTAGATCTTCCCGAAGGATAATATCCTATCAGTACCAGATGGCTATACAGAAACAAGACTGATGATAGAGGGATTGTCATCAGAAACAAAGCAAAATTAGTGGCACATGGATACACTCAAGAAGAAGGAATCCACTATAACGAAGTGTTTGCACCTGTTGCCGGATTAGAGGCAATTAGAATCATTCTAGCATATTCTGCATCCATGAAATTCACTGTTTATCAAATGGATGTGAAGTGTGCCTTCTTCTATGGAAAGATTGCTAATGAGGTCTATGTGAGTCAACCACCGAGATTTGAAGATCCAGATTTCCCTCACCGAGTCTATAAGCTTGACAAAGCTCTGTATGCTCTTCACCAAGCTCCAAGAAAGTGGTATGTGACTCTGACATCTTTTCTCCTTGAACATGGATACGAAAGAGGAAGATTGATCAGACTCTCTTCAGAAGACGAAAAGGAAAAGACATGTTGTTGGTCCAGATTTATGTGGATGACAACATTTTTGGCTCAACAAACAAGCAGCTCTGCAAAGAATTTGAAGACCTTATTAATTCAAAATTCAAAATGAGTGCTATAGGGGAACTCACTTTCTTTCTAGGGATGCAAGTCCAACAGAAAGCAAATGGAATCTTCATCAATCAAACAAAATACGTGGAAACTATGCTGAAGAAATTCTACTTTGCTCACTGTCAGTCTATCAGAACTCCGATGGATACTAAAGTGAAGATTGGACTTGACCCTGAAGGCAAATCAGAGGATCAGACTCACTAGCAATCTATGATCGGTTCACTTATGTATCTAATAGCCAGTAGGCCTGACATTATGTTTGGTGTTTGTGTGTGTGCTAGAAATCTCAAGGGCAAACCAGCTCTTGAATTATGGTATTCAAAGGAAGGAGACTTCAATATCTATGCCTTCATAAATAGTGATTATGGAGGATGCAACTTCAACAGAAAATCCACCTCTGGCGGTTATCAATTTCTTAGTCCCAGACTGGTCTCTTCGCAATGCAAGGCGCAGATAAATGTGTTTATATCAATAGCAGAAGTGAGTATATTGCAGCATCAGCCAGTTCCTCTCAAGTTCTCTGGATTTAAAACCAAATGCTTCATTATGGTTATAACTTCTTGTGTACACCAATTCACATCGATAACACTGCAGCTGTTTTCATAACCAATAATCCAGTTTTGCACTCAAAAACAAATCATATTGAAATTAGATATCACTTTTTGAGAGATTGTGCTGAAAAAGGGTTAATCAAATTGATTCAAGGACCCACTGAAAATCAATTAGCTGACTTGTTTACTAAGGCATTTGAACCTGGTAGGTTTCAATTCCTGGTTCAGTCAATTGTTACTTCTGTTTTCCTCTATCGCATTTGCTATAGTGAGCAAATACTGACGAAGTCAGATCTTTTGCATTTTCTATAGTGAGCGAATGTTGAAAAATTTTATTCAACCGCATTTGCTACAGTGAGCAAATGCTGATGAACTTAGTTCTTCCGCATTTGCAATAGTGAACAAATGCGGATAGAAGAAAACAGAAGTAACAAAACTTCCGCATTTACTACCATATGTAAATGCAAATGCCCAAAATCATAAGTTAACTCTTCCGTATTTGCATTAGCAAACAAATGCGGAATGCAAAGTTATTGAACTTTCACTTCCGCATATTGCAAGAGTAAACAAATGCGGATTGCAAAGTTATTGAATTTTCACTTCCGCATTTACAACAGTAAACAAATACGGATGACCCAAAGACTTAAAATTTACCCTTCTACATTTGCTACAGTGTTTTAAAAATATGACTGCATTTGCTCGGAAACATGTAAAAATTTGTTAAAGCCATTATTTAACTATTTAAAGGAATTTCAAAGGGTTATTTAATACTTTTCAAATCTGAGAGACTATATAGTGAGACGAGCACAAAAACACAGTAAACCTTCTTTCATCATCATCATCAACAACAACTAAAGAATTCAGTGTGTTCAAATCAACCTGTTATTGTAATCGATTCTAGAAAACAGTAGCTTTGATAGAACGGTGAAATTTCCATAATTTTTTCATGACCTAACTTTCAGAGTTTTGAACTAAAAGTGAACGAAGAACCAAATGATATGAAAAACACACAAATTCCAATTTATTTAAAGATATGTTATACATTTTCGACATCAATGAACATGCAAACTAAGAGAAATTTTAACCATCATGAAAAACCTTCATAGTTGTGTTCATCACAAGAAAGAATCTGATGAAAAATGAAAATGTGCAACGAATCAATGAAGTAACATCTAATAAATAGTTTATCTAAACTTGAAAAATAGAGAATATGTGATTGTTCTACAACAAATTCACCATTTGATGTGACAATAATAAAATGGTGACTTCAAACGTTCATCTTTGACCACTAAAAGTCAAGCTGATCAATTATGTACATGCTTTCTCATCAAAACTAACACATATGTCTCTTATGTAGATTAAACGGCTAACCTTTCATGGAGCAAGCACCATAATGTCAGCGGTTATTTTGACCCTGATGTACCAGAAGCTAAGGGACTCAAAGATATTATCAGTTTCATCTCTACAATAAGGGTAGCTTATGCTATCACTGTTAGACCCAGCATCTATGAGAACCTCATAAGGTCTTTCTAGAATTCAGCTAAAGTTATTGAAGCAGATGGTGTTTGAACTTTATCCGGAAGAATTGATACTGATCATACTCTGAGCATAACTGATGATTCTGTAAGAAGATGTTTGTATTCTGGTGATGATGCTGATGCACCACTAGAGCTGGATGAGGATGACATAACCACCTTCTTTGCTGAGATTGGGTATGAAGGGGGATTTGAAGCTAAGCAGATTGTAAAATGATTAGTTGATTTGCATTGGAGATTTCTAATCCACCTCTTTCAACATTGCTTATCCAAAAGAAAAACATGGTGGAATGATATTCCAATTACCACTTCATGAGCAATTTGTGCTCTCTACACAAACATATTGAAATTTGATATCACTTTTTAAGAGATTGTGCAAAAAAAGGGTTAATCAAATTGATTCAAGGACCCACTAAAAATCAATTAGCTAACTTGTTTACTAAGCCATTTGAACCTGGTAGGTTTCAATTCCTGGTTCAGTCAATTGGCATGATTAACCTTGAGTAAAAATAATTCAAAACATCAAAAACAAGACAATAATACTACAAAAACACAAAAAATAAGTCAATTTTATGAAGAATAGAATATCATTTGGAAAATGATATAATTAAAGTTGTTGTATCATTCAATTCTGCTTAATTTCAAAATCGCAACGACTGTCATGACTTACCAGATATGTTGGTAGGCTTAACTTGGAAGAGAAGATACATGCAGTGATGAATTAAAACTATTATTCAATAGTGAAACACTCATCACAAAGTACATGTATGTATTGGCTTATCTGAGTGCATGTGTGTGTAGTAACCCAAACACACCAGGTAATGATACTTTATGAATTTCTTTCACCCACATCAAGTTTCATCTTTGTTTTGTTCAGCAAAGACCTGATGAAACAAGCACATAGTATAGATGTAATGATCCAAAAGATTCCTAATGAGGAACACATCCAATTGGATGAATCTACAAAATCAATACATTCCAAGTGAATGAACAAAAGAATCGTAGCATAGATCACCTTCCAAAGTGAAGTGAAAAGAATCCCAATGTGGATCATCATGAAAAGGATCAAAGTAAAAGAATCCCAATGAGGATCAGTGAAAATGAGTTCTCATAATTTAAGTAACCTGGTAAGGAAAGTTTTGAAAAAGTTGTACCATGCATTGTATAAAGATGGTTGATCATTCCATGCTTGTGTGTGTGAGGTACATATTGAATAATTAAATCAACCAAAAACATGATAAATATCATTTGCATCAAAATATCAATTAGGTATGAGTTTAAGAGGACAAACATACCTTTAATCATCAAGTTCATAAACATATCCATTTTATCATAAAGGATGCACATGTGCAATGTAAGATTGATATGATCCCAACAAAAGATATACTTCTTTTCATTATCAATAATCAATGTATATACTTGACAAAAAGCTTTTAAATCTTTAAAGTTTCTATCTAGATATGGATATAAACTTTACGGGGAGTAATTTAAAATTTTTTTATTAAATATTTATAGATTGTTACTATCTTAAATTACATTCTTAGAAACATTAAAAACAAAAGAAAAAGAAAATGCATGTGTTGTTGCAGAAGTTATAGCATAGTATCTCAGCCTATGCAGATTCTTGTAACCATGAAAAGTCCAAAATCAGTCAAGAAACGGGAAACTTGTATCACTTCTGATGTATAAGTCAATCCAAGCAAGAATTGACAACTTCAACAGCCAACAACTTTATAACATAAAAAATCAAAACAATCATATTAACTTATGATTAAGTTCAAAAGTTAATGCACGTAAGTGCATTGGTAAATGCGGGTGAAGGTAACCCATGCTTATAACCAATGCAGGTAGCTTTTTATTTCCAAGTGTAACTAATGTGGACAATGATTGTACTCTACCACATTAGTTTGTTACAATTATACATGAAATTTTGAAGTGTTAAAACCTATGCGGAACGAAAACTGTTCTACCGCATTTGTCAATGCGGATAAAATAATTTTTAAGTGTTCAACCGCATTTGTCAATGCGGATAACCTATTAGGTGTCCAGCCGCATTTGTCAAATACAGATGAAATTGATACTCCCGCATTTGTTGTACTCATCTACATTTATGGATACATATCTTCAATGTTCATGTATTTTCAAGCAGAAATAATTAACTGATTAATCTCCTGTCAATGAATGATGATCAAGTAAATAAGGATTTGATTCTATCACATTCGCTATAGTGAGCAAATACTGACAAAGTCAGATCTTTTGCATTTCCTATAGTGAGCGAATGTTGAAAAATTTTATTCAACCGTATTTGCTACAGTGAGCAAATGCTGATGAACTTAGTTCTTCCGGATTTGCGACAGTGAACAAATGAGGATAGAAGAAAACAGAAGTAACAAAACTTCCACATTCGCTACCATATGTAAATGCGAATGCCCAAAATCACAAGTTAACTCTTTTGTATTTGCATCAACAAACAAATGCGGATTGCAAAGTTATTGAATTTTCACTTCCGCATTTTGCAAGAGTAAACAAATGTGGATTGCAAAGTTATTGAATTTTCACTTCCGCATATAAAACAGTAAACAAATACGGCTGACCCAAAGACTTAAAATTTACCCTTTTGCATTTGGTACAGTGTTTTAAAAATGTGACTGCATTTTCTCTGAAACTTGTAAAAATTTGTTAAAGCCATTATTTAAGTATTTAAAGGAATTTCAAAGAGTCATTTAATACCTTTCAAATATGAGAGACTACATAGTGAGACGAGCACAAAAACACAATAAACCTTCTTTGATCATCATCAACAACAACAACTAAAGAATTCAGTGTGTTCAAATCAACCTGTTATTGTAATTGATTCCAGAATACAGTAGCATTGATATAAAGGTGAAATTTCCATAATTTTTTCATGACCTAACTTTTAGACTTTTGAACCAAAATTGAACGAATAACCAAATGATATGAAAAAAACACAAATTCCAATTTGTTCAAAGATATGTTATACATTTTCGACATCAATGAACATGCAAACTAAGAGAAATTTTAACCATCACGAAAAACCTTCATAGTTGTGTTCATCACAAGAAAGAGTCTGATGAAAAATGAAAATGTTCAATGAATCAATGAAGTAACATCTAATAAATAGTTTATCTAAACTTGAAAAATATAGAAAATGTGATTGTTCTACAACAAATTCACCATTTGATGCGACAATAAGGAAACAGTGACTTTAAATGTTCATCTTTGACCACTAAAGGTCAAACTAATCAATTATGTACATGCTTTCTTATCAAAACTAACACATATGTCTGTTATGTAGATTAAATGTCTAATCTTTCATGGAGCAAGCACCATAATATCAGCGGTTATTTTGACCCTGATGTACCAGAAGCTGAGGGACTCAAAGATATTATTAGTTTCATCTCTACAACAAGGGTAGCTTATGCTATCAAGGTTAGACCCAGCATTTATGAGAACCTGATAAGGTCTTTCTGGAATTCAGCTGAAGTTATTGAAGCAGATGGTGTTCAAACTTTATCTGGAAGAATTGATACTCATCATACTCTGAGCATAACTGATGATTCTATAAGAAGATGTTTGTATTTTGGTGATGATCCTAATGCACCAGTAGAGCTGGATGAGGATGACATAACCACCTTCTTTGCTAAGATTGGGTATGAATGGGGATTTGAAGCTAAGCAGATTGTAAAATGATTAGTTGATTTTCATTGGAGATTTCTAATCCACCTCTTTCAACATTGCTTATCCAAAAGAAAAACATGGTGGAATGATATTCCAATTACCACTTCATGAGCAATTTGTGCTCTCTACACAAACATATTGAAATTTGATATCACTTTTTAAGAGATTGTGCAAAAAAGGGTTAATCAAATTGATTCAAGGACCCACTAAAAATCAATTAGCTAACTTGTTTACTAAGCCATTTGAACCTGGTAGGTTTCAATTCCTGGTTCAGTCAATTGGCATGATAACCTTGAGTAAAAATAATTCAAAACATCAAAAACAAGACAATAATACTACAAAAACACAAAAAATAAGTCAATTTTATGAAGAATAGAATATCATTTGGAAAATGATATAATTAAAGTTGTTGTATCATTCAATTCTGCTTAATTTCAAAATCGCAACGACTGTCATGACTTACCAGATATGTTGGTAGGCTTAACTTGGAAGAGAAGATACATGCAGTGATGAATTAAAACTATTATTCAATAGTGAAACACTCATCACAAAGTACATGTATGTATTGGCTTATCTCAGTGCATGGTGTGTAGTAACCCAAACACACCAGGTAATGATACTTTATGAATTTCTTTCACCCACATCAAGTTTCATCTTTGTTTTGTTCAGCAAAGACCTGATGAAACAAGCACATAGTATAGATGTAATGATCCAAAAGATTCCTAATGAGGAACACATCCAAATTGGATGAATCTACAAAATCAATACATTCCAAGTGAATGAACAAAAGAATCGTAGCATAGATCACCTTCCAAAGTGAAGTGAAAAGAATCCCAATGTGGATCATCATGAAAAGGATCAAAGTAAAAGAATCCCAATGAGGATCAGTGAAAATGAGTTCTCATAATTTAAGTAACCTGGTAAGGAAAGTTTTGAAAAAGTTGTACCATGCATTGTATAAAGATGGTTGATCATTCCATGCTTGTGTGTGTGAGGTACATATTGAATAATAAAATGAACCAAAAACATGATAAATATCATTTGCATCAAAATATCAATTAGGTATGAGTTTAAGAGGACAAACATACCTTTAATCATCAAGTTCATAAACATATCCAATTTATTATAAAGGATGCACATGTGCAATGTAAGATTGATATGATCCCAACAAAAGATATACTTCTTTTCATTATCAATAATCAATGTATATACTTGACAAAAAGCTTTTAAATCTTTAAAGTTTCTATCCAGATGTGGATATAAACTTTAGGGGGAGTAATTTAAAATTTTTTATTAAATCTTTATAGATTGTTACTATCTTAAATTACATTCTTAGAAACATTAAAAACAAAAGAAAAAGAAAATGCATGTGTTGTTGCAGAAGTTATAGCATAGTATCTCAGCCTATGCAGATTCTTGTAACCATGAAAAGGCCAAAATCAGTCAAGAAATGGGAAACTTGTATCACTTCTGATGTATAAGTCAATCCAAGCAAGAATTGACAACTTCAACAGCCAACAACTTTATAACATAAAATATCAAAACAATCATATTAACTTATGATTAAGTTCAAAAGTTAATGCACGTAAGTGCATTGGTAAATACAGGTGAAGGTAACCCATGCTTATAACCAATGCAAGTAGCTTTTTATTTCCAAGTGTAACTAATGTGGACAATGATTGTACTCTACCACATTAGTTTGTTACAATTATACATGAAATTTTGAAGTGTTAAAACCTATGCGGAACGAAAACTGTTCTACCGCATTTGTCAATGCGGATAAAATAATTTTTAAGTGTTCAACCGCATTTGTCAATGCGGATAACCTTTTAAGTGTCCAGCCGCATTTGTCAAATACGGATGAAATTTATACTCCCGCATTTGTTGTACTCATCCACATTTGTGGATACATATCTTCAATGTTCATGTATTTTCAAGCAGAAATAATTAACTGATTAATCTCCTATCAATGAATGATGATCAAGTAAATAAGGATTTGATTCTATCGCATTTGCTATAGTGAGTAAATACTGACAAAGTCAGATCTTTTTCATTTGCTATAGTGAGCGAATGTTGAAAAATTTTATTCAACCGCATTTGCTACAGTGAGCAAATGCTCATGAAATTAGTTCTTTCGCATTTGCAACAGTGAAAAAATGCGGATAGAAGAAAACAGAAGTAACAAAACTTCCGCATTTGCTACCTTATGTAAATGCGAATGCCCAAAATCACAAGTTAACTCTTCCGTATTTGTATCAGCAAAAAAATGCGGATTGCAAAGTTGTTGATTTTTCACTTCCGCATTTTGCAAGAGTAAACAAATGCGGATTGCAAAGTTATTGAATTTTCACTTCCGCATTTACAACAGTAAACAAATACAGATGACCCAAAGACTTCAAATTTACCCTTCTGCATTTGCTACAGTGTTTTAAAAATGTGACTGCATTTGCTCTGAAACTTGTAGAAATTTGTTAAAGCCATTATTTAACTATTTAAAGGAATTTCAAAGGGTCACCTAATACTTTTCAAATCTGAGAGACTACATAGTGAGACGAGCACAAAAACACAGTAAAACTTCTTTGATCATCATCATCAACAACAACTAAAGAATTCAGTGTGTTCAAATCAACCTGTTATTGTAATCAATTCCAGAAAACAGTAGCATTGATAGAAAGGTGAAATTTCCATAATTTTTTCATGACCTAACTTTCAAACTTTTGAACCAAAAGTGAACGAAGAACCAAGTGATATGAAAGACACACAAATTCCAATTTAATCAAATATATGTTATACATTTTTGACATCAATGAACATGCAAACTAAGAGAAATTTTAACCATCATATGAAAAACCTTCATAGTTGTGTTCATCACAAGAAAGAGTCTGATAAAAATGAAAATGTGCAACAAATCAATGAAGTAACATCTAATAAATAGTTTATCTAAACTTGAAAAATAGAGAAAATGTGATTGTTCTACAACAAATTCACCAGTTGATGCGAAAATTATGAAACAGTGACTTCAAATGTTCATCTTTGACCACTAAAAGTCAAACCGATCAATTATGTACATGATTTCTCATCAAAACTAACACATATGTATCTTATGTAGATTAAATGGCTATTCTTTCATGGAGCAAGCACCATAATGTCAGCGGTTATTTTGACCCTGATGTACAAGAAGCTGAGGGACTCAAAGATATTATCAGATTCATCTCTACAACAAGGGTAGCTTATGCTATCACTGTTAGACCCAGCATCTATGAGAACCTGATAAGGTCTTTCTGGAATTCAGCTGAAGTTATTGAAGCAGATGGTGTTTGAATTTTATCTGGAAGAATTGATACTGATCATACTCTGAGCATAACTGATGATTCTATGAGAAGATGTTTGTATTTTGGTCATGATGCTGATGCACCACTAGAGATGGATGAGGATGACATAACCACCTTCTTTGCTAAGATTTGGTATGAAGGGGGATTTGAAGCTAAGCAGATTGTAAAATGATTAGTTGATTTGCATTGGAGATTTCTAATCCACCTCTTTCAACATTGCTTATCCAAAAGAAAGACATGCTGGAATGATATTCCAATTACCACTTCATCAGCAATTTGTGCTCTCTGCACAAACATATTGAAATTAGATATCACTTTTTGAGAAATTGTGCTGAAAAAGGGTTAATCAATTGATTCAAGGACCCACTGAAAATCAATTAGCTGACTTGTTTACTAAGGCCTTTGAATCTGGTAGGTTTCAATTCCTGGTTCAGTCAATTGGCATGATTAACCTTGACTTAAAATAATTCAAAACATCAAAAACAAGTCAAAAATACTACAAAAACACAAAAAGGAGTCAATTTTATAAAGAATAGAATATCATTTGGAAAATGATATAATTACAGTTGTTGTATCATTCAATTCTGCTTAATTTCAAAATCGCAAAGACTGTCATGACTTACCAGATATGTTGGTAGGCTCAACTTGGAAGAGAAGATACATGCAGTGATGAATTAAAACTCTTATGCAATAGTGAAACAATCATCACAAAGTACATGTATGTATTGGCTTATCTGAGTGCATGTGTGTGTAGTAACCTAAACACACCAGGTAATGATGCTTTATGAATTTCTTTCATCCACATCAAGTTTCATCTTGGTTTTGCTGAGCAAAGACCTAATGAAACAAGCACATAGTGTAGATGTAATGATCCAAAAGATTCATAATGAGGAACACATCCAAATTGGCTGAATCTACAAAATCAATACATTCCAAGTGAATGAACAAAAAATCAAAGCATAGATCACCTTCCAAAGTGAAGTGAAAAGAATCCCAATGTGGATCATCATGAAAAGGATCAAAGTAAAAGAATCCCAATGAGGATCAGTGAAAATGAGTTCCCATAATTTAAGTAACCTCGTAAGGAAAGTTTTGAAAAAGTTGTACCTTGCATTGTATAAAGATGGTTGATCATTCCATGCTTGTGTGTGTGAGGTACATATTGAATAATTAAATCAACCAAAAACATGATAAATATCATTTGCATCAAAATATCAATTAGGTATATGTTTAAGAGGACAAAAATACCTTCAATCATCAAGTTCATAAACATATCCGTTTTATCATAAAGGATGCCCACATGCAATGTAAGATTGATATGATCCCAAAAAAAGATATACTTCTTTTCATTATCAATAATCAATGTATATAGTTGACAAAAAGTTTTTAAATCTTTAAAGTTTCTATCAAGATGTGGAGATAAACTTTAGGGGGAGTAATTTAAAATTTTTGATTAAATCTTTATAGATTGTTACTATCTTAAATTACATACTTAGAAACATTAAAAACCACAGAAAAAGAAAATGCATACCATAGTATCTCAGCCTATGCAGATTCTTGTAACCATGAAAAGTCCAAAATCAGTCAAGAAACGGGAAACTTGTATCACTTCCGATGTATAAGTCAATCCAAGCAAGATTTGACAACTTCAACAGCCAACAACTTTATAACATAAAAAATCAAAACAATCATATTAACTTATGATTAAGTTCAAAAGTTAATGCACGTAAGTGCATTGGTAAATACGGGTGAAGGTAACCCATGCTTATAACCAATGCACGTAGCTTTTTATTTCCAAGTGTAACTACTATGGACAATGATTGTACTCTACGACATTAGTTTGTTACAATTATACATGAAATTTTGAAGTGTTAAAAGCTATGCCGAATGAAAACTGTTGTACTGCATTTGTCAATGTCGATAAAATAATTTTTAAGTGTTCAACTGCATTTGTCAATGCGGATAACCTTTTAGGTGTCCAGCCGCATTTGTCAAATACGGATGAAATTTATACTCCCGCATTTGTTGTACTCATCCACATTTGTGGACACATATCTTCAATGTTCATGTATTTTCAAGCAGAAATAATTAACTGATTAATCTCCTGTCAATGAATGAAGATCAAGTAAATAAGGATTTGATTCTATCGCATTTGCTATAGTGAGCAAATACTGACAAAGTCAGATCTTTTGCATTTGCTATAGTGAGCGAATGTTGAAAAATTTTATTCAACCACATTTGCTACAGGGAGCAAATGCTGATGAACTTAGTTCTTCTGCATTTGCAATAGTGAACAAATGAGGATAGAAGAAAACAGAAGTAACAAAACTTCCACATTTGCTACCATATGTAAATGCGAATGGCCAAAATCACAAGTTAACTCTTCCGTATTTGCTTCAGCAAACAAATGCGGATTGCAAAGTAATTGAATTTTCACTGCCGCATTTTGCAAGATTAAACAAATGAGGATTGCAAAGTTATTGAATTTTCACTTCCGCCTTTACAATAGTAAACAAATACGGATGACCCAAAGACTTAAAATTCTGCATTTGCTACAGTGTTTTAAAAATGTGACTGCATTTGCTCTGAAACTTGTAAAAATTTGTTAAAGCCATTATTTAACTATTTAATGGAATTTCAAAGGGTCACTTAATACTTTTCAAATCTGAGAGACTACATAGTGAGACGAGCACAAAAACACAGTAAACCTTCTTTGATGATCATCATCAACAACAACTAAAGAATTCAGTGTGGTCAAATCAACCTGTTATTGTAATCAATTCCAGAAAACAGTAGCATTGATAGAAAGGTGAAATTTCCATAATTTTTTCATGACCTAACTTTCAGACTTTTGAACCAAAAGTGAACGAAGAACCAAATGATATGAAAAACACACAAATTCCAATTTATTCAAAGATATGTTATACATTTTCGACATCAATGAACATGTAAACTAAGAGAAATTTTAACCATCATGAAAAACCTTCATAGTTGTGTTCATCACAAGAAAGAGTCTGATGAAAAATGAAAATGTGAAACGAATCAACGAAGTAACATCTAATAAATAGTATATCTAAACTTGAAAAACAGAGAAAATGTGATTGTTCTACAACAAATTCACCAGTTGATGCGACAATTATGAAACAGTGACTTCAAATGTTCATCTTTGACCACTAAAAGTCAAACCGATCAATTATGTACATGATTTCTCATCAAAACTAACACATATTTATCTTATGTAGAGTAAATGGCTATTCTTTCATGGAGAAAGCACCATAATGTGAGCGGTTATTTTGACCCTGATGTACCAAAAGCTGAGGGACTCAAAGATATTATCAGATTCATCTCTACAACAAGGGTAGCTTATGCTATCACTATTAGACCCAGCATCTATGAGAACCTGATAAGGTCTTTCTGGAATCCAGCTTAAGTTATTGAAGCAGATGGTGTTCGAATTTTATCTGGAAGAATTGATACTGATCATACTCTGAGCATAACTGATGATTCTCTAAGAAGATGTTTGTATTTTGGTGATGATGCTGATGCACCACTAGAGTTGGATGAGGATGACATAACCACCTTCTTTGCTGAGATTGGGTATGAAGGGGGATTTGAAGCTAAGCAGATTGTAAAATGATTAGTTGATTTGCATTGGAGATTTCTAATCCACGTCTTTCAACATTGCTTATCCAAAAGAAAAACATGGTGGAATGATATTCTAATTACCACTTCATCAGAAATTTTTGCTCTGTGCACAAGCAGACCATTCAATATGTCTGCCTATGTATTCAATGGTCTGGTTTCAAACATTGAAGAGGGGAGAAGGTACAAGTTCTTGATGTATCCAAGATTCATTAAGTGGCTGATAAATAAAGCATTCCCAAATCTTGCTAGTGAGGGAGCAGTGCAAGATATTCCTCATTATTATTCAAAATCATACAAGTAAAATAAGAAGAGGGATCCTAGAAATTTTACAATGGAGCGCACTCACCTCTTCTTCCTTGGATGCTTCAACAAATCAATGCAGAAGAACAAGGAGAAGAACAAGATCCTCAAGATCACAATGATGAACAAGTTGCTAGTGCTGAAAGGCAAAGGTCAGTATCACCCCATGATGGTGTAGGGGTGATTCTCACACTGAACCTGAAATTCATGACTATGCATCTCCATTTCTGCCTTTACCACAACCATCTCCACAACCATCTCCACAACCATCTCCACAACCATCACCACAACCATCACAAATATCCCAACCACCAATATCACCACCTCATCACTCACCAATATCACCACCTTATCACTCACTAAAATCACCGCCTTAACCATTGCCCACCCATGATATTCCATTTGAGTTTTGAGACTCAACAAGCACATCTAAAGCTTCCAAATCATCTTTGGATGAGGTGGATCATCATGCTCAAATGCCTATAAAAAGAGTCACTTCTAAGACTGCATGCTCAGAGAGTTTTGTTAAATCTAATGTAAATAGACAAGATGAAAAAGATGAGTTAATCTCTGAGCTCTTACAAAAATTGAAAGGATGGAAAGATATTGAATAGGAGGGCTAGAATCATTGATGACAGTATTCTAGAGCTTGATGAAAAGGAGCTTAAGTTAAAAGAGATTAAAGAAAAACATGAAGCTGAAAAGAAGGAGAAAGAGAAAGAGATTGAAAACTTAAAAGCTACACTTAACCATTCTAGGAAGAAATAAGTGGACATGTTGATACACTTGCCATTCAAACTATAGCTATGGAAGAGCAAGAAGATATGATTGAAAAACAAGAAGAGTTCATCTCCAATCTCCAAAGTCAAATTGATAGCCAAAATAAAAGAATCTCTGAACTTGAGATGTTAATTGAAATTCAAAGAAGTGCTGAGGCTAAAGAAAGTAAAAGGGATGAAGAAAGAGTAATGACTGATGAGAAACAATCCTCTACTAAAAATGTTGAAAAAGAAGATGATGCAGGCAAAACAAAGAATGAAGAATCAAGTCTAGAGATTGTGGTTTATTCGGGGCAATGAGATGCTACTCAAACTGAGAAAGCTAAATTTGAAGAATTAATCAGTGCTTTGGATAGCTTTACTTCTGAAGAATTTATATTAGATGAAGAATTTTAGGATTTTATTGCAGAAAAAAGGACCAACACTGAACCCATTGTGGTCATTCCTCAATCTCCAATTTACCAACTATGTCATTATCAGAGGAACAAAAGAAATGATAAGAGAGTTTTGTGAACAAGAAAAGAAAAGGAAGAAAAAGAGGCTGATGATCAAGAAAAAAAATACAAACTGAGGCTGATGATCAAGAAAAAATACAAACAGAAGCTGAAAAATTGCCTAAGGAGATGAAAAAGGTTAAACCCTCTTCTGGTCCTCCACTTCAAACTTATACTAGAAAGAGGAAATACTTATCTGAAAAGGCAAAAGGGAATAGACCAATAATTGAAGAACATGTGAAAAAGAGTAAAAAGGATGATCCAAGAACCTTGGTAGCCATAGCTGAATTCCTAGATGAGCATGAAAAGGTTGAGGCTCAATTAAAGAAACAAGTTGCATTTATTGATCTGGAAGAAGGGGAAATAAAAGGTGGATATGATTATGAGAAGGCTGTAGATGTGGACAGTCCTGTGCTTAAAGAAAAATTTGTTGATGAAATGGTGTTAAAGGCTCAAACTGATGACATTATGATAAATGCTATGTTTTTTTATCAATCACGGGTATGATGCATATGAAGTATTCAATATGACATGTGAAGGCATGAAAGCAGAAGAAGAAAAGGTCAATAAATTATTGGATCCCATGATTGAAACAGTGTATGAGAAGTCAATAGCACCCAAAGCTCAAAAGCCAAAGTTGTCAATCATGAAGAAGCTATCTCAAACTCATGAACCTCTACATCCTGATCCCTATGCAATGACTAATTGGGAAATGAAGGAATACCTAACCAGTCAAGGATTCACCAAAAGAAAATTGGGAAACATGAAAACCAATTCATTGAGAGCTGCCACACTCAGATTGATCAATGAAAAGAAAGAAAAGTTGAAGAGGTTAGAAGAAGAAGTACTTAATCAAAAGCCAAGATCAAGAGTCTCTGCACAAGACATGCAAATTACACATAAAGAACAAGACTATCTGGCACCTGTTCTACATAAATATCCAGAGTGGTTTGCTGAACCCTCCCAACTGAAACTTCCGGAAGGGTTGACCACTACTGAGATGATCGGAGGTGTATCTACTCCAAAAGGCAAAATAGATGAGAAAATTATTTCTTGGAGGTATGGTAGTTCATGGAACATGTTCATGTTTAAAAGAATCTTAGGTCTAGTGCAATTCTTTACAGAGTACTCTTCTCTGGTAAATGCACTTGAGATTCATGACCTGAAAGAGCTGGCTAATTTGGAGTTGATCAACCATAATCCATGTTTAGAGGATGTGAATTTGAAGGTATACTTAAAATATTCCAGATAACCAACAACTTAAATTTATTAAAGGAAATATATATGAGAAAAGACAAAAATTTCAAGATCCCTCTGGAGATGAGACAGACAAAACCAACTGAAGAAGTAGTGTTTCCAGAACTCAGAGTGAAACCTACTGAATTATTAAAAACAAAAATGGTGGCTGGTACACATTCCTCAACAGCAATCTCAAATGTTTATTATGATGAGAAAACCTAAGAATTGGTGATTGAGAGGAAGTGGGGAGGTAAAGAAGGAGCTGAAATCAGATTGTTCATGGCTATGAAGTGAGAGTACTAGATCAATCATACATATACTACATATACACAAGGCACTTCAAAGAAATATCATACAAATAGGGTCAAGAAGATCTACATTTCTTTCTAAAGTGTATCAAAATCTTAAAAATGGCTTATGATCAGATCAATGCAGAGTGGGAGAAAAGGAAGAAGAAGAAGACACCTCTACAGTTAGGCAACATTGTCAAACTAGAAGTTGATGCAGATGGCTCTTTTCTGATTCACATAGATGGGTTATCTATGATGTCTATTCTGGAACCAATCTCACTTAAGAAACTACCTCTTGAAGCCATTCACAATATGAGCAGAATGAAGATTCATGTACTAAGTAGGGATAAAATGTCATATGATCAAGACTTTGTCAACATGATCAAGGCAATTCTTAATCCAGCTCATGCAGCACCTTCTTCACCATCACAAGACCCAACAGAATCATCACAACCTCAATCACCACCTAAACATTAAAGAACATAGGCTGCATAATCCTTAGGGGGAGTATTGTTGGACCCTGAAAGGATTATGCGTGCCAATTCAATTGCTGATTTGATGGTTGCTTTGCTGGATTTCCACAAGTGCAAGAAGACATGCGGATGAAGATCCTGCACAAGAAAAACCAAGTGTGGTCTTCCGCATTTGTCAATGCGGAAGACATAAAACAAATATGGACAAGCATTTGTTCTTCCACATTAACAAATGCGGAAGACCAATTAGTAATGCGGACAAGACTTTGTTGATCCGCATTTGCCAATGCGGATGACCAGACAAATGCGTAGAAGTATTGTTCATCCGCATTAACCAATGCGGATGACCAACATACTAATGCGGATGATCAAGTGAAGAATTGTTGATCAAGTCAACTCATCCGCATTTGCCAATGCAGATGAACAAGCAGAGATGCGGATCAAGACTTAGACTAGTTCTGATGTAATAAGTCAGGGGGAGTTTAGTCATTTTGTAAAGGCATCTTGTCTGCCTATAAATAGAATAGATAACCTCGTACATAAGGTAACAAAATTTAGACAATCATAATATTTGTATTCTCTAGGTGTATTATTGCTTTTCTTGCTAAATCCTAGCAGTCTTTGTAATCAATCACCTTTATTAATATATACAAAATAATTTATGAGTATTTCTTCTATATTGAATGTTTCTTGATTGTTTGATTCCGCCTTAAATCATTAACTCAGTCACCCTATTCGATTCTTAGTGAGAATCACAATCTCACTAACCCAGTCATAATCATCCATCAACATCATCCCAAGCATCCCGAGTTACTGCTGCTCCTATAACCACTCTTGAAGACCCAAGATCAAAAGAACAAAAGGAAACTTACAATGCCTTTGTTGCAAGCTTTGAAGCATACTTAGGAGGAAGACTCATTTCTACTCATCTGATCCAGGAAGATATGGAGGAAATGGATCCAGATGATATGGATGAAACAGATTTGCAATGGCAAATGGCCATGATTGCTATGAGAGCAAAGAAATTTTTCAGAAAAGGCAGAAAGCTCAGCCTTAATGAAAATACAAAACTTGATATGAAAATACGAAACTTGATATGAAAAAATTGGAACTAAAACTATGGAACCAAAATCTATAGTAAAACAAGTGACCAATCCTGAAAACAAACTTGATATTTATATTGAAACAAATGAGGATAAAATCAAGTTAGGACACCCAATCAAAATCAAAGAGTGTTCAGACAAGGAAGTGAGTGTCATCTACCCCACAAGCCCCGTAAAGGCATTTGTCCTATTTATAAAATTCATACCTTCTGTTTTAACAGGTAAAACGAAGTATGTGAAGTCAGTGAAACCTACTGCTGAAAGCAATTCTGATAATGAGTTTGTATCTCTAAACAAATCAGGCAAATTAGACAAGGTTTCACTACAAAAGAAACAAAAGAGGTCTCTGATGTCAACATGTAAAACTCTGTCAGACCCTCAATCTTCAAAATCAAGATAGGGTGTTGGTTTTGATATTTGTAATAAGTAACACGTTGATCAATTTGAGAAAGAGATTCAAAAAGGGTTGAAGAAACAAGAACAACCAAGAAAGTCTAACAAAAACACTGATTTTGTTTCATACCCTAAGAAAAAGAATGTGGCTCAGCAACAAATGAGAAAATTAGCTGAGACCTACAAATCAAAATCTGATTCAAGCAACAAACAAATTTATTGTGACATTTGTGATATGTTCAATCACAAAACGGAAAAATGCATTTACAATCAATACTGCTCCATATGTGACATGAACAACCACTCAACCAAAAATTGTTACTTTAACAAATATTGTTTAGTCTGTGATATGAACAATCATAATACATCTGATTGTTATTTCAATAAGAAGGGATTGAGAATTTCCCAAAACAAACCCATCTCAACAACATCATCAGGCAAAACTCAAGTCAGGAGTCATTTGCATAACAATCAATCTAGAACATCTAGATCACTCAATGACATTAGTAAAACAAAAGAAATATGGAAAAGTCAAAGAAGCAACCATTTCATCAATCAAAATTCTGACTTTTCAAAACCCAAAATAATCTTTGACAATAAAAAATGGTCTAAATTTCTTCAAAAGAATAGAGATCAAAGATTTAAGTACTCATCTGACTCTTCTATTGATGTTGATGAGAAGACTCCAGCAAGTTATCATAAGCAATCTCCCAGGTCACCTCTGAATAGATCACAACTTAGAGGAAAGTAGGGAGAAGTCAACATAATACATAGGAATGGGAAACCCAAGACCATCATGGCTTAGGTTCCACATTCTTATTAGTTATGTTATGCTTGTAGGGTCCAATAGCTTATGGTACGTGGACAGTGGATGCTCTCGACATATGACTGGATATCATTCCCTCCTTCACGACTTCAAGCACATACAATGAACTACGGTGGCATTTGGTGGAGATTCACAAGGTGGTAGAATTACAGGTGAAGGATATGTGACAAATAGGATGTTGAGCTTTGATATATGAGAAGAAATATTCCACTCACTTTACAGACACACATGCTACATTCTGAAACCTGGATTTCAGATCTCAAAAGAATGGGTTGTCCTATATACCCCGAGGAAGAATAATACTTATGTTTTAAACCTGTGTTCTGCATCACCAAAAGAAGAAACATGTCTTTTGTCAAAAGCATCATTTGATGAGTCACAGCTTTGGCACAGACGTTTGGGGCACACAAACTTTAAAAATATGAACAGATTGGTCAAAGGAAACCGTGTCATTAGTCTTCTACAAAAAGAATTTCACTTTGTTGATCACTGTTCAGCGTGCCTCACAGGAAAACAACACAAAACTTCTCATTAATCCAAGCTGGTGAACACAAACAACACTTCATTGAAGCTACTTCATATGGATCTGTTCGGACCAACTCATGTCATGAGTATTGGAAAGAAATATTATTGTTTAGTAATCATTGATGACCTTTCACGATTTACATGGGTGTTCTTCTTACTTCATAAAAATGAGGAATCCCAAGTAATTCAAAACTTTATCATGCAAACTGAAAATTAACTTGATCATAAGGTCAAAACAATCAGAAGTGATAATGGAACTAAATTAAAAAATGAAGACATGAGTTTTTTTTGTGCAACCAAAGGCATTGCTCATCAATTCAGTACAGCTAGAACTCCTCAACAAAATGGGGTAGCTGAAAGGAGAAATAGAACACTGATTGAAGCAGCAAGAACAATGCTAGCCGATGCTAAGCTACTAATCACCTTTTGGGCAGAAGCAGTTAACACATCGTGCTTTGTACAAAATCAAAACCTATTTTTAAAACAAAGTAACATGACTTCATATGAACTGCCCTTTCATAGAGACCCATTCATTGGATTTCTTAAATCATTTGGTAGTCTTGTCTCAATTTTAAACACTCAAGACTATGTGGGAAAGTGTTTTTCTAAGCCTGATGAAGGACTCTTTGTAGGTTATTCTTATGTTTAGAAGTCTTATAAAGTGTTTAATCCTGAATTATTCAATATTGATTAATCAACAAATGTTCAATTCAAGGAACATTCGTTTCCCAAATCTACAAACGCTCCCGACTGGTTGTTTGATATTGACTCTTTTAGAAAATCACTTGATCAGTTTCACTTGTCTGATGTAGGAAATCTCCATTCAGGTGACGCTTCTTTAGCTGTAGAAAGAAGAGATGACTTTCCATTGATTCCTCCTACATCTACTGAGTACAGGAATGAGATGTTCCTCTCCAAGATGATCCTATCAGACAACCATCACAAAACCACAGTGTTTCAACTAAAGGAGGTCCAAGCTTGTTACCATCACACTTAGATGATTTGTCAACCGAGATCAGAAATACAAAACAAGCTACTTCTTTATCTGAAACACAAAGAATATCAAATGATGAAAGCAATCATAGTGCTGCTGAAGCTGAAGCAAGAACTGAAACGGAGTCTGACTATCTTCATAATTCCCAAACACTACAAGAAGAAGGTACCTCTGACCATAATGAACTGAATGTCTCCAATCTTCATGTAACCATTGTTAATGAATCCATTCCAACCACCAGAATACACAAGGATCATCATGTTGAAACAATTATTGGTGATCTTAATGAGAGGGTGAGAAGAAGCAAGTCTGGTATTGCAAACATCTGTTTGTTCTCATGCTTTCTCTGTCAAATAGTACTCAAGAACATCAAAGAGGCTTTTCAAGACAATAACTAGATTGAAGAAATGCAGGAAGAATTGCTCAAATTCAAGAAGCAAGAAGTGAGGCAACTGGTAGATCTTCCCGAAGGAGAATACCCTATCAGTACCAGATGGCTGTACAGGAACAAGACTGATGATAAAGGGATGATCATCATGAGAAACAAAGTAAGATTAGTGGCATAGGGATACACTCAAGAAGAAGGAATCGATTATGACGAAGTGTTTGCACCTGTGGCCAGATTAGAAGCAATAAGAATCTTTTTAGCATATTCTACATCCATGAAATTTACCGTTTATCAAATGGATATGAACTGTTCCTTCTTGTATGAAAAGATTGCTCAAGAGGTCTATGTGAGTCAATCACCGGTCTTTGAAGATCCAGATTTCCCTAACAGAGTTTACAAGTTTGACAAAGCTCTGTATGGTCTTTACCAAGCTCTAAGAATGTGGTATGAGACTCTATCATCTTTTCTTCTTGAACATGGATACGAAAGAGGAAGATTGATCAGACTCTCTTCAGAAGGAGAAGAGGAAAAGACATGTTGTTAGTCTATATTTATGTGGATTACATCATTTTTGGCTCAATAAACAAGCAACTCTACAAAAGAATTTAAAGACCTAATGCATTCAAAATTCCAAATGAGTGCAATGGGGGAACTCACTTTCTTTCTAAGAGTGCAAGTCCAACAGACAGCAGATGGAATCTTCATCAATCAATCAAAATACGTAGAAACTATGTTGAAGAAGTTCCACTTTGGTCATTGTCAGTCTATGAGAACTACTATTGATATTAAAGCGAAGATTGGACCTGATCCAGAAGACAAATCAGTGGACTAGACTCACTATCGATCTATGATCGGTTCACTTATGTATCTAACAACCAGTAGGCCTGACATTATGTTTGGTGTTTGTGTGTGTGCCACATATCAAGCTAATCCAAAAGAATCACATGTGAATGGACTCAAGAGGATATTCAGATATTAGAAGGGCAAACCAGCTCTTGGGTTATGGTATCCAAAGGATGGAGACTTTAATCTCTATGCTTTCATAGATAGTGATTATGGAGGATGCAACTTCAACAGAAAGTCCACCTCTGGCGGTTGTCAATTTCTTGGTCCCAGACCGGTCTCTTGGCAATGCAAGAAGCAGACACATGTGTCTGTATCAACAGCAGAAGCTGAGTATATTGCTACATGAGCCTGTTGCTCTCAAGCACTCTAGATTCAAAACCAGATGCTGGATTATGGTTATAACTTTTTTCACACACCAATTTTCATTGACAACATAGCAGCTGTCTTCATAACAAACAATCTAGTTCAGCACTCACAAACAAAACACATTGCAATTGGATATCATTTTTTGAGAGACTGTGGTGAAAAGGGGTTAATCAAATTGATTCAAGTACCAATTGAAAATCAATTAGTTGATTTATTTACTAAGGAACTTTAACCTAGTAGGTTTGAGTTCTTGGTTCAGCCAATTGGCATGATTAACCTTGATTAAAAACAATCAAAACATCAAAAACAAGTCAAAAAATACTTGAAAACACGAAAAGAAGTCAATTTCATGAAGAATAGAATGTCAAGGGAAATAATATAATTACAGTCGTTATATCATTCGATGTGCTTAATTTCAAAAATTGCAAGACTATCATGACTTACCAGATATGTTGGTAGGCTCGACTTGGAAGAGAAGATACATGCAGTGATGAATTAAAATCTTATTCATCAGTGAAACACTCATCACAAAGTACATATATGTATTGGCTTATCTGAGTGCATGTGTGTGTAGTAACCTAAACACACCAGGTAATGATGTTTTATGAATCTTTTTCACCCACACCAAGTTTCATATTTGTTTTGCTGAGCAAAGACCTAATGAAACAAGCACATAGTTCAAATGTATTGATCTAAAAGATTTCCAATGAGGAACACATCCAAATTGGATGAATCTATAAAAGCAATACATTCCAAGTGAATGAACAAAAGAATCAATCATGGATCACCTTCCAAAGTGAAGTGAAAAGAATCCGAATATGGATCAACATGAAAAGAATCAAAGTAAAAGAATCCCAATGAGGATCAATGAAAATGAGTTCTCATAACTAAAGTAACCTAGTAAGAAAAGTTGTGAAAAAGTTCTACCATGCATTGTATAAGGATAGTTGATCATTCCATGCTTGTGTGTGTGAGGTACATATTGAATAATTAAATCAACCAAAAACATGATAAATATCATTTGCATCAAAATATCAACCGGGGATGAGTTTAAGAGTACAGACATACCTTCAATCATCAAGTTCATAAACATGTCCATTTTAACATAAAGAAAGCACATGTGCAATGTAAGATTGATATGATCCCAACAAAAGATATACTTCTCTTCATTATTAATAATCAATGTATATAAACATCAAAAAGTTTTTAATGTTTAAAGTTCAATCCAGATGTGGATATAACTTTAGGGGGAGTAATTTAAAATTTTGACTAGATCTATATAGATTGTTAATATCTTAAATTACTTTCTTAAAAATTAATTAAAAACAAAGAAAAAGAAAATGAATGTGTTGTTGCAGAAGCTATACCATAGTATCTCAGCCTATGCAGATTCTTAGAAGCATGAAAAGTCCAAGATCAGTCAACCAATAGGAAACTTGTATCACTTCTAATATATAAGTCAATCCAAGCAAGAATTGACAACCTCAACAGCCAACAACTTCATAAGAAAAAGATAATCAATGACATCTCTTCATAACATGGAAAACCAAAACAGTCACATTAACTTATGACTAAGTTCAAAAATTGATGCAGGTAAGTGCATGGGATAATGCGGGGGAAGGTGACCCATGCTTATAACCAATGCGGGTAGCTTTTTATTTCCAAGTGAAACTAATGCGGACAATGATTGTACTCTACCGCATTAGTGTGTTACAAGTAGACATGAAATTTTGAAGTGTTAAAACCTATGCGGAACAAAAATTGTTCTACCGCATTTGTCAAGGCGGATAAAATAAATTCCAAGTGTTCAACCACATTTGTCAATGCGGATAACCTTCTAAGTGTCTAAGCGTAATTGTCAATACGGATGAACTTTACACTTCCATATTTGTTTTACTCATCCGCATGTGTGGATGTGTATCTTCAATTTTCATGTATCTTCAATCAAATATAATTTAATGCTTAATATCTTCTGTCAATGAATGATGATCATGTAAATGTGGATTTTATTCTATCGCATTTGCTATAGTGAGCAAATGCTGACAAAGTCAGGTCAGCCGCATTTGCTACAGTGAGCAATGTTGACAAATTTTGTTCAGCCGCATTTGCTATAGTGAGCAATGCTGAACAAGTTTTGCCAAACGCATTTGTTACAGTGAACAAATGCTGATGAACTTAGTTCTTCCGCATTTGCCACAATGTATAAATGCGGATAGAGGAAAACTAAAGTAAAAAAACTTCCGCATTTGCTACATGGCTTAAATTTGGATGACTAAAATCACAAGTTAACTCTTCCGCATTTGCATTAGTAAACAAATGCGGATAGCAAAGTTATTTAAATTTTCACTTCCGCATTTACAACAGTAACCAAATGCGGATGACCCAAAGACTTAAAATTTACCATTCTGCATTTGCTACAGTGACTTAAAAATGGGACCGCATTTGCTCTGGAACTTGTAAAATTTTGTAAAAGCCATTATTTGACTATTTAAAGGAATCTCAAAGGGTCATTTAATACTTTTCAAATTTAGGAGACTACATAGTGAGATGAGGGCAAAATACTATACACCGTCCTTGATAATCATCATCAACAACAACCAAAGATTTTAGTGTGTTCTACTCAACCTGTTCTTGTAATCGATTCTAAACCACAGTAGCATTGAAAGAAAGGTGAAATTTCCAAAAATCTTTCATGACCTAACTTTCGGACTGTTGAACCAAAAGTGAATGAAGAACAAAATGATAATGAAGAACACACAAAATCCAACTTATTTAAAGATGTTTTACATTTTCGACATCAATAAACATGCAAAGAAAGAGGATTCTAACCAACATGAAAAACCTTCATAGTTTTGTTCATCGTAAGAACAGATATCATGAAAAATGAAAATGTGTAACAAACTAATAAAGTAACATCAAATAAATGGTTTATTTAAACTTGAAAAATAGAGATAATATGATTGTTCAACAACAAATTCACCATTTGATGTGACAACAATGAAGCAGTAACTTCAAACATTCATCTTTGACCATTAAAAGTCAAACTAATCAATTGTGCACATGCTTTCTCATCAAAACTAACACATATGTCTCTTATGCAGATTAAATGGCTAATCTTTCATGGAGCAAGCTCCATAATGTCAGCGGTTATTTAGACCTTGATGTACTAGAGGCTGAGGGACTCAGAGACATTATCAGATTTATCTCTACAACAAGTGTGGCTTATGCTATCACTGTTAGACCCATCATCTATGAGAACCTTATAAGGTCTTTCAAGAACTCAAATGAAGTGATTGAAGTAGATGGTGTTAGAACTTTATTGGGAAGGATTGATGATGAGCATACCCTGACCATTACTGAAGAATCTGTGAGAAGATGTCTACAGTTTTGTAATGATGCAAATGCACCAATTGAACTTGATGATGATAACATACTACCTTCTTTGCTGAGATAGGATATGAAGGAGGCTTTAAAGCTAAACAAATTGTGAAGGGATTAGTGGACTTGCCTTGGAGATTTCTAATCCACATCTTTCAACACTGTTTGTCTAAAAGGAAAACATGATAGAATGATATCCCAATCATCACTTCATTAGCAATCTGTGCTCTATGCATAAATAGACCATTCAATATGTCAGCTTATGTATTTAATGGTCTGGTATCAAACATACAAAAGGGAAGGAGATACAAGTTCTTGATATATCCAAGATTCATTCAATGTTTGATAAATGAAGTATTCCTAAATCTAGCTACTGAGGGACCAGTTCTAGATATTCCACATTATGATGCTAAATCATACAAGTACATTAAGAAAAGGGATCCTAGAAACTTCTACAGTGGAGCTCACTCACCTCTTCTTCATTTGATGCTTCAATGATCAATCTTGATTCTCACACTGAACCTGAACTCCATGATTATGCTTCTCCATTTGTACCTCTATCAATCCCATCTCTAGAAAGAACCGTACAACCATCACCACAATCATCATTATTACAATGTCCCCATAAATCACCAACCACTTCAATTCACAAATCACCTATCCGATCACCAATAGCCCAGCAAATAGCATCTCCACCTCATCATTCTCCAACACCTCCATCTCATCATTCTCCAACACCTCCACCTTATCACTTTCCAATATCACCACCACACCACTCAACAAAATCTCCACCTCAACCATTCCTTACCCATGATAATCCAACTGAGTTTGGAGACTCAACCAGCTCATCTAAAGTATCCAAATCATCTTCGGATGAGGAGGATCAACATGTTCAAATGCCTGTAAAGAGAGTCACTTTTGAGACTGCTCCTTCAGAGAGTTTTGCTGAATCTAATGTTAACAGACCAGATGAAAAGGATGAGTTAATCTCTGAGCTCATGCAAAAGATTGAAAGGATGGAAGAATACTAAACAAGAGAGCAAGAATCATTGATCATAGGATTATTGAACTTCATGAAAAGGAAAATGAGTTAAAAGAGCTAAAAGAAACATATGAAGCTGAAATGAAAGAGAAAGAGAATGAGATAGAATACTTAAAAGCTACTCTTAACCATTCTAGAGAAGAAATCAGTGGGCATGTTGATACTCTTCCTATTCAAACCATAGCTATGGAAAGCAAGAGGATATGATTGAAGAACAAGTAGAGATCATCTCCAATCTCCAAAATCAAATTAAAAGCCAAAATAAAAGAATCTCTGAGCTTGAGATGTTAATTGAAATTCAAAGAACTGCCGAGGCTAAAGAATGTGAAAAAGATGAAGAAAAGGTCATGGCTGATGAGAAACAATCTTCTTCTGAGAATGTTGAAAAAGAAGAGATACAAGCAAATCAAAGAATGAAGAATGAAGCTAGAAATGGTGGTTTATTCTGGAAAATCAGATGATGCACTCTCTGAAAACGCTGAATTGAAGAAGTAATTATTGCACTAGACAAGTTTACTTTTAAAGAATTCATAATTGATGATGAATTTTGGGATTTTGTTCATGACTAGAGGACTTACACTGAACCCATTGTGATCATTCCATAATCTCCAGTTGTCTTGGAAAAGGAGTTGAGTATGCAAATGGTACCTGCTGTGTCATTGTTTGAGGAACAAAAAGATATCATCAGAGAATTTGTGAAAAAGAAAAGAAAAGGAAGAAAAAGAAGCTGATGATCATGAACAAGTACAAACTGAGGCTGAAAAAGTGACTGAGGAGATGAAAAAGCCAAAATCCTCTTCTGGTCCTTCACTTCAAACATATACCAGAAAGAGGAAATACTTACCTGAAAAGGCAAAAGGGAAAAGACCAATAGTGGAGAGGAACATGGTAAGAAAAGTAAAATAGATGATCCAAGAAGTTTGGCTGCCATAACTGAATTCCTAGATGAACATGAGAAGACTGAGGCTTAATTAAAGAAACAAGCTGCTTTTATTGATTTGGAAGAAGGATAAATAGAAGGAGGATAGGATGTTGAAAAGACAGTAGATGTGGATAGTCCTATGCAAAAAGAAAAATCTTTGGATGAAATGGTGTTAAAGACATAAACTGATGACCTTGTGATAAAAGCAATGTTTTTGATCTATCACGGGTATGATGCTGATGAAGTATTTGGTATGACATATGAAGGCATGAAAGAAGAAGAAGAGAAAGTGATTAAACTACTAGACCCCAATGTTGAAATAGATTATGAGAAGTCCATTGCACCTAAAGTTCACAAGCCAAAGTTGTCAGTCATGAAGAAGCAATCTCCAGGTCGTGAACCTCTACATCCTGATCCCTATACATTGGCTGATAGGGAAATGAAGGATTACATTACCAGTCAAGGCTTCACAAAAAGGAAATTGGGAAATATGAAAGCTAACCCTCTAAGAGCTGCAATACTCAGATTAATAAATGAAAAAGAAGGAAAAGCTAAAGAGGTTAGAAGAAGAAATCCTCTGCAAAAGGCCTAGATCAAGAGTCTCTGCACAAGACATGCAACTTACACCTAAAGATCAAGACTATCTTGCACCTGTTCTTCACAAATATCCAGAGTGGTTTGCTAAACCCTCCCAACTAAAAATTCAGGAAGGGTTAACTACCGCTGAGATGATTAGAGGTGTATCTATTCCAAAAGGAAAAATTGACCAGAAAATCATATCCCGGAAGTATGATAGCTCTTGGAATATGTTCATGGTTAAAAGAATCTTAAGGCTAGTGTAATTTTTTTACAGAGTACTCTACTCTAGTAAATGCCCTTGAGATTCATGACCTAATCTGGAACTGATCAATGATAATGCCATGTTCAGAGGGTATGAATTTGAAGGTATGCTTAAAATGTTCAAGAGAACCAAAAACTTCAATTCATTGAAAGCCATATGCATAAGAAAAGACAAATCTTTCAAGAATCCTCTAGAGATAAAACAGCCTAAACCAGTAGAAGAAGTAGTGTTTCCAGAACTAAAGGTGAAACCTACAGAATCATTAAAAAGAAAAATGGTGGCTGGCACACACTCCTCAATACCAATATCAAATGTTTATTATGATGAGAAGACCTGTGAGTTGGTGATTGAGAGGAAGTGGGGAGGTAAAGAAGATGCTGAAATTAGACTGTTCAATGGGTATGAAGTGAGTCTTCTGGATTGATCATATATTCACTACATATACAAAAGGCACTTTAGAGAGATATCAAACAAATTGGGTCATGAATATCTCCATTTCTTTCTAAAGTGCATCAAAATATTAAAGATGGCATATGATGAGATCAGTGCCAAGTGGGAGAAAAGAAAGAAGAAGAAGACACCTCTATAGTTGGGCAACATTGTCAAACTAGAAGTTGATGTAGATGGTTCTCTTTTAATTCATAGGGATGGGCTATCTATGGTGTCTATTTGGGAACCAACGTCACTTAAAAAACTACCACTAGAACCCATTCACAGTATGAGCAAAATGAAGATTCATGTACTCAGCAGGGATAAAATGGCAGAAGCTCAAGACTTTGTTAACATGATCAAGGCAATTCTAAATCTAGTTCATGCAACACCTTTTACTCCATCACAAGACCCAGCAGAATCATCACAACCTCAATCACTACCCAATCATTGAAGAACACAGGTTGTATAATCCTTAAGGGGAGTATTGTTGGACCCTGAAAAGATTATACATGCCAATTCAATAGGTAGTTGCTGGTTGCTCTGCTGGATTCCCACAAGTCCAAAAGGAAATGAGAATGAATATACTTCACAAAAGAATAACCAAGTATGGCTATCCGCATTTGTCAATGCGGAAGGCAATTAACAAATGTTGACAAGTATTTGTTCTTCCGCATTAACAAATGCGGAAGACCAACAAGTAATGCGGAGAAGATTTTGTTCATCCGCATTTGTCAATGCGGATGACCAGACAAATGCGCAGAAGTATTTGTTCATCCGCATTAACCAATGCGGATGACCAACATACTAATGCGGCTGATCATGTGAAGAAATGCTGATCAAGTCATCTCATCCGCATTTGCAAATGCGGATGAACAAGCAGAGATGCGAATCAAGACTTTGACTAGTTCTGATGTAATAGTTTAGGGTAGTTTAGTCATTTTGTAAAAGGCATCTTGTCTGCCTATAAATAGAGTAGAAAACCTCGTACATGAGGTGACAAAATTGGACAATCAGAATATTTTGTATTCTCTAGGTGCATTATTACTTTTCTTGCTAACCCTAGCAGTCATTATAATCAATCACCTTTATTAATATATACAAAGCATTTTTGAGTATTATTTCTACATTGAATGTTTTTTGATTGTTTGATTCTACCATTCAATCATTAACTCAATCATTATATTCGATCCTTAGTGAGAATCTCAATCTCACAAGCCAGTCAACCTCATTTGCAGAAGTAGTCCAAACTGGAGCTGAAGATGTGTTACTTGAATGTCTTCTCAGCTCAAATCTTGGATGAGCATCACCTGTATATAATATTTCTATAGATCCTCAAACAATATGATAAGATTTGGTAACTAAATCAAGATCAAAGAGCCAATCAGGACCAGAACAAGCCACACTGGTGTGTGTTCATTGAAAGTGAAATTTGCTTTCTCCTCAACAATTCTAGTTCTGAGATTGTACATTATATAAGCCTTAGCTTGGGAAGAGTATCCAATAAAGTGTCCATCATCTGATTTCTCAGCAAATTTGGCAATTTGATCCTTAGTATTCAAGATGGTGCAAGGACTACCAAATGACCTGAGAAAACCAAGGAAAGGTTTCCCTTGTGCCAAAGTTCATAAGAAGTCTTGCCATGAGTCTTAACTACTAAAACTCTATTCTGTACATAGCAGGCAGTGTTGACTGCCTCTGCCCAGAAGGTGATGGGTAGCTTAGAGTCAGAGAGCATTGTTCTTGCAGCTTCAATTACTGTCCTGTTTCTTCTCTCAGCAACACCATTCTGCTGAGGAGTCCTGGGAGCACTGTTTTGTGTTGTAATACCTTTTTCATCATAGAATGCATAAAGGATTTGGTTCTTGAATTCAGTTCCCTGTTCACATCTTGTGATTTTGATCTTGTGATCAGATTGATTCTCAATCTTCAAGATGAAACTCTTCAGAATCTTAAGAGTCTCATCCTTAGTTCTAAGGAAGAAGACCCAAGTGAATCTTGTAAAGTCATCTGTGATCACTAAGCAGTAAGAGGTCCTTCCTAGACTCATTACACCGGTGGGGCCAAAGAGATCCATATGTGCCAAGTGTAGGGGTGTAGTGATGGAGTTCCATTACATACGCTTGTGAGATACCTTATGTTGCTTCCCTTTCAGGCATGCAACACAATGGTCATCACTTGTGAACTCTTTCTTTGGCATTCCAGTTACCAAATCATTCTTAATCAGTTTATTTAGGTTTTTAAAGTTTACATGGCACATTCTTTTATGCCATAGGAAAGACTCATCACTATTTGCTTTAGACAGGAAGCATGAAACTTCTCTATAGGGAGATGTTTCTTGCAAATCCATCTTGTACATATTCCCTTTCCTGGGGGCTCTAAGTAGAATATGCTCATGAGAAATGACCACCACAGGCTTGAGAACAATGCACTCATGCTCAATAAAGAGCATGTTATGAATCTGATCACAAATTGGGATACACTCAGAAGATTGTATCCAAGCTCCTTGATAAAGTTTACTTTTTCAATGCTGAGCTTACCATTTCTGACCTTGCTCCTTCCTGAAATGTAACCACCTTCATCTCCTCCAAAAGCAACTGGCCCTTCATCAATCTCTTCAAAGTTCTAGAGTAGTGACCTATTGCCTGTCATGTGCCTGGAACAGGCACTGTCAATGATCCAGACATTTTTGTTTGTCTTCAGCTGTCCATACACAAAGAAAATGATTAGTTACATTTGGAAACCCAAGCCTTACTTGTCTTGGGCTTATCAAGAGAAACAGAAGGTAATGCAACAGTAATGGATCCTATGGTTGTGCTAGGAGGATCTTGAGCTATTGTTGATGGAGAATTTTTAGTCACTTGGTCTTTCTTAGACTTCCACACCACTTTTGGAGTGTTGAACTTGACCTTCAATACTTCAATAGTTTTTGATACTTCAGAAGTTTTGATGACTGAGCCTTGGGAAGATTCGCATACACTGTAGCAGACTTTAGTGCCTTGGAAGTATTCCTTCTTTCCGAGACCAACTTTTCTTCTCAGAGCAGTTTTCCACTTGCCTTCTTCTAAGATTTGGAGCTTCCGAAGGAAAAAAATTTTCCTTCCGAAGCTTGAATCTTCTTGGAACTCTTGGAAGTCCGTGGTTTGATCGTATGAAGAGTACCCATAGGATTGTATGGACAATCTTTAGCAAGATGAGTAGTACTCTCACACATAACACACTCCAGTTTCTTCTTCGCAAGGGCCTTCTACTGGGAATAAGACTGACTTTGGTCACATCCCTTCTCCACCCTCATCTTTGTAAATGCTAAGACAATCCTTTTGACTAGGGACTATTCTTGGAGTTTGATGGTCCAGGTTGTGTAGCAGTGGTAAACAGCAGATCAGTCTTCTTATTGGTACTGAGATGATTCGAACAAGAACTAGAACTCTTAGCAGAAGAGTTTAGGTTGATGTCTTCAGTCATTACTACTTTAAAACCTGCAAAAAACAAAACTTGCTTCTGCATGGAGTCAAAAGTAGCCTTGATCTCTTGAGCCTTACTTGCTTTCATTTTGCTCTTCCTGATTAAGTTCTTCCTCATTGACATGGTCATCACAGTCTTCTTCTTCTCCTCAGAAGGATAGTGGCCCTTCTTAGAATCCTCCTCTTCACTCGTCTCAGAGGAATTCTTCACTATCACTTCTTCATCCTCTTCACTCAAAGGATCTATGTGAGGAAGCTCATCTTCACAAATTCCACACCTAGCTGATCTTACAGACAAGATTGTGTGTGGAGGAGCTATCTCATTTGATCCTAGTCCCTGCTTGTTTTGATAGCACACTTTGTTATGCAGGGATGAGGATATCATGTTCTTGAAGGTCTCTTCTTCAAGAACACACTTGTCTGCCCTGGCTTTCCTGATCACAAGCTCAGCTTGGCACTCAGTCAGCTTTGTTATGAGATCCTTCATTTGAGTCCTAAAATCTGTATGCTCATGTTTTAGAACTGAAATTGTTTTCTCTAAGTCCACTATCTTCAGTTTATAATCATTTCCAGACTTTCTAAAATCAGCTTTTAAAATGTTTAAGGACTCAAGATTAGATCCCATCTCCAAGTTATAGGACATGTATCTATTTACTTTAGCAATGCATTTAGGGGTACGGAGATGTTCCAATACCTTGGCTTCATCATGATCTGCCACCAATGCTTGGTTTGGAGAAGTATCTTCCACCTCAAAGCTCCAGTCAAAGCCTCCTTCTTCAACAGTACAGCAACTTGCTGCTTTGGCTTCTCATTTTGGGGAGCTTTGTCAGTGTAGTTGTGTCTGGACTGTGTTTGGCCACCATTTGTTCTAGGTGCCTTACACTCCCTGGCAAAGTGGCCCATCAAGTTACAGTTGTAACACTTGACTTTGCCTTTGTCCAGGCTAAACTTTCCACTGGTTGCATTGCTTGGAAACATCCTTCTACTCTGCTTGTAGAACTTCTTGGCTCTATGACTAAGAAGAGCCATCAGCTGGACTAGCTCCATGTACTCCAGATCATCTGGATGGATGCAGTTTAGGTGTTCAAGGGTGAATAGAAAGCTGCCACAACTTTCATCAAAAGACACAAAAGCTGAGAAGAACTTGTCTCTTGGAATGGACTTCCTTGAGTGTACTTCTCCTTGGTGTCTTTGGAAAGGTGATGAAAGGACACTTAGGTGAGTTGTCAGGGAAGCATATGAGATGATGTTGGGGTTCTATGCTATCCCTTTCAACTACATGCAGGGCTGAACTCATTTGATTGTTGGAGTTGCCAGATGAACCTTGGATGTTCATCTTTATCCGGTAGCCATTGAGAATCCCATATAACTCTGTTAGAGTAAGAGTTTTTAGATTCTCCGTCCTCTTGATCACCATGTAGTAGTGCGTCCACTGCCTGGGAAGTGAGGACATGAACTTCATTACAATGTCCCTGTTCTCAAGAGGAACTCCTCTATCCACAAGGGTATCCACAATCTCAACATACCTGAAGTATTGCTGAGTCATGGTTTCCCTTGTTTTGAAGGTGAAGTTTTCAAACTGCTACTTCAAGAGATCCTTCTTGTTCTCCTTAGCTTCAGAGGAACCCTCATACATGTAGAAACATGTGTCCCTAGTTTCTAATCTTAATGTAATATCTTTGTATTGTCTTACACTTATGTAATTGTAATTGTACAGGTACTTAATGAAATACAATATGTGGTGGTGCTTAATGTTGAATATTTCATTGTTTGGTATGTAATAATGCTTATTGACTTGACTATATTGGTTGTGGTTGTTTGAATACTATCTAAAACAATTAATGACTATGAAACATATTCAAACTTAATCATGTGAAGTTCTCATATGATTGGCCCATGCTAATGGACCATACACATGAACAACTTCATGCTAATGAACCAGTCGTACGAATGAACCAGGAGACTGGATCAGTCGCATGATTGAAACATGAGATTGACTCAGTCGCATGACTGAACACTCAGTCGTGCGAATGGATCAACCGCATGACTCAATCGCACGACCGAAAAATGCAAATGGTCCAGTCGCATGATTGAGAAACCTTAACCTATAAATACCACTTAAATCATGGAGAAAGAGACACTTCAAATATCTTCATACCCAGACATACCCTAGCCCTTCAGATACATCTAGTAACCTGTTCCAACTTCAAAGATCGCAGTAGATCGATTGCTAATCATTCTTAATGTTTAGATTCAATCCTTAATTGATTCTACATGCGTTCTCACTTATTGGATCACCAATCAAATATGATTCCACAATATTTGATTCGGTATACGGGTAAATCTGTTAGTATTCGCTGAGTACACCATCCCTAACAAGTGGTATCAGAGGTTTGGCTCTAGATTTACGTGTGATTCAATCGTCTTGACATAAAAAATTGTGTTTTTACGCTCAAAAAACAAAATCTTTTGTGTCAAATAGGGTTTTAGACATCTTTTGATCATAAAGTTAGTTTTTTCCAGCATACGGGAATTAGGGTTAGCAAAAATTCATATTTTTGCATTCAAACACCTTAAACCTAGAAATTTTTTAAATCCAACAGATTGAGTCGCACGAATGGCTCAATCGCACGACTGAGGTCATACGCATTCCCCATACGCACGCGTTCCCCATACGCACGACTGGACTCAGTCGCACTTCCATTCATCCAAATGAGAAGACTATTCGCATTGTCATCCGCATTAGTTCATTCGGCCGACTGAGTCATCACCATTTGTTCAGTCGCACGATTGAACTATCCGCGTAGTTCAATCGCCCGAATTGGCAAATCGCACACCTTATTCGCCCTAATACAAACGTTTGGTTTAAATTTAAATTTAATAACAATGGAGGACCAATATTCACCAGGGAGAGACTCACGTATACAAAATTTACTACTACTGGAGGATGAGGTGAGGAATCATAATAAACTCCCAAAGCTGATCACGTTAGATGAATATCCACAATGGAAACAACGTTTTGAGATCTACATAAACGGAGTAGATCCAAATCTATGGGAGCCTATAGAGTCGGGGTACAGCATGCCTGTAGGAGCTAATTGTGTGAAACTCACACTTGGTGGCATGACTGACGGACAAAAGGTGAAATATAATGCAGAGAAGAAGTTTATGCTTTGCTTACTCAGTCAATTCCGAAGGATATTTTCCATCCATTATCGGAATATACACAAGCAAAGAAGCTCTAGGATGCATTGGAGAAACGGTATGATGGAAACGCATCATTGAAGGCCATAAAGGCTAAGGCTTTAAAGAAGGAGTTTGAAAACTTCTCCTCGATAGGAAAAGAAAGCCTAGATGATGTTATCGATAGGTTCTACCACTTGATGAGTGAGATGCACACTCATGGAGTATCGACGTCAATGGAGGACTAAGTGTCCAACTTTGCAGACGGGTCGCCAGAGAAATGGGTGTCATTTGTCTCCAATGTCAGACAGAATGGTATGCTAACGAAGTTAGATATCAATGACTTCATTCTGAAACAGAGAGAAGAAGAACTGAGGATGAAGTACAGAGCTCAAAAGGCTTCATATGATGAGAATCGTATACTGTACAGCGCGACTCCTCAAGCCAAAACATCTGGAACACCTCTTCAAACAGCTTTGGTATCAAGCTCGTCTAGTCCTTCACCAACCTCTACTTGAGGGTCAAAAACGTCAGGGTCGTCTGGTACCCAATATGTTACACCTGAAGCAAATGCAGCAAAGCTTAAGACCGAGAACTTCGGCAATGTGACAGTTGAGGTAGCTAAAGAGCACATGGATCTCTTAGTTGTGGTAGTCCACTCCTATGATGGACTAATTGCTAGAAAGATTGGGAACTACCATATGGCAGATGAGGACTATGAGCAGGTGGTTGAGACAGAGCTGGAGAGGATGGATATAATGCGAGCGTTAGCCAGCACAGTCCAGAGAGCTAAGAAGTTTGTTAAAAAGACTTGACAAAATTTGATTGCTACTAAGGACACTACCATCGTCTTTGATAAATCCAAGGTAACCTGTTTCAACTGCGGCGAGAAAGGGCAATTCAAAAGGGAGTGCGTGAAGCCTAAGAACTGGCAATGGGAATCATTTCTCCTCCTTTAATCATAAGGAGAAACCAACTAGCGGTCCTACTTCATCAAGCAAGGATCCCAAAGCCTTGACTGCTCATGATGATGGACATGACTGGAGCTTTCGGTTTGTCTCACGGGAGAATCCAATATGCTAGTGTGGAGGATATCGATGATGACTCTGCCAGTGAAGGAGATATAGCAGTCGAACTTGTAATGTCAACATCAGAAGAAACTACACCAGTGCTCACCTACCTACCTGAAGAAGGGAATACTACAACAACGTCAAAATCACCAGGTCTAGGAACATCATATTTTGCATTGATGGCTTATTCTTCAGAAACCACTCAGGTAAGTACTACTAACCAACTTTTTAATAATCATGCTTGTTCTGATTGTAATAAATTTAGAGAAAGCATTGATTTAGAATTTTCTAGGTTATTAGATCATAATGATAACTTAGTAAAGGACCTAGAACTATGCCTAAAGCTAACAGAGTTTTAAAACAAAATGAGTATAGTTACAAAGAAAAAATAGACCTTTTGAACAAACAACTTAGGGAAATAGAAGTTGTAGCCTTTAACCAAGCTAGTGACATTAGGTACTATCTAAACTCCCTATAGGACACTAAGAAGCAAAAAGCAATTTTAGAAGTAGAAGTTAATTCCCTAAAACAAAAACTGCATAGTTGGACTAGTTCTTCACACATAGTCTAAAACTTAGTGAGAGAAAGAAACAATAGGGAGGGATTGGGTTATAAAGTGGTTCCACCACCATATGAGATCTTGATGAACACAAAATGTAAATAAATTAATGATGGTCCAATCAAGGATCATGTGGTGTCTACTCCTCTTGTAAGTGATCTAGATTCCACATGTTCATCAAATGAATGTGGCACTAAACAAAAGGAGGCAACTTCTAAGGCAAAAGGTAAAATGCCTTGTATTAATCTGGACAAAGAGTTTGAAAATGTTAGTATAAAGTCTGGTTCAACAATTGTCAAACTTGAACCTAAAAGGACCAATAATGTTAACCAATCACGTCCTTCATGTCAAAGTCGAGTAAATAGAAAAGAAAAGATGTTAAATATGTTAAAGCAATTAACTTTGTTAAATATGACAAAACATCTAAACAAGGAGAGTCAAAACCCAACAAAGTAAGGTCCCCGGGTGTCACATACATCTCAACAGAAACAATAAAATGTAAAGTCAAAAGCAGAGCTTGCTAAACTTGTGGAGAGTATGGACACATTGCATCTCACTATCCTTACTATCAGACACCGAGGAGGAAAGTTGAACTTCCTGAATAAAAACCTAGCGCTTTTAAGAGGAACTCAGTGACGCCACCTAAAAGAGATAGTGAACCTAAAGTTCAACACATTAGTCAGTCGTCTGTTTATCAAAAACATGCCTTACACAAAGCTGGCTTATGGAAGGAGAAATCAACCTCATTGTCTGATATTGAAAACAAGAAGACATATGAACTTCCCTCATCCTCGAATAGTCAATGGGTTACCTTTATGATGTGTGATACCTCTGCGAAACCCAAGCTAGTGAAGCCTTGGTTCCCTAACCTAAACTAATGTTTTCAAATTGAATGTGCAGGGTGTTCGATATAGTGTTGAAACCAGCACATGGATTATAGACAGCGGAGCATCGAGGCAAATGATAGGGAACAGGGATGTCTTATCAAATGTCAAACAGATAAAAGGAGGTCTTGTTTCGTTTGCTGGAAACAAAGGTGGGTACATCACAGCTCAAGTGGAAGTAGGTAATCAAAAACTGAAGTTTGACAAGGTAAACTATGTTCAACAACTTCAGAATAACTTGCTTTCTGTTTCACAAATTTGTGATAAAGACTTTAGGTAGTGTTTGACAAAAAGAAGTGCTATGTCCTCAAGAAGGACTACGTCATCCCGGAGGATCAAGTATTGCAGGATCGGGTTTTTCACTTAGACACTTGGATTTCTCTCAAACTCACTTATAGAAACACTCAACTCAGATGAAGTAAAGTCTTTTACAAGAGTTGATAATAATATAATAAGTAGTAAAGGAACACACAAAAATAAATTTTCAAGGCACTTGTATATATTACTTCTCAACTCAAGATATTACAAGACTCTTACAAGCATGATATATGAGTTACAATAAGAAACTATATATACTAGATCTTATAGCTGGATATACTTTGATACCAGCTAGAAACCTAAGACTAAAGAATATACTACAATGCTAAAGTTAAGGTATCTTAGATAAAGTATTATCTAAGATATGGTAGTCATGACATGTCTATGACTTTACTTTTGTCACCAACTAAAGATGGAAACTGTACTAACATAAAAAGGTAAATAGTGGATTAAAGTATGGTCAACTACATGGCTTTTGAGAAAACACCATGTAGTATCTCCGAGATTTGCAGCAGTGTGTCAGGGAGACCATACTTATGTCCACTGGATAATGGCAGTGTTTTCCGAAGGTAAGCTAGCTTTGGAAGAACAAGTTCCTCTGAAGCCACTTATACTTCGGATGCGGCTTCTATACTTCCGAGGCTTGAGGTCTTCTGTACTTCGGAAGTTGACTTCAGATCTTTCTTTCTAAGTCTTGAACTTCGGAAGTAGGTTCTTTGTCTTCGGAAGTTGGATTTTTTCCTTCGGAAGTAAGTTTTACACTTTGTCTTCGGAAGAGCTCCTTTTTCCTTCGGAATTTCCACACTTAGCTTGGGAAGTCCTTTATTTGTTGTACCAAAATCTTCTAAGTGACTTGGTTTTGGTTGCACCGGCCTTTCTAGATCCAACAAACTCCCCCTAGGCTGATGCTACCAAAACCTCACTTATTTCTGCTTCTCAAAGATTTCAGCACCAGGGACAAAAGATATTTGTCTGTCTCTTTGTTCTTCCCTGAAGTGGTGCTGAGAAGCTTGTACAAGTCACTAGTGGATAGGAGATCCAGTCTATCACTCTGAATGACATGTACCCTTTGTTGTGTCACCCCTAAAAAGAGTTAGTTGACGGCAATTATAGTCATACTCCCATCTAACTATGGATTCAAGTTCAGGACCTTCAACTATTTGTAAAAAGGCTTTGCCTTTGGTTGCTGATCCCTTCCTTTCCTCCTCCTCTCTTAGTTTCAACTCTTCTTCAACAATGCTTCTAGCAGTTAGCTCAGCCATATGAAAGCTGCCTAGATGATTTCTGATATGGGCAGCTACATCAGAGTTTGAAGGCTTGGAGAATGTCTTCTTTGCTAACTCAGTAATGTCAAATCTGCTAAGTGTATTAGAGATGAGATACTCAACCTGTTGAGCTCTCCATTTTCTCTTTCAACAACAAAGTTATGAGAAGAGTCTTCGAACCTCCACTGGATGATCTTCTTTCTAGGTGCAAGAGGTTGTCTTGGCACCTGGTCGCTCTTCTTGGTATCTAGTAGAGTCACCAGCCTTCTCCTTAACTTCTTTTCTTCCTCATTCAATGTGTCTAAATTGAGGCCAAGGAGATTTGCAGCTTGGTCCAATGTTCCTTTGGGCTGATCGAGAAATTGATCTCTAGTGAGGGAACTTGAGGATCCATCAACATAGGTCAAATTGATAGAATCCTCCTCACAGGAGATATCGCTCAGAGTTATGCATTTTATGAGCTTTGTCTTGACTGCCTTGAATTCTTCTAAGGAGATGTTTAGAAGGCTGAGGGGATGGTTTGATGGGTTGATGGGTAGGTTGAGGTGTTTGGGTTCTGGCTAGAGTTTTGGGTTGGAGGATGAGTAGTTTAGGTGGTTGAGGTGAAGGGTTAGTAGGGGTGATGGTGTAGGTTCGGGGTGTATGGTTCAGTGGTTGGTTCGGTTTTGATGGGGAGTGAAAAGGGTATAGGTTAGGTTGTGGTTGGGTTGGAGTTTGGGTTGAGTGGTTGCTTTGAAGGTCATCCCCTGTCCCCTTATATACATCTCCTTCCTCTTCCCCGTGCGAATGTCAGCCTTAATGTCACTAACATGTCACTGGAGAGTCTTTTCTAACATAGGACCGACCAGCCTACCAAAGAAGCCATGAGCTTTGAGATAGCTTTTCATCCAGGCCTTCTCATCTATTTTCTTTGCAGCAGTCAGTCCTGCTTCCTCTTCCGTCTTCTTCTTCTGCAATAGCTTTTCCCTTTCAGCTCTCTTTCTCTCTTTCTCCATTTGATCTTGCTCTAAGTTGAAGAGCCATAAGATCATATCATTATTTGTGGAGATAATTCTTCTGAGAGAAACCTTTGGAGGTTAGGAAAGTTATCCTTTCCCTCCTGAGCTATAGATCAACTTCTTTTTCTGTCCTCTCCCTTTCTTCCTAAGGCCAACCTTGCAGCTTATTTTTTTTTGCTGTTTTAGAAGCAAGGTTGCCTTTTCCAGCTCTATTAACTCCTCTAATGGTAGTAGGAGTACATCTTCAGTTGCAGCTTTTAGACTAACAAGTCTATCGATAATCTCTACCCTTTTTCAGTTGTTGACCATCTCCTGGTTGGCTACAACTGCTTTGGTACTTGCAGCTAGCAGTTTTCCAGTTGTCAGCCTACCTTTCCTTTTGAGTTTCTCCAACCTTTCTTCCTTTTGAAGCTCTTCTGAAGTCATCTTCCTCTTTCCTTTGATGTCTTCGGATGTACTAGACATTAGGGGTTCTTGGATGGAAGATTCAGGTTGAGTAGTAGTGATGGGAGATGGAGTTAATGCTGATGTTAGAGCTAAAGGCCGGGTGAGAAAATCCTCCCTATTAACCTCAGATGCAAGTTCCAGGATCACATCTGTGACTATTAGATCATCGCATAATGAGAATAGTCCTTCCGCTGCAGCAATCTTGGCTTCGGAAGTTTCAAATTGTTCTTCCGAGGCTTTGAATTGTGCTTCAGAAGTCTGTGAAAATGCACTGTCTGTCCCAACTGTTTCAGTTGCTGGGCCATCAGTCCTTCTTTCCCCTTCAAAGTTAATCTTAGGTTCCACTTGGACCTTAGGTTGACCAACTTCCTCAATAGTGGTAGAACGTGCATTTAACCTCCAAAGCTCTTGAGCTCCGAAGTAGGTCACAAACATATCAGGACATGGCTGTTCTATAGAGATTCCAATAGGAACTTGTTAAAGAACCTATTGAGATCTTGGAGCATCCTTTGATCCACTTGAATGACAACTGGAGGAGGCTCAGGGAAAATTGAAGCTTGTTGCACAGGATATTTTGATCTCAAGGAAGTGAGAGCTTGACTTTGGGTTTCCTCTTGTCTTTGACTTTGTCTCTGAACACTCTCCCCTTTTTGGTAGCATCATCCTGAGAGCTTGATGAGCTAGAGGAAGAGGTCAAGGAGACCTGAGTTGGTACATGCCTAAGAGACCTCTCAATCTGTTTCTCACTACATTGGCCTTGAGAGTTTTAATCTCAAGTTGCTGAGTGGCAGATCTATCCTCTAAAGTCTTAACCTTGGAATGGTAAGTTGCATTCTTCCCTCATCTTCTTTTGAAGAATCACGGGGAGATGAGGTAACATACCTTGTATGTTCATCCTCACCACCAGATATGGTTTCTTGGCACCCTGGTTTCCCTTGCTCAAAGATCTCTCTTTTAGAGTCATCAAAGGGCATGGTTGCCATAGATTCAGTCTCAGTGATGTTACCACTGTCTTGAGGATCCTTGAGACTCCTTTAGTAGTGGTAGCTGAATCTACATGAGTCCCCTACACATCAGTGGGACTCACCTCAGTAAAGGTTTACTGATGGGGGCTAGAGATAAGAGGTCTCTCTGGGCTTTGTTGATCCTTGAGAGGGTGTTATGGATCAACTTCATTGCCCTTAAGTGACATAATCTCTTCATTAGTTCCAATTAAAAGGTCAGTAAAGGATATGGAAGCGAAACCAATGATCTGGGATTTTGATCAATGTTTAAAGGCATTGAGCCTGTGATAGGGTTGTCCCTTTTTGGCTGCACAGGGGCGTATAGGCTCATGGGTCTGAGACTGAGGAGACTCAAGACTCATATTGAGGTCAATTGTGAAGGATGGTTGGACCTCAGGCTGAGTGGGAGCCCTTTGTTCCACTCTAGCCTTTTTGGGTAGAACACGAGGAGCTTGTTCAATCAGAGAAGATTGAACAACGGTTCGTTTGGGACGTCTCTGATAAGTAACGGTAATGGTTGGAGAAGGTAGATTTGGCAAAGTGAGGCTAGTTGCTGGTGTGGGTTCATCACCTCATTGGTTCAATCATACTGGAAGAAGCGCAATATCTCTTCCGGTGAAGTGATGGACATTCTCTTCAAAGTCTTGAAGATGGTGGCCTCATTTGAGGAACAGTCAGAACAGCTGCACAGACAAGCTTGCTCTGGTCCAGCTCGTCATTGATTATATTCTGGAGAAACCTGGGATACATGAAGAATGTGTCCTTTTGAAGATTTCCCATGAGGTTAATCAGCACAAATCTTGGATAGTTGAAACGGAGGCTTTTCACCAACCCATGAACTAGACACCAAAGTTCGTATGGGATTTGATCCCATCCCCCAGATTTATTCTACAAGTAGTGAAGAACCACATATAGCAAGAACTTCCATTTCTAAGAGAAGTTAAATTTGTAGACAATTGACGTGCTAACGTCTCCACCATATCCCATTTAGAAATAAGAATTGTCCAAATCTGCTTTGGGGAATTCCGTTGGAGCGCCCTCATCATGAAGCTCTAGATGCTCCCTGATGAACCGTTCAGAAATGACCAACTCCTGGCCACAAATGCTCGATCAAATGACACGAACCCCATTTAGGGTTTCAATCTGACCATTTACCAAAATTCAGACATATGGTTTGAGTAAAATATGGGGTTTACAGTCAGAGCGGTGTAGTAAGAAGATTGGGTTAGAAAGGAGATGATGTCTGAGAAGTCAACATCTCTTGAAGAATCAAGAGGTGCGACTTGGTTGTGTGCTAAGGGTTGAATGCCATTTGGAAAGGTGAATGGGGATGATTTGAGCTGGGGTAAAGTTAGACAGGAGAAATTTATAGGGCATTATAATTTGCAAGTAAGAAAATGAAATTGCGTAGTTGAGATTATTTAAAAGATTGTGGAAAGGCGGTAATGGGGGTAAGGATAAGGTGATGTGATGGTTTAGTGGAAGAAATGACAGTGGCGGTAGGTTTAAAATCAGTTAAATAATCTGACATCATTAACAAAATCTTTGCTTTTTATAGTGTGGGGCCCAAGAAATTTACGTTACACAGTGAAATCTCTCTTCCCAGTGTAAAACATTTCCGAAGTTAAATTGTCTTCCGAAGGCAAATCTTACTTCCGAAGCCAAAACTTTGCTTTCGAAGGTCAGAGTTGCTTCCGAATAGAGACTTTGTATGTTTCGGAAGTAGATCTAATATACAATCAATCTCTTCTTCCGAGGCCAAAAATTCTTTCCAGAAGAAAATTATCCTTTGAGAAATTTTGCTTTGGAAGATATGAGAATGTCTTCCGAAGGTTAATTTCTCTTCAGAAGGAATTTACACTTAGAAAATTTCAGAGAGAATTTCTTGTAACAGGGCTTAAATTGTATTAACACAAGACTTGCATATTAAAAAGGTTTTCAAAAGAGATCAAATTATTCAATGTTTATCATCCCAATAGCTGTTATGAGATACTTGAACCTTTGTTCATCAAAAGCTTTGGTAAACAGATCAGCATATTGTTCATTTGAATCAACTTTGATTAACTTGATTAGATTTTTCTCATGAATGTCTCTAATGAAATGATACCTAATGTCAATATGCTTTGTTTTGGAGTGCCTCACTGGATTTTCAGTAATGGAGAGAGCACTGTTGTTGTTAATATGGATAGGAGTACTCATAAAGTGAAATCCATAGTCTAACATCTGATTTTGAATCCATAGCAGTTGAGCACAGCAGCTAGCAGCGGCAATGTATTCAGCTTCAGCAGTTGATGTAGAGACATAGGATTGTTTCTTGCATTGCCATGAGATGATCCTTCCACCAAGAAATTGACATCCTCCTGTTTATTTCTTGTCAATATTGCAGCCTTCATAGTCACTATCAAAGTATCCATAAGATTGAAATCCTTGTTTTTGGGATACCAGAGACCTAGTTTAGGTGCTCCTTTGAGGTATCTGAGGATTCTCTTAACAACATCTAGGTGAGACACCTTTGGAGCAGCCTGATATCTTGCACACATGCAAGTAGCAAACCTGATATCAGGTCTACTGGCGGTTAGATACATCAGAGAACCAATAATTGCCCTATACTGATGTTGATCAGTATCCTCCCCCTCAAGGTCAGGACAAAGATTATGGTTTCTGGGTATGGGTGTCTTGGCAGGATTGCAATCCTTCATATCAAATCTTTCTAAGATGTCAGAGACATATTTAGATTGATTAATGAAGAACCCTTCCTTCGGTTGCTTTACCTGAATTCCGAGGAAAAAGTCCATTTTTCCCATGGAGGTCATCTCAAACTTTTTCTTCATAACGCTCTCAAAGTCCTTACACATTTGGTCATTTGAGGAACCAAATATGATGTCATCAACATAGACTTGTACGAGCAAAATGTCCATTCCAGATTTTCTGATGAACAGAGTCTTATCAATGGTACCTCTAGTGCAGCCATTCTTCAGAAGAAAATGAGACAAAGTCTCATACCACATCCTAGGTGCTTGGTGCAACCCATATAGAGCTTTATCCACTTTGCACACATAGTTGGGGTGCTAGGGATCTTCAAATCCTGGAGGTTGGCATACATAGACTTACCTATCTATATCCCCATATAGAAATGCACACTTGACATCAAGTTGGTATACTGTGAAGTCCTTGGATGCAGCATAAGCAAGGAAGATCCTAACTGCCTCAAGTCTTGCAACTGGTGCAAAGACATTAGTATAATCGATTCCTTCCTTTTGACTGTACACTTGAACTACAAGTCTTGTCTTATTCATGATGATCAAGCCTCTATCATCTCTCTTGTTTCTGAAAATCCATTTGCTGCCTATAGGTACTTGACCAGATGGTAGCGAAGATAGTTCCATACCTTCTGTCTCTTGAATTGAAGCAGCTTCTCTTGCATCGATTCAAGCCAGCTACTATCTTTCAAGGCATCTTCTACCTTCTTGGGTTCCATCTGAGATAGAAAGCATGAGTACAAGCAGACATTCCCTTGATGAGTCTGTCCTCTGTTCTCACACCTTAGAGACATTCCCTATGATGTTCTCAGTTGGATGAGTGTTGTGAATCCTAAGACGAGGAATCACTTCCAGTTGTAGAGATAGATCCAGTTAGACATATTCTGATGATGAATTAGAACACTCTGTCCAGCTGCTATTTCAATGTCATTCAATGAGGACTGATTGAATGAATGAGAAACAACAACAATAGTTGGTTGTGAAGTAGTATTAACAGTTGTCTGTTCCTTCAAAATACCACTTCCTTCTGCCTGGTGTTGTGATGGATCACCTGATCAGTTTTAAGGCTTAGTAGGTGATTCACTTGTTGAGCTTTATGATTCCTTGATATAGTTAGACTATTGGATGTGTGAATAGTGAAGGCTTGGTGCTTGCAGCACTTGGAGAATTTGGTATAGGCCTAGGATGCTCAAATAGTTGATCATTAACAGCAGCATCAGCATCATTTTGAGCACCTATCCCACTGAAACACTCTCACAAGAGGTTTAAATAGTTTGAAACAGTTCTAAATCAAAGATGTGATCAGGTCCATTCCCCCTAACACAAGGAGTGTGCTCATTAACAACTATATTGGATGACTCCTTAAATTGTTGATTCTTAATGTTGTATACTCTCTAAGCTTTGGAGCTAGAAGATATCCAACAAAGATAGCATCATCCAACTTTTCAGCAAATTTTGCTAAATTGTGCTTTGTGTTAAGTATGGTACACCTGCTGCCAAAGGACCTTAGAAAGCCAATGAACGGTGGCCTCTTGTTCCATAGCTCATAAGTGGTTTTTCCATGGGGCTTAACTACAAGAACTCTGTTCTGCACATAGCATGTAGTGCTGACTACCTCTGCCCAGAATGTTAGAGGTAGCTTTGAATCAGCTAACATAGTTCGAACAACCTCAATAAGTGTCCTATTCCTCCTCTCAGCAACACCGTTTTATTGAGGAGTTCTGGGAGCACTATATTGTCTGGCAATCCCTTTTGAGTTACAGAATGAGTCAAGAATGAAGTTCTTAAACTCAATCTCTTGATCACTTCTAGTTATTTTAACCTTGTGGTCAATTTGATTTTCTATTTTACAATAAAAGATTTAATGTTTTAGCAGTTTCATCTTTAGTTCTTAAAAAATAATACCCATGTGAATCTTGTAAAATCATCAACTATCACAAGGCAATATGATTGCCTTCCAATGCTCATTATACTGGGGACCAAAAAGATCTTGTGCGATAAGTTCAATGGAGTAGTGATAGAGTTAACACATTTGGATTTATGAGATGTCCTGTGTTGTTTCTTTTAGCCATGCAACACAGTTGTCTTTGCAGAAAACTCCTTTTAGGAAAACCATGTACCAAGTTATTTTTAGCCAATTTATTCATTTTCTTAAAATTACATGACACATACGTTTATGCCACAGTGTTGACTCATCACTATCAGCTTTGGAAAGAAAGTATGATACTTCACCCATTGGGGAAGCATTGTTCAAATCAAGCTTGTACATATCCCCTTTCTTGGGAGATCTAAGAAGCACCAATTCCAGAGGAATTGTCATCCTTGGTTTGAGGATAATGCACTCATGTTCTGTGAAAATCATTTGGTGCTTTTGATCACAGAATTGAGAAACACTTAACACATTGTGTTCAAACTATTTCACAAAGTGAACTTTTTCAACTTTTTATTTACCATTGGATATACTCCCACTGCCAGAAATATATCCTCCGGCCTCACCTCCAAACTGGACAGGACCTCCATCATAATGTTGAAATTGTTGAAGGAGAGATCTGTTCCCATCATGTGCTTGGAGCATCCACTATCTACAATCCAAATGTTGTTATTCTTGTCATATGGATGTCCCTGCACATAAGATGAGATGATTAGTTTTGATTGGAAACCCAAGCTTTATTTGTCTTGGGTTCTTCCAAAGATAACGACATAATTGAACCAAAATTTATGCACGGGGGTTCAATGGAGTCTTTGAAGAAGAGGTTTGGGCTACAACATCTTCCTTGATCTTCCATTTCATCCCTTGGTTGATCATGGAGGATGAGCTTGTTGAAGCTTTTGTAGCTTGGCATTCTTCCGAAGCTTCTTTCTTTTCTGAAGAAGTTTTCATCACCTTTTCTTCCGAAGCAGTCTTCTTCTGGGATGGTTTCAAGGAGACTCTTTTGTTCTTTTGAGTCTTGATAGCTTTAGCTTCCGAAGCTTTTTCCTTTCGGAAGAAGAATCTTCTTCCGAAAGCAGCCTTGCTTCGGAAACCTTTTTCATCACTTGAACCATTTGATATGGTCCAAATGAGAAACCTTCCCTGACTCCTTCCTTTTTAACATTATTTGCATAATATGTGCTAGCAGGATTGTAGTAACAATCTTTGGCCATGTGGTTTTGCAAACCACACATTATTCATGCAATGTTAATCTTTTGGGGATTTGAGGATTGCTATTTCTTGTTCTTTTTATCTTCATTAGCAACTTTTCCCTTTATCTTTTGATCCTTTGGTAGGACAGGAGGCTGGTACTACATCCCTTTCCTGAATCAGATTTTCCAACCACCTGGACTCCAGCTGAAATGAATATACCCTTTTGCTTTGGTCTATTTTTAGCTTGGACTCAGCCACTTTCTTGGTAGTTTTTCTGGCTGCCTTAGCTCTACTTCTTCTGGTTTTGGTGGTCAGGGTTGCATCATTCTTTGACTCATGAGAAGGTGGGTCAGCAGATGGAACCTCTTGCTCTTCAATACCACACCTTGGTTGTCTTATAGACTCATAAGAGTGGTGGAGCAATTTCATTGGTTCCCAACCCTCCTTTTTTTAGTAACAAAGTTTTGAGTGAGAGGATGATGCAAGAATGGCTTGGAAGTTTTGCTCGGAAATAGCATACTTCCTGGCTTGAGCCTCAGCTATGACAAGCTGGGCTTGAGCCTCAGTAAATTGGATATTAAATCCTTTATCTGAGTCTTATAGTTGATGTGTTCATGTTTTAATAGGGACATAGTTTTCTCTAACTCCTCAATTTTTCTTTGGTAGTCAGATTCAGCCCTTTTAAAGTCGGATTTCGCCCTTTTAAAGTCAGATTTCAAAACATTTAAAGACTCAATATTAGATTTAATCTCTATATTGTAGTCCAGATACAATTTAACCTTAGCGATACAGGCAGGAGTACAGAGATGTTCATATACCTTATTTTCATCTGTTCCGCCATGAGTGCTTGAGCAGGAGTCACATCCCGTACCATGAAGCTCCAGTCAACCTCTTGAGCCATTGCAGCTATTTCAGTTGATTTTCTGGTAGGCTTTGGTGTAGAGGGATGTGTGGAGGCCTATGGGGTTCCCGGTTGGACTTAGGAGCCTTGCATTCCCTTGCAAAATGACCAAGTTGGTTACAGTTGTAACATTTGGCCTTGGTTTTGTCAAACCCAAATTTGCTATTGATTGGGTTCTGGGGAAATTGCCTTCCAGTTTTCTTAAAGAACATCTTTGCTCTGTAGGTTAGAAGAGCCATTTGTTGGACTATATCCACGTATTCCACGTCATCCAGGCTGAAACACTCTAGATCATCAAAGCAGTATTGATAATCACTTGAGTGTCCACTTCCTATAACAAAAGCACAGTTGTCCTGAAAGGAGCATTGCTGAGCTTGTTGAGACCTTGGAGTCTCAGGAAATATGATGTATGGCCCAGAAGAACAAGATGGTTGCTGGGTGTAAGTCGGGTATTGTTGAGGCTGGGAGATTCTTGAGCCTTCAGCAACCATTAAGGCGTTGCTAGCAGGAAGACTCAAGGGTATGCTTGTCTGATGACCCCTCTTATTTTCCATTTCCAAACGGTATCCATCAAGGATCCCATAGAGTTCGGTCATGGTGAGTGTATTCAGATTTTCTGTTCTCTTGATAGAGACACAGTAGAATGTCCACTCATTGGGTAATGCACTCATGAACTTTCTTGTAAGGTCTCTGAGTTCATAAGCAAGTCCCACAATTGAAGGGAAGAAATAAGATCCATGTACCTAAAATATTGCTCGCTAAGAGTCTCTCCAGCAACATGGGTGAAGTTCTCGAACTGCTGCTTCAGTGAGTCCTTTTTGGAGTCATTTGAGATTGAGTACATTTGAGCAAGCGCATCAAACTGTTCTTTGGCAGACTTGCAATGCTCAAACCCCACCATGATAGAGTTTGGAATTGCAGTCATGAGAACAGTCATAGCGTTGCTGTCAATGTCAAGCTTCTTCCTATCCTCATCAGAATAATCTTCAACGGCTTCTCGATCATGGCACCATTTCCAGCAGCTTATACGGGCTATTGAAAATGGATTGCCACATTTTGCTGTCTTGATACCTGATGAAGCCTTCCATTCTTCTGTTCCAGGACCTGAAGTTTTCAGGGGTGATGATGGGTGCTGGTCATCGTCTCAATCTCTACCTCGGTTTGTTAAGGGCCATTTTGAGTGAGGTATAAGGAGGAGTGAACAACAAGTTGATTAGGATGGTATGTTCTTACAATCAAGAGCCTAAAAAGCTTTGATACCAATTGCAGGATCAGGTTTGTCACTTAGACACTTGGATTTCTCTCAAACTCACTCATACAAAAACTCAACTCACATAAAAATAAATTTTCAAGGCACCTGTATATATTACTTCTCAACTCAAGATATTACAAGACTCTTACAAGCATGATATATGAGTTACAATGAGAAACTATATATACTAGATCCTACAGCCGGATATACTTTGATACCAGCTGGAAACCTAAGACTAAAGCATATACTACAATGCTAAAGTTAAGGTATCTTAGATAAAGTATTATCTAAGATATGGTAGTCATGAGATGTCCATGACTTACCTTTTGTCACCAACTAAAGATGGCAACTGTACTAACATAAAAAGGTAAATAGTGGATTAAAGTATGGTCAACTACATGGCTTTGAGAAAACACCATGCAGTATCTCAGCGATTCGCAGCGGTGTGTCAGGGAGACCATTCTTATGTCCATTGGATAATAGCAGTGTTTTCCGAAGGTAAGTTGGCTTCGGAAGAACAATTCCTCCGAAGCCACTTATACTTCGGAAGAGGCTTCTAAAATTCCGAGCCTTGAGGACTTCTGTACTTTGAAAGTTGACTTCAGATCTTTCTTTCTAAGTCTTGAACTTCAGAAGTAGGTTCTTTGTCTTTGGAAGTTGGAATTTTTCCTTCGGAAGTAAGTTTTACACTTTGTCTTCGGAAGAGCTCCTAAGTCCTTTATTTGTTGTACCGAAGTCTTCAAAGTGACTTGGTTTTGGTTGCACCAGCCTTTCTAGATCCAACAAGTATTAATGTCTGCCTTAAGATATAAGGACCTTTATGTCTTGGATCTATCAAAGGCCTCCACAACGAATCATGAATTTCAATGCTTCTTGTCAAAAGCTACTGAGAAGGAATCCATCTCCTGACATAGGAGAATGGGACACATTAATCCACGGAAGATAAATCACTTGATCCAGAATGATCTATGAGAGGAGTAACGTCAAAAACTTCCAACTTCCGGATTTCTGTGTTGCGTGCAAGAAGGGCAACACAGACGAGGAAGTCTCATAAGGAAGAGAAAGTTCATTCCATCGAACTTCCTCTAGAACTTCTTCACTTGGATCTGTTTGGTTCAGTCTGTACAAGAAGCATCGTAGGCGACTTCACTGCTATGTAGTTACTGATGACTACTCAAGATTCACTTTGGTGATGTTTCTACAATCCAAATCAGAGACAATTGAGTCATTCAAGGAATTAGTAACTACACTGGAGTCCCTATACAAGTTGAAGGTACGTCAAGTGCGCTCAGACAATAGAACCGAGTTCAAGAATCAGTGGATGGAGGCTTACTGCAAGGAAAAGGGAATTGTGCATCAGTTCACTTCTGCCTACACTGCTCAGATGAATGGCGTTGCCAAAAGAAAGAAATCACAACTTGATAGAGACGGCACGGACCATGCTAGCAGACTCAAAACTGCCTATCCAATTCTGGGATGAAGTAGTTGTGAATGCATGTTATACACTAAATAGATTTCTGGTAGTTAAACGCCATGGAAAGACATGCTACAAGTTACTACAATGACGTAAACCTAATCTAGAGTATCTCGAGCCGTTTGGTGCTTCGTGCACCCTACTGAAGAAGACTCAGGAGGGAAAATTCAGCGAGAAGGCTGATGAAGGTATCTTTCTTGGATACAACATACCGAACAAGAGGGTCTACAAAAACTCAACGGGTCAGGTAGAAGTATGGTGTAATGTTGATGTTCAGAGATACACCACACCACCTGCTGGAAAAGGACCCACCTTCTTTCTCGACTATGATGGATTCTTCAAGTCCTTCAACACCCACTCTCCACTTCTGATGATGAATTAGCAACAAAGATGATGTATGATGTTCTAAACACACCATCTCAGGAATCTACATCATCCAACGTACAAGGTGATTCATCTACCAACTCAGGGGGAGCACTTGCAGGCAGTGACTCTTCCTCTGATGAAGAAGCTGTGGAGACTGATCAGAACAATCAGGAGCAATTGGTTCCTCAAACAGAAAGTACACAAGCATTTGACATTGATGCCTTTGCATCTTCGGAACCTCAGACTCCTACTACCTCAGATACTGAACCAAATGTTCATAATCTTGATTCTGAGGTAGTTGTTCCAACCACTTCTGGTTCATGACTAATTGTGTATCATCCTTTGGATAATGTCACTAGAGATGTCAGATCAGGAGTTCAGACAAGAAATTAGTTGTATTCAGCTGATTATGCCTCAGTGATGGAAAAGGGTTACATTCATGATGGTGCATATCGTTGCTTTGTCTCTTAGTTTGAGCCAAAGTATGTTAGTGAAGCCCTGAATGATGAGGCATGGGTGAGTGTCATGCAAGAAGAACTTCTTAAGTTCAAGAAGTTAGGTGTATTGATTCTGGTGGATAAACTAAAGGTGCTAAGGTGATTGGCACAAAATGGGTCTTGAAATGCAAGAAATATGATCAAGGTGTGATCATCAGAAACAAGGCTGACTTGTTGTCCAAGGATTTCAACAAGTCGAGGGCAAAGACTACAATGAAGTGTTTGCACCCGTGGCAAGAATGGAAGCAATCCGCATCTTCCTTGCCTGTGCATCTTATATAAAGATTAAAGTTTATCAGCTTGATGTGAAGAGTTCTTTCCTTCATGGTGAAATAAGAGAGACAATCTATGTCAGTGAACCCGAGGGATTTGAGGATCCATATGTCCCTGGACAGAGTTTACAAACTCGACAAGGCTCTATATGGTCTTCATGAAGCTCACAAGCCTGGTATGAGAAACTCTGGACTCACCTATTGAAACACGGTCTTCGCAGAAGTGTCATTGACTGTACACTGTTCATAAAAGAAAAGGATGGAGATTTACTGCTTGTTCAAATCTATGTCGATGACATAATCTTTGGTTCAAAGAACGAAGATCAATGTAAAGAGTTTGAAGTAGTAATGAAAGCTGAGTTTGAGATGAGTGCCATAGGAGAGATGAAATTCGTTCTCGGGTTACAGGTGGATCAGACACCAAAAGGAATTTTCCTACATGAGACCAAGTATGTAGGCGATATTCTCAGTCAGTTTGACGTGAAGAATGCTTCCGCAGCAGGGACTCCACTTGCTACAAACCATGATGTAGCACCCGAAGAGAATGGTGATGTGGGCGATGCAACTATGTACCAAGGTATGATTGGATCTCTCATGTACCTCACTGCCTCAAGACCTGATATCATGTACACGACATGTTCATCTTCAAGATATCAGGCAAAACCAAAAGTTAACCATTTGATAGAGGTCAAAAGGATCTTTTGTTATCTAAAGGATACTCCAACACTTTGGTTGTGGTATCCTCATGACGATGACTTCGAGCTGACAGCGTATAGTGACTCGGATTACGATGGCTGCAAGATGAACTACAAGTCTACTTTAGCGGGATGTCAATTCTTTGGGAGGAGATTAGTGACCTGGCAATGTAAGAAGCAGACCTTGGTTGTTTTGTCAATCTGTGAAGCCGAATACGTTGCTGCTGCAAGTTGCTATTCACAAACCATATGGATTCAAAAACAAATGCGGGACTATGGGTTGAAATTCTCATCCACTCCTATATTTGTTGATAACTCTGCTGTAATAGCAGTAACTAAAAATCCGGTCCAACATCCTAAGACCAAACACATCCGCATAAAATATCACTTTATACGTGATTTCTTTGAAAAGAACTTAGTTGTTGTGATAAAAATTGATATTGATTTTCAACACGCTGATCTCTATACAAAGGCTTTTGACAAACCACGATTTCTATATTTGTTAGAGATCAACGGCATTAAAAAGAAAAGTGATGTAATTCCCGAAGATGACCATGTCTAGACCTATGCTTATTGTCCATTTTTCTTTTAGTTTTTATTTTCTTTATTCTATTTTTTTAAGTAGCTTAATTACATTAATGTTATTTGATCGCTTGTTAAAATCCTAAAAAGCATAAATTATTTACTATTTTAGAATTTTAGGGGAGAATAGGTTAGTTAGTAACATTAACAAAAAAAACAGGGAGAAGGAGAGGCTAGCTGATAGAAAGTAGATCGTATATGTGATACCGATTCAATGTGGAAAATGAGAGTACACAGGTACAAATCACTTGGGACTCTAAAAGATTAAATAAAATAAGATGCGAAGTTCAAAGTATAAGTCTATATAGTCTAAGCAATATAAAAGGAAAAATGATAGTAAGACTAGCTACTACTAAGGTAACACAATGAAAGTAGACCTAGAGGTTGTTAGACCACAGATGATATGTCGGTAGATTCAACACAATAGACGATTAGACCTTATTGGTGAACTCAAGAACAAACTAAGTTGTTCAACAAGCTGTGGGCTAACATCTTATCCCTGGTTAACACAATCAACAAATTCCAATAAGGGGTGACGAGTAGAATAAACGCCACAAATATGAGCGTAATACCAAAATATGAGCAAAAGCAATCAAACTAATAACTTTTTTTGTTGGTGAGATCTGTGCAAAAAGATTACAAATGCTCAAACAAGAAGATAGGTTATGTGCCTCTCTGTTGTGCGGTGGCATTGACCTAAGGATAAGCATAACCTATAAATTCTAGATTTCATTGTTGTTTGCCGCCTCTCTGCTGTGCGGTGGCACTGACCTGAGGCTTGGCTTCTCTCTGAAAGTTCTAAGAATAGTTTCTTCTTGAAGACTACCATGAGACCGCTCAAAAATCTCTTAAGGAGTGTTGATTACCATATAAGTGTGGGATCCACAAATGCTTGTTAAAACAATCAAACCTTAAACTATCACCAATCTACAACAAAAGTTTGTGAATCGATTTAAGAGGATCAGTATACTGACAATCATCGTGGCTACAATTCTTGAAAGTCCAAATCAAGGGGGGATCTAATAGTACTAGTATAATTTCCTAAACTTGCTAACGACTCTAGATGAAAAACAAGAATTGAGCATCAAAAGGTGTTCATAACATGTCCCAAATGATTTGACTTGCCTGTATGATTCCAAATTGAATTGGTCCAGTTATGGTCAAAATTAATTGAAGCTGCCTATTCCGGAACCGAATCCACTAGATTTCGATCTTAGGATTTATACCTCACACAAAAACTCAAAAACAAGTTTAGTTTTGTATTTCAGTTTAAGTCTTTTATTTTTTTTCAATTTAGTCAATTCAGTTTGTTTAATATCGGACTACGTCATGGAATTCAATAGAGGATTTAATCATCTAAAAAGGTCACGTCTGAGGTGATCACACGTGTTTTTCAAAGGTAAAATCAGTCACATCTGAGGTGACAAATTGTTTTAAAAGGATCACGTCTGAGGTGGTCAAAAGTTTTTCAAGTTAAAATGATCATGTCTGAGATGATCAAATGCACATAATTTTTAGTCAAAAGTTAAAAAGGGTTAAGTGAGAAGTGGTCATAAAGTCAAAATGATGAGTATGATCCAATCGCACGACTTGAACATGAGTATGGACCAATCGTACGAATGGACCATACTCATGCACTAAACAACCGAATGACACATGATTATGGACCATTCACCTGAATGGCTTTTAGAATGAGCCATTCGACCGAATGGAAATGTTCGAATGAGTCAGTCACCCGACTGAATCCAGTCGGCCACTGAATGTGATCGACTGAGGTCCATTCGCCCAAATGACCGAGCGAATGGGTCCAGTCAGCCGATTGAAATCAGATTCAGTATAAATAGGGCCATAGTCGATCGCATTCAACTCATCACCCCAAATCGCCCTAATATCGAACTCCTTACCATTACTCTGCCAAATTTTCATCTGACCCAAATTAGTTGATTATTCGCATATTCAGACCTTCATTGTTGATTATATAGGTAAATGCAGTGTACCCATGCCAAAAACTCCATCGATTGGCCTCCAAAAAATCAAGAAATTGGACCAAACAAGACCGAACCATTTTATGGACTAATAATCTAACTAAACCTAGTAAAATGTTAAATAAAGGTTATTAGGTTATTAGTATATTCAATGGGAGTCTAAAGAACCATTACACGAAGTTTAATTTCAAGAACTGGTTGAAAATCGAATCTCAGTCGACCGAACAGTGGGTCATGCGACTGGACACTGGATGAACTCCAATCACACGATTGTGCTGGTCGAATGGCTCAATCGGCCGGATGGATCATACAAATGAACTCCACGGCCGACTGAACCAATTGCAGGTTCAGTCAACTGATTGAACTCAGTCGTATACTCAGTCACCCGAATGTATCCAGTAGCATGCCAAGACAACCGACTGAACACAGTCGCATGGTTCAAGCGCATGAGTGAACCAGAATGAATTCAACCAAGTAAATTTGAACTTTTTTGTGTCGTGTGGTTAGCTAATGTTTATGTGTCTTGTGTTATAGATTGATGGTAGAAAAGTGGTCCATCAACCCCAAACACAACATCTGTGCTCACTTAGACTCCACAACTCGAAATGGTGCCGAGTTTGCAGGGATCATCGCTTTCCTCAAGCGATCAAGGATCCACAAGGTGATATATACACCATGCACCACCTACAGGTCTATACAACAGGCCTTCTGGGAGAGTGCATCAGTGATCGATCACGTGAGCTGTACAACATAAGGAGCTTTATCTTTGTGTTGGATATGAGGTTACAGCTAAGGATATCAGGAAAGTATTGGGTTTGGGTGATTATGCAGACCACCCCACCAGACTTAACCCATTGACGGTGAGAGGGTGCTTCGTGAGGATGAAGTACGCTGGGGATGTCAACATAGGGGTGCTCAACAAGAGCAACCTATATCCCCAGTACAAGTACTTGGCACACGTCGTCCTCAATTGCCTGGCGTCACGAAGGGGTGAGTTCGTGAACTATAAGACAAGATTCAAAATGCCTACATGGCACTGGTGCTGAACCACCCTTTTAGCTTTTCTAGCATGATCTTCTCCTACCTGATAGAGAACTTGGAGGCAAAGGGCAAAGTGGGTTTTTGCATGTACCCTATGTTCATACAGATGATCTTTGATGAGAAGCTGCTCACGCTGCCTAAGGAGAGCCACGACGTTGTGGCTCTCGAGGTTATGGACCATACGACACTGGGTCATATGAAGGTTTACCGGGGAAAGCAGGTCAAACCCCCGATAAAGAGACTCATAAGCCATCTAGCCAAGGTGGACTACGTGGCATCAGGGAGGGTAAATGGCATCACGTAGACAGTGATTCGGATGTCGAGCAATTAGAGCTAACTGAAGACGACTCTGATGATGACGACAGCGATGATGGTGGAGATGCAGGGCCCACTCAACCAAGGGCCCCCACTACTGATATAGCATCTCTAGCATCCACCCAAGGTGGAGCAGAGGCTGGAAGGTTCCATCAGGATTTCGTCTAGATGAGGAGGAGGATACGGATGAGGAGCCCCTAACCCGCATTATGGGGAGCCAGGTGGTTGCCACCGACCGAGGTATTCGGGAGTTGGAGGACGCCCTGGCGAATCTGGGGAGGCTGACACAGATCCTACGTATGCTCCCGATCAGTCCAAGGGAGCATCCACCTCGAGGGGATCGAGGAAGAAAAAGGTGGCTTAGCCCCACGGGTTAAAGAAGAAGAAGAGGAGGATGATCTTCATCACCGCCACCACTACTACCACCTCTTCCATCACTTCACCCACTACCACCATCCCATCCACCACAGTATCTACCATATCACACACCACTACCACAACCTCTCCACCACCACCTTCATCTATACCACCCCAAATCCTCACCATCCCACCACCACCTTCATCTATTCCACCCTTAATCTTCACCATCCTACCACCACCTTCATCTATTCCACCCCTAGTCTTCACCACTACCACCACCACCACTAGCCACCATGCAGGACCATCATCTTACCCCTACTATCCATCTGGATCTTCTCAACCTCCTAGTGGGGTAGAGGAACAGCTCTCGGCACTTACCCGAATGGTGTTGAAGCTGTTGGTAGCCGATGACGAGAAGACTACCCAGATTTGTCAGCTAGTAGATCTTACTATTGCACAATCTTAGTAGATATCTCAGCAGGCTTAGTTAATTGAGCAGCAGGCACATCAAATTGCTGCACAGAGCTTAGAGGTGTCTCAACTCCAGGAGCAACATGTCCAATCTGCTAAAAGGATAGAGGAGTTGGAGACTACCAACAAGACCATCATTCTGAGGCTCAATGGATCTAAAGAGGAGCCACTAAAGATCAAGAGGAAGATGGAGATGAAGGTGATAATGATGATAGTGATGATGATGATGTAGTGATGAGTAAGGAGATGATATTGATGTTGGTGATCATGCTGATGATGATGTTGATAATGATAATAAGGATACATCTGTTGCGGGTGCTACATCTGTGAGTGAAAGGAGGACAAAACGAACTCAAGACCAAGGTGCCTCCGCTTCAGCCCCATCAACAGAGGAGCATATGATACAAGACAAGAGTAATACTTAGTTTTTTATGTTATTTAATCATATGTATTTGAATATTATATCATATTAATGTAATGAATGTTTATATTTAATGTTGATGTTTAATACTTTGATTGTTGACTAGTGGTTAATGTGTTACATTTTTTTAAATCAAGCAGATCCAAACTTCCAGAGAGATGAATATGATGTTGCTCCTCTCCAACAGATCAAGAATCAGCTCATGGTGATTCTTGATCTGTAGGGTATTGTCAGGATATCAATGAATTACACTCCTGAAGAAGGAGAGATAATTCATGATATCACAGACGAGCAACTTGCAGAAATTTTCCGACTTAATCCAGATGAGATCGTGAAAGATGCTCCAACAGTCCAAGTTGAAAGTGACGATGAGCTCAACAACGTTGATAAGATTGAGATAGAAGATGTCAAGAGCAACACTATCCAGAGTACAATGACATTGAAGGTAATATCGTTCCCAATCTAGGAGACAACCTTGTCAGTGAAACTTTTGAGACTCTGGATAGAATGGCAGAAGAGTCAGACAAGAAAGAAGACACAACCCAAGCCTCGAAAGCTGAAGTTAATATCAGAAAGGCTGAGTGGGCTGCATGCTTTGAAGAAATCCGAGCCCAACACAGTGCTTCGACGTCAACTACTTACACCAAGCTGTACAAAGTGAAGAAACATCAAAAGGTGTCGGGGAGAATCATAGCATGGGCGTATTTTAAAGATCTCAACGTTAATGCAGTTAAACCTGAGAAAGGGATTAAGTATTTCAGGTTCCCACATGACCTGAAAACTCTTCCTGGATTTGAGCTAAACTAGTTAGCAAAATTAAAATTGCTATATGCTGACCCAAGCAAAATGCCAGGATGGTTTGAGACTGCTCTTAAAAGAGAGTACCACACTAGATGGGTCAACTTCAACCTCAACAGCCAACGAGGTATCTCAAACGTCTGAGGTTGATCCCATAACTAAAAAACCGAAAATAGTACTGAAGTGGAGTCCTCCGCGCACAATGTCAAAGGTCCCTCTACAGAGATGCCCTAGGACTTCACTCCACACTTCAAATGGTGGTACTATAATTGGAGGATAGGAGAGGCAGTCATAGTTTTAAATAAGAATGGTGTAATGGAAACCATCAGGGTGTTTGACCCTATATGGCTTACAAACTTGTCTGCAGATGATGTTTATATATTGTACAAGTGGCCATTATTCTATGTCTCTCAAGATATTGTACAAGCTCTACAATTTCAGAACGTTATAAGACTTTGTTTTGCTTTTGAGATACACGCCGGAGTCACTAGAGAAGAGAAGTACAAGAAGTTTGAGGAAGTTATGAAGGATGTAAGACATTAGACGAAACTAGGTCCAAGGGGAGTTTGTAGATACATGTGTCCCTAGTTTCTGATCTTAATGTAATATCTTTGTATTGTCTTACACTTATGTAATTATAATTGTACGGGTACTTAATGAAATACAATATGTGGTTGTGCTTAATGTTGAATAGGTTGTGGTTGTTTGAATACAATCTAAATCGATTAATGACTATGAAACATATTCAAACTTAATCATGTGAAGTTCTCATACGGTTGGCCCATGATAATGGACCATACGCATGAACAACTTCTTGCTAATGAACCAGTCGTACGAATGAACTAGGAGACTGGATTAGTCGCATGATTGAAACATGAGATTTACTCAGTCACACGACTAAACACTCAGTCGTGCGAATGGATCAACCCCATGACTCAATCGCACGACTAAACCATGCAAATGGTCCAGTCGCATGATTGAAAACCTAACCTATAAATACCACTTAAATCTTGGAAAAACTAGACACTTCGAATATCTTGATACCCAGATATACCCTAGCCGTTCAGTGACCTCTAGTAAGCTGTTCCAACTTCAAAGATCATAGTAGAACGATTGCTAACTGTTCTTAACGTTTAGATTCAATCCTTAATTGATTCTATGTGCATTCTCACTGATTGGATCGCTAATCAAATAGGATTCTACACTATTTGATTCGGTATACGCGTAAATCTGTTAATATTCATTGAGTACACGATCCCTAACAATACATCAGTTTCAATGCATCCCACAGCTGTTTAGCTGTTTTGCATTACTTGAAACCTTAGTATATAGAGTTTGGAAGAGCAGTCTGAAGTGATGTCATGGCTTTTCTATCAATCTCTACCCTCTTCCTGTCTTCCTCTGAGTAGTTTTCTATAGCCTTAGGGATCATACCAGCACCGGTAGCAAAGGGGGTGCTAGTTATGTAAGGTCCATTCTCAACAGATTCCCACATTCTTGAGTCCAGAGACCTGATGAAACCTTCCATTCTCAGGCACCAGCTATCAAAGTCATCAAAAGTGATCAGTGGGGATTTGTTCATGGTTCCAGTTTCCATATCAGTCTTGGAAATGGCTGCCATTTGAAAGGTTTAGTATTTTTGTGTGTGAGGGATCTTAAGATGGTGAGCTCTTATATCAAGAGACTGGAATGCTCTGATACCAAATGCAGGACCGTTGAAGGGTGGTTAAAAACAACACAACAACACAAAGAGGAGAGTAACTAAACTTAAATAAACTGTGAACTGGATTAACCACAAATGAAGACACTAAGAACACAAGTAATTAAGAGATAGAACACAAGAGCAAGATACACAGTGAGATGGTTTTCAAGATTGAAGTATATTGCTTTCTCAATGTTCTATTACAAGTGTTACAAAGCATAAAGGAATGATACAAGAACATGAGATAATTATATGACATCCTATAGCCGGCCATACTGTGAAGTCGGCTGGACCGGTAGACATCCGAGCGTCTTCTTGACGGAAGGATAAACAAAAGCAAAAAAATCAATAACATGAACTATAATTTAATGGATTCATTGATAACCTAACGATTACAAGCTCGTTACAACATAAGAATCAAGACTCTTGGCAAGGGGAGATCGAGCATGATCTCCCCTCTCATCCAGTAGCCGTAGGCACCGGAGAGACTCCTCTCAAAACCCTTATCTCTCTAAACAATGAAACTGGTATATATAGGCTTCAGCCCATATCAGATGCAACTGGGCCCATACATGCTATTGGACCATCCGTACGGTTCAATCGTATGACTAGGCCATGCGTATGGTTCAATCGTACGACTAGACCATACTTATGGTTCAGTCTTACGAATGTCCCAATCGCATCTCTTAGTCGCACCACTGGTCCATTAGCATGGCTCAGTCGAACGACTGCATCTCATTCACATATGCTCCTGTGAATGACCCAGTTTCATGTGTTTCCAACATATCATGCGCATTACATTAAGCCTAAACTATTCGACAACTGACGGACACACTATATATGAGTATATATGCTCCAACAAATTCCCTCTTGGACATTGCTTGCAAAGTAGATAACACCTCTTCCAATCTTCAGTCAAACTTTGCTCTGGTTTCCAATAAAATCAAACGAAAAACCATATTAGCCAACGTTGCCGATCCGTCAGGTTGCTATAGTATCCCTGAAAATGAATTTAGGCACAACAACTTTCGTTTACTTGCAGAACAGCATCATAGCAGCAAGATTCCCCATATCACTGATTTTTTCGAGATAATGACATGAACAGTTTTCCATTGCTTCAATCTTCACACAGGCTAACCTGATTAACATTAACATCTGCAAAAATTCCCCCTCAAATTCAGCATATCCCAATATATAGACATTGTGTTCTCCTAGTGTCTTCATATGTTGTATTAGGCAAGGTTGAAGGTTCCAATCCACGGCTGACAATCTCAACCAAATCAGCATGCATTCAGATTCATCATCAGAAACCAGTTCACATCATTACTTTCTGACTGCGTCTTCACTTTCTCTATACATGGATTTCCCCTAAGAATGAGAATCCTCTCTATGCGGATACATATAACTTGATTGGCCCCTAAATAGTCAGATGCTCCTGACTACCCCACAAAATCGGCACCGACTGTTGACATCTTCTCTTCTCTCTTTCGTGTTCCAACTACATTCACCTATTATGGAAGTCTGACGAATAATGGGGTATACATCAAACTTATTTGACAAAAGAACTTTAGGGTGAATATTCTTTGCTCAACCTCAAATCTATGCAAGAGGCAATTCCAGACGCTTTTTTATTGTTTGGAACAAATGCGGATGAGTCAATATGGATGGCTCATTCGTGCGATTGAACATACGACTGGTCCAGTCGCACGACTGAACATACGACTAGCCCAGTCATACGAATGGTCCATAAGCATGGTCCAGTCGTACCAATGGTCCATTCGCATGGTCTAGTTGCATGTGCGAATCAGCTTGTAGATTTTCAGATCTGCAGCCGCCAGGGCTACCAAAAACCCTAATCTTACGAATTTTACATGAAACGTACCAACATAGACATCATAAGATTCGCAGGGGTGATTGGAACGTGGTTTCGAGTTCAAATTTAACATAGAAACTACACACATAACCAGATTTGAGCAAAACACGAAGAACACGAAGTGGGTTTAATGTCCAAGAACCTGAAATAGATCCAGAAATGAAGAGCTCGGGTTGCTTGAATGATTGTTAGATCATTCCAGCGGTAACCGGCTCTGATAACAAATGTGAAGTCCGCTGAACCGGTAGACATCCAAGCGTGTTCTTGACGGAAGGATAAACAACAGCAAAAACCAGAGACAATCATAACACGAACTATAATTTAATGGTTTCATTGATAAAACCTAACGATTACAAGCTCCTGACAATATAAGAATCAAGACTCTTGTGTACGACTGGACCATGCGTATGTTTAGTCGTACGACAGGACCATACATATGGTTCAGTCTTACGAATGTCCCAATCGCATCTCTCAGTCGCACGACTGGTCCATTAGCATGGCTAAGTCGTACGACTGAGTCTCATTCGCATATGCTCCTGCTAATGTCCTAGTATCATGTGTTTACAACATATCAGGTGTATTACATAAGCCTAGACTATTCGACAAGCGACAGACACACTGTATATGACTATATATGCTCCAAACATATTATGAAAGCCAGTTGGATACAATTGACTAGACATAAAACATAATCAATTGTAGAGTCAAAAAGGGAGATTTCCTTTTTGACTTTGTCACTATGACATGCCATAGCTCACATCCTTATCTATTACAAAAGGATAAAGTACATGAAGTAGAAAGTTACTGACTCAAAACCTCAATGTACAGTTACCAAAAGCATGGACCTTTTCACCAACTCATGTAAGTTGGTGACTTTACAGAGTTGAAGTGAAAAGGGGTCCAGCTTTATGGAAAAATACATCAGATAAAGCATGTTACTAAAAGTCTTCGGAGACTTCATCTTTGGCTTTAGAAGATATTGGTCTTGGCTTCTGAAGATTTCACACTTAGAATATTTTGTTGCATGTGTGAAACTTCCGAAGCATTCTTCTTCAGTACTTGTACAGCATGCGTGCAGAAAGACTTTGGTTGCTTTAGCCTCTGTACATATTCTCTACATAATGTTTCATACACTTTCTTGGTGCTTGATGAAGACCATACAAAGCTTTGTCAAGCTTCTATACCCTGTGTGGCTAATGAGGATCTTCAAATACAGGAGGTTGTGCTACATAAAGTTCTTCATCATTTTCCCATTTAAGAAAGAACAGTTGACATCCATTTGATAGATGGTGAACTTCTTATACGATGCATATGCTAGGAATACTCTTATGACTGCAATTCTTGCAACTAGTGCAAAAACTTCATCATAGTCTATCCCTTCTTTTTGTGTGTAACCTTGTGCAATCAACATTTCTTTCTTTTTCACAATTATTCCTCTATCATCTAGTTTATTTTTGAACAGGCATCTTGTTCCAAATGGATGTTGGCCTTCAGGTAAATCAACTAGATTCCAAACATTCTGCTTTTTGAATTGTTGAATCTTTTCTTGCATAGCTTCAATCTAGCTATTGTCCATTAGAGCCGCTGTGATGTTTGGAGGAACTAATTATGAAAGAAAACAAGTGAAAAGAAAGATGTTTGTAGCTCCACCTTGGCTTTTTGTTCTTCTTTTATCAAGATCACCAATAATGTTGTTTACTGGATGAGTCTTATGAATTCTTGTTGTTGTAGTAAATTCAAGTAGATTAGATGATTCCAAGTTAGTCATATTCATTGATGTAGATGGATCCAACTAGCTGATGAATTTAGGAAGTAATCACAGTGTTCCTCCTGTTCCTCATTGGTATGGAATGATTTTCCTGAGTTTGAACATCACGTGCATCATTAATATCTTCCACAGGAACTTCTCCAGAAGGAATTTGTTCTTACGTAGGAGTTATAGGAATTTCTACAAATGGTATATGAGGACTTGCAGAATCATCTCCAATGTTTGTTGTATCTTCTTGAGAGCATGGAACAGCTGTTTAGACATTATTCATGTTTCCTAATGTAGGACACCCATCTGTGAATGCAGAGTTAGGAGCTGCTGATGAAGTGTTTTCATCTGAGGATGTAGATCCATTATGTTGGACTTGGGCAACATGATTGTTATTATTCGTTGTTCCTTGTTCCATGATACTTGATGTGTGTATTCTTGGAGATCAGAAGACAGTGACACTTCATTCATATTTGTGAGAACAAATGGATAACATGTATCATCAGATCCTGCATTATTCAAATAACCAGAGTTAAATGATTTTGTTAGTGCATTTATATCAAACAACCATGATGATCCTTTTACAGATTTAGGAAATAAGGATTCATCAAATGACACATTAGGAGTTTCTTCCAAAATGTTATTTTGTGGAATAGAGATACTATAAGATTTTGATGTTGAAGAATATCCAACAAAGAAACCATCATAGGGTTTTTCTGAAAAATTTTCCTAATTGTTCTTTTGTGTTTAAAACCGATTCATGACACTACATCAGCCCAAAAGGTTATTGGCAATTGTGAATAAGCTAGCATTGTTCTTGCTACTTCAATAAGTGTTCTGTTTCTTCGTTTAGCAACTCTATTCTGTTCTGGAGTTCTTGGTGCACTGAATTGTCTTGCAATACCTTTATTCCTGCAAAAAAAGAATCTAAGTTAGTATTAACAAATTCAATCCCATTATCACTCCTGAAAATTTTAACTTTTAAATCAAGTTGATTCTCAATCTTGATGATAAAGTCCATTAATGTTTCTGATGTTTCACTCTTTTGTTTTTGTGATGTCCGTTGGACCGGTAGACATCCGAGCGTGTTCTTGACGGAATGATAAACAACAACAAAAACCAAGAGACAATCAATAACACGAACTATAATTTAATGGTTTCATTGATAAAACCTGACGATTACAAGCTTGTTACAACATAAGAATCAAGACTTTTGGCAAGGGGAGATCGAGCATGATCTCCCCTCTCATCTGGTAGCCCTAGGCCTGGGTAGACTCCTCTAAAAACCCTTTTTCTCTCTACACATTGAAATCGGTATATATAGGCCTCGGCCTATATTAGATATGACTGGGCCCTTTCGTGCGATTGGACCATGCGTATGGTTCAATCGTACGACTGGACCATACTTATGGTTCAGTCATACGAATGTCCTAATCGTATCTCTCAGTCGCACAAGTGGTCCAATAGCATGGCGCAGTGGTACGGTGAGTCTTATTCGCATATGCTCCTGCAAATGACCCAGTTTCATGTGTTTACAACATATCCGGTGTATTACATTAAGGTTAGACTATTTGACAAGTGACGAACGCATTATATATGACTATATATGCTCCAACAAATTCCCCCTTGGACGTTGCTTGCGAATAGTAGATAACACCTCTTACAATCTTCAGTCAATCTTTGCTCTGGTTTCCTATAGAATAAAATGAAAAACCATATTAGTCAATGTTGCCGATCTGTCAGGTTGCTACAGTATCCATGGAAATGAATTTAGGCACGACAACTTTCATTTACTTTCTAGAACACCATCATAGCAGCAAGATTCCCCAGACGACTGATTTTTCCACATAATGACGTTAACAGTTTTCCATTGCTTCAATCTTCACACAGGCTAACTTGATTAACTTTAACACCTGTAGAAATTCCCCCTCAAATTCAGCATATCCTAATATATAGACATTGTGCTCTCCTAGCATCTTCATACGTTGTATTGGGCAAAAGATAGAAGGTTCCAATCCACAGTTGATAATCTCAATCAAATCAGCATGCATTAAAATTCATCATGAGAAACCAGCTCACATTATTACTTTCTGACTGTGTCTTCACTCTCTCTATACATGGATTCCCCCTAAGAATGAGAATCCTCTCTATGCGGATAGATATAACTTGATTCGCCAATAAATAGTCAGATGCTCCTGACTACCACACAAAATCAGCACCGACTGCTGACATCTCTCTTCTCTCTTTCGTGTTCCAACTACATTCACCTATTCGGGAAGTCTGATGAATAATGGGTTACACATCGAACTTATTTGACAAAAGAACCTCAGGGTGAATATGCTTTGCTCGTCCTCAAATCTGTGCAAGAGGCAGTTCCAGACACTTTTTTTGGTTTGGAACAAATGTGGATGAGTCAATGCGGATGGCTCATTCGTGTGATTTACGACTCGTCCAGTCGCACGACTGAACATACGACTGGTCCAGTCATACGAATGGTCCATAAGCTTGGTCCAGTCGTACGAATGGTCCGTTCGCATGGCCCAGTCGCATGAGCGAATCAGCACCCAGATTTTCATATCTGCAGCCGCTAGGGCTGCCTTAAACCCTAATCTTATGAATTTTACATGAAACGAATGAACATAGACATCATAAGGTTCGCATGGGTGATTGGAACGTGTTTCGAGTTCGCTTATAACATAGAAACTACACAAGTAACCAGATCTGAGCAAAACACGAAGAACACGAAGTGGGTTTAACGTCCAAGAACCTAAAATAGATCCGGAAATCAAGAGCTCGGGTTGCTAGAATGATTGTTAGATCATTCCAGCAGTAACCGGCTCTGATACCAAATGTGAAGTCTGCTGGAGCAGTAGACATCCGAACGTGTTCTCGACGGAAGGATAAACAACAACAAAAACGAAGAGACAATCAATAACACAAACTGTAATTTAATGGTTTCATTGATAAAAGCTAATGATTACAAGCTCGTTACAACATAAGAATCAAGACACTTGGCAAGGGGAGATCGAGCATGATCTTCCCTCTCACCCGGCAGCCCTAGGCCCCGAGTAGACTCCTCTCAAAACCCTTTTCTATCTACACATTAAAACTGGTATATATAGGCCTCGACCCATATTAGATGCGACCGGGCCCATTCGTGCGATTGGACCATGCGTATGGTTCAATCGTACGACTGGACCATGCGTATGGTTCAGTCGTACGACAGTACCATACTTATGGTTCAGTCCTATGAATGTCCCAATCATATCTCTCAATCGCACGACTAGTCTATTAGCATGACTCAGTCGTATGACTGAGTCTCATTTGCATGTGCTCCTGCGAATGACCCAGTTTCATGTGTTTACAACATATCCGGTGTATTACATTAAGCCTAGACTGTTCGACAAGCGACGGACACACTATATATGACTATATAGGCTCCAACAGTTTTAAGAATAAGACCCATATGAATCTAGTGATATCATCCACTATCACTAAACAATATTGCCTCTTTCTAATGCTCATCACATTGGTTGGACCAAAGAGATCCATGTGAAGCAATTTGTGTGGTGTAGTGTTTGTATTGATAATTTAGGATTATGAGACACTCTATGATGTTTTCCTTTATAACATGAAGAACAATGGTTTGAACAATAAAATTTAGTGGATGTTTTTTCATCAAAGGACAATGGTTTGATTGCTGAAATGATGTTCTTTTTTCTTCAAAGGTTGAACATTAATGGATGTTTTCCCCGTTGGTTTTGGCTTTTGTTTTTGTTGCTGCTTTTTAGTTTTTGAATCTTTATCACAATTAGTAGATTGGGTGTCTGATTTAGCTTTATTGGAATGCTTTTTCTTTATGCTATTTGTCTTGTTCTTTTTGTTGAAATAACATTCATGAGTTGAATGGTTATATTTGTTACAAATAGCACAATGTTTGTTAAAGTAGCAGTCAGATGTCATATGATTGTTGATATTTCAAATAAAACAATAACTACTAAAGTAACAATCTTTAGTATTATGCTTTTTCACATCATACTATTTGCAATACATTTCTTTGGAGTGCGCTATTAAGATATGTTGATTGTTTCTTCATTCCTTTTCCTACGGAAGATGTGTGTACTTCTTTAGTAGATGCACACTTTTTAATTTATTCCTTTGAAGGTTTTTGTTGTTGATGAAGTTCTCGCAGACCGTCACTTAGCTAAGGTATTTTCTTCTAGATAGTATTCAACAAGTTACTTTGTTATGGAGGATATGGCAACTTTGTTGCTTCAAGAACTTTGGGAATGATTGTCTCAAAAGAAACATTCTTACCAATGTCCAGTTGATCATCAACATTGTTGGGTATTCTACCTTTGAAGAAATTGAAGATTTCCAACAATATTAAAATTGAAGATTTGAAGAACAATAACAACAAAATATTAGTCTAGGGTTTGTTTTGTAATTATTGAAATGCTAGACTAGTATATATATTAGAACATATTATCATTATAAAGGGTGACTAATTCACCACTTATTAGGGTGAATTAAGTTCATCATCCACAATAATATATCATCATCCTTCAAGGATGATGATTTCAACAACATATTAATAAACACCAATCATTAAACATGTTTGTGTTCTTCATCATGTTCATTATTATTATGTTTTAGCATCTAATCATTCAAGTCTAGTTACTATCAATATGAATCCTAAGATCCATGCTCATTGTTCTTGTTCATATCGGAAACACACAATTGGTATCAGAGCTAGAGTGGATGCATTCATATTGATTTTGATGAGATTTCATGGTAAGATTGCTGAAATTATTGAAGATCTAAAGAAAACAATTCAACAATCATGTCAACACTCGTGTCTGCAGTTGCATCAAGCATCAAAAATTAGGGTTTGCGGCATAAAAAGTTAGGGTTTGCGGTTGCCTCAAGTATGATACAATAATAGTTGCGGCTACGGATTAGGGGTGCTTCGAAAGCAAGCAAAATATAGGTTGTCGAATGCAGCCCTTGCAAATTAAGGGCGGCCAAATGGAGATGCCCACATTAGGGCAGCCGAATGAGGATGCCTTCCAAACCAAGTGTTGCGGCCGAATGGGGCTGCCGATTCGGATTGTAGTGGCCGAAAGGAGATGCCATAAATAGGGTTTTCCGACTAAAAGGCTGCTGCAAGTGGCCTTTGCGGCCACATTAGGGATGCCCTAATTAGGGTATGATAGGATTAGTGATCTACGTTTGATTGATTTGAGAGTATAGTAGCGGAGAACAAACAATGAATTAGCAAATTCACAAGAACACAAAAGATATTCGAAGTAAGAACAAATGGTTATAGACAAAGAGAATTTGGCAAAATATTTTCATTCAATATCGCTTTCATGGTAACAGAATGTCACACATACAATTAGGTCAACATCTCTTATATAGGAGATGTGACGTCTGCTGATGTCACTTGATAGTGACATCTTACAGAATTATTCAAACTACTCATAGTTAACACGACTACTGAAGATGTTAAACAGGTGACATCTCCTTACAAAAATACTAAGTGTTAACTATCACTACAATACTGAAAAGAAAACTACTGAAACTACAACGACCAAAGAACATGCTCTTCAATCGTTTTACAAATACTGAAATAAAAAGAAAACTACTGAAAGGAAACCATCACAACAACTGAAAAATGCTTCTTCAGCTGGTGTAACAAACTCTGAAGGCTTTAGTACTTGTACTTGAACTTCAGTTGTTGCCATCAACTGATGTCTTCAGCTGTTGTCATCAGCTGATGTCTTCAGCTGTTGTCTTCAGCAAATGTCTCAGCTGTTGTCTTCAGCTGATGTCTTTAGTTTTTGTACTTCAGCAGTTGTTCTTCAGTACTTTAGACTTCAGCTGTTGATCTTCAGACTTTGGTCTTCAGTTGTTGATCTTGAGTACTTTAGTTCTTCAGTTGTTGATCTTGAGACTTTGATCTTCATCTGTTGAAGTCTTCAGTACTTGTACTTCAGCTGTTGCTCTTCAGACTTAATAAAACAGCTGATCAAGTCTTCAGCAGTTGTTGTGATGTCTGTGGGACTTAGAGGTTTTTCTAATCCGGCTCATTGGTTCTTTTGGTCCAACAGGGTTGCCGAACCAAAGTGACCTTTGCGGCCACCTTAGGGAGGCAAAATTAGGGTTTGCAACCTCGGGTTGCAAATGGGCTCGTGAACACCATTGGATTTTGTTCCTTGGGCTCCATCATTAAAACAAAAAGAAAAGGTAGACTTGGACTTATTTGTTTGGACCGCAACATCAAAAAGAAAAGGTGGACTTGGACTTACTTGTTTGGGCCGCCAACATCAAATACAAACAAAAAAAATGGTTGTTCCAAAGTTTTGAAGACATCGCTTCCGCATCAACAACAAAGTTCTTAGCTTTGAACAACTATTCAACAAAATCAACATGAAGCTTCAATTCACATTGTAAATCTACAATTTACGGGGAGTATTGTTGGGTATTCTACCGTTGAAGAAATTGAAGATTTCTAATGTTATTGAAATTGAAGATTTGAAAAACAATAGCAACAAAATATTAGTCTAGGGTTTGTCTTCTAATTATTGTAAACGCCAGACTAGTATATATATTAGAACATATTATCATTGTAAAGGGTGACTAAATCACCACTTGTCAGGGTGAATTAAGTTCATCATCCACAACCATATATCATCATCCATCAAGGATGATGATTTCAACAACATATCAATAACACCAATCATTAAACAAGTTTGTGTTCTTCATCATGTTAATTATTATTATATTTTAGCATCTAATCATTCAAGTCTAGTTATTATCAATATGAATCCTAAGATCCACGCTCATTGTTCCTGTTCATATCGGGAACACATAATTGGTATCAGAGCTGGAGTTGATGGATTCATATTGATTTTGATGAGATTTCATGGTAGATTGCTAAAAGTATTGAAGATCTAAACAAATCAATTCAACAATCATGTCAACACTCATGTCTGCGGTTGCATCAAGCATAAAAAAATAGGGTTTACGGCATCAAAAATTAGGGTTTGCGGCTGCCTCAAGTATCATACAATAATGGTTGCGGCTACAGATTAGGGGTGCTTCGAAACCAAGTCGAATATATGCTGTTGAAGGCAGCCCTTGCAAATTAAGGGCGGCCGAATGGAGATGCCCACATTGGGGAAGCCGAATGAGGATGCCTTGCAAACCAAATGTTGCAGCCGAATGGGGCTGCGAAACAAGGCTGCCAAATCGGATTGTAGCGGCCGAAAGGGGATGCCCTAATTGGGTTTTCTGACTAAAAGGCTGCCGCAAGTGGCCTTTGCAGCCACATTAGGGATGCCCTAATTAGGGTTGCCAAACCAAAGTGTCCTTTGCGGCCACCATAGGGAGGCAAAATTAGGGTTTGCAACCTAGGGTTGCAAATGGGCTCGTGAACACCATTGGGTTTTGTTTCTTGGGCTCCATCATTAAAACAAAAAGAAAAGGTGTACTTGGACTTATTTGTTTGGACCGCCAACATCAAAAAGAAAAGGTGGACTTGGACTTACTTGTTTGGGCCGCCAACATCAAATACATAAACAAAAAAATGGTTGTTCCAAATTGAAGACCTCGCTTCCGCATCAACAACAAAGTTCTTAGCTTTGAACAACCATTTAACAAACTCAACATGAAGCTTCAATTCACAATGTAAATCTACAATTTAGGGGGAGTATGTTGGGTATCCTACCGTTGAAGAAATTGAAAATTTCCAACATTACTGAAATGAAGATTTGAAGAACAATAACAACAAAATATTATTCTAGGGTTTGTTTTGTAATTATTGTTAATGCTAGACTAGTATATATATTAGAAAATATTATCATTGTAAAGGGTGACTAATTCACCACTTGTTAGGGTGATTTAAGTTCATCATCCACAACAATATATCATCATCCTTCAAGGATGATGATTTCAACAACATATCAATAAACACCAATCATTAAACATGTTTGTGTTCTTCATCATGTTCATCATTATTATATTTTAGCATCTAATGATTCAAGTCTACTTATTATCAATATGAGTCCTAAGATCCATGCTCATTGTTCCCGTTCATATCGGGAACACACAATTGGTATCAGAGCTGGAGTTGATGGATTCATATTGATTTTGATGAGATTTCATGGTACGATTGCTGAAATTATTGAAGATCTGAAGAAAACAATTCAACAATCATGTATACACTTATGTCTGCAGTTGCATCAAGTATCAAAAATTAGGGTGTGCGGCATCAAAAATTAGGGTTTGCGGCCGCCTCAAGTATGATACAATAATGTTTGGGGCTACACATTAGGGCTGCTTCGAAACCAAGCCGAATATAGGCTGTCGAATGCAGCCCTTGCAAATTAAGGGCGGCCGAATGGAGATGCCCACGTTGGGGCAGCCGAATGAGGATGCCTTGCGAACCAAGTGTTGCGGCCGAATGGGGCTGCCAAACAAGGCTGCCAAATCAGATTGTAGCGGCCGAAAGTAGATGCCCTAATTAGGGTTTTCCAACTAAAAGGCTGCCGCAAGTGGCTTTGCAGCCACATTAGGGATGCCCTAATTAGGGTTTCCGAACCAAAGGGTCCTTTGCGGCCACCTTAGGGAGGAAAAATTAGGGTTTACAACCTAGGGTTGCAAATGGGCTCGTGAACACCATTGGGTTTTGTTTCTTGGGCTCCATCATTAAAACAAAAAGAAAAGGTGGACTTTGACTTATTTGTTTGGACCGCCAACATCAAAAAGAAAAGGTGGACTTGGACTTAATTATTTGGGCCGCCAACATCAAAAACAAAAACAAAAAAAATGGTTGTTCCAATGTTTTGAAGACCTCACTTCCGCATCAACAACAAAGTTCTTAGCTTTGAACAACTATTCAACAAAATTAACATGAAGCTTCAATTCACATTGTAAATCTACAATTTTGGGGGTGTATTGTTGGTATTGTACCGTTGAAGAAATTGAAGATTTCCAACATTATAGAAATTGAAGATTTGAAGAACAATAGCAACAAAATATTAGTCCAGGGTTTGTTTTGTAATTATTGTAAATGCTAGACTAGTATATATATTAGAACATATTATCATTGTAAAGGGTAACTAATTCACCACTTCTTAGGGTGAATTAAGTTCATCATCCATAACAATATATCATCATCCTTCAACGATGATGATTTCAACAACATATCAATAAACACCAATCATTAAACATGTTTGTGTTCTTCATCATGTTCATTATTATTATGTTTTAGCATCTAATCATTCAAGTATAGTTATTATCAATATGAATCCTAAGATCCATGCTCATTGTTCATGTTCATATCGGGAACACACAATGGTATCAGAGCTGGAGTTGATGGATTCATATTGATTTTTATGAGATTTCATGGTAGATTGCTGAAATTATTGAAGATCTAAACAAAACAATTCAACAATCATGTCATTGATGAGATTTCATGGTACGATTGCTGAAATTATTGAAGATCTGAAGAAAACAATTCAACAATCATGTATACACTTATGTCTGCAGTTGCATCAAGTATCAAAAATTAGGGTGTGCGGCATCAAAAATTAGGGTTTGCGGCCGCCTCAAGTATGATACAATAATGTTGGGGCTACAGATTAGGGCTGCTTCGAAACAAGCCAAATATAGGCTGTCGAATGCAGCCCTTGCAAATTAAGGGCGGCCGAATGGAGATGCCCACGTTGGGGCAGCGAATGAGGATGCCTTGCGAACCAAGTGTTGCGGCCGAATGGGGCTGCCAAACAAGGCTGCCAAATCAGATTGTAGCGGCCGAAAGTAGATGCCCTAATTAGGGTTTTCCGACTAAAAGGCTGCCGCAAGTGGCCTTTGCAGCCACATTAGGGATGCCCTAATTAGGGTTTCCGAACCAAAGGGTCCTTGCGGCCACCTTAGGGAGGAAAAATTAAGGTTTACAACCTAGGGTTGCAAATGGGCTCGTGAACACCATTGGGTTTTGTTCTTGGGCTCCGTCATTAAAACAAAAAGAAAAGGTGGACTTTGACTTATTTGTTTGGACCGCCAACATCAAAAAGAAAAGGTGGACTTGGACTTAATTATTTGGGCCGCCAACATCAAAAACAAAAACAAAAAAAATGGCTGTTCCAATGTTTTGAAGACCTCACTTCCGCATCAACAACAAAGTTCTTAGCTTTGAACAACTATTCAACAAAATTAACATGAAGCTTCAATTCACATTGTAAATCTACAATTTTGGGGGTGTATTGTTGGGTATTGTACCGTTGAAGAAATTGAAGATTTCCAACATTATAGAAATTGAAGATTTGAAGAACAATAGCAACAAAATAGGGTTTGTTTTGTAATTATTGTAAATGCTAGACTAGTATATATATTAGAACATTATCATTGTAAAGGGTAACTAATTCACCACTTCTTAGGGTGAATTAAGTTCATCATCCACAACAATATATCATCATCCTTCAACGATGATGATTTCAACAACATATCAATAAACACCAATCATTAAACATATTTGTGTTCTTCATCATGTTTATTATTATTATGTTTTAGCATCTAATCATTCAAGTATAGTTATTATCAATATGAATCCTAAGATCCATGCTCATGTTCATGTTCATCGGGAACACACAATTGGTATCAGAGCTGGAGTTGATGGATTCATATTGATTTTTATGAGATTTCATGGTAGATTGCTGTAATTATTGAAGATCTAAACAAAACAATTCAACAATCATGTCAACACTCATGTCTGCAGTTGCATCAAGCATCAAAAATTAGGGTTTACGGCATCAAAAATTAGGGTTTGCGGCTACCTCAAGTATGATACAATAATGGTTGCGGCTACGGATTAGGGGTGCTTCGAAACCAAGTCAAATATATGTTGTTGAAGGCAGCCCTTGCAAATTAAGGGCGGCCGAATGGACATGCCCACATTGGGGAAGCCGAATAAGGATGCCTTGCAACAAAAAATGTTGTGGCCGAATGGGGCTGCCAAACAAGGCTGCCAAACAAGGCTGCCAAATCAGATTTTAGTGGCCGAAAGGGATGCCCTAAATAGGGTTTTCCGACTAAAAGGCTGCCGCAAGTGGCCTTTGCAGCCACATTAGGGAAGCCCTAATTAGGGTTGCCAAACCAAAGTGTCCTTTGCGGCCACCTTAGGGAGGCAAAGTAGGGTTTGCAAGCTAGGGTTGCAAATGGGCTCGTGAACACAATTGGGTTTTGTTTCTTGGGCTCCATCATTAAAACAAAAAGAAAAGGTGTACTTGGACTTATTTGTTTGTACCGCCAACATCAAAAAGAAAAGGTGGACTTGGACTTAATTGTTTGGGCCGCCAACATCACAAACAAAATCAAAAAAAATGGTTGTTCCAAATCGAAGACCTCGCTTCCGCATCAACAACAAAGTTCTTAGCGTTGAACAACTATTCAACAAAATCAACATGAAGCTTCAATTCACAAAGTAAATCTACAATTTAGGGGGAGTATTGTTGGGTATCCTATCGTTGAAGAAATTGAAGATTTCCAACATTATTGAAATTTAAGATTTGAAGAACAATAGCAACAAAATATTAGTCTAGGGTTTGTTTTGTAATTATTGTAAATGCTAGACTAGTATATATATTAGAACATATTATCATTGCAAAGGGTGACTAATTCACCACTTGTTAGGGTGAATTAAGTTCATCATCCACAACAATATATTAGAACATATTATCAAGCATCAAAAATTAGGGTGTGCGGCATCAAAAATTAGGGTTTGCGGGCGCCTCAAGTATGATACAATAATGGTTGCGGCTACGGATTAGGGTGTAGGGGTTTGTTAGAACACAAGACATAGTTTAACCACTTAAACTTTGTAAAACGCAGCGGAAGTTTAATATTATTACATTGTTTGTAAGCTGAAAAACATGTTCTATTTCATGTTTTAAAGTGTGAACAATCCCAAGAACAAAGGGGATCTTTTATGTGAATAAACAAGCTATGAACATAATGAAAGTGTACATAAAATCATAGCTACATGAAGCTGTGATTAACTACCTTTCTCCAGCTGAAATGTCGACCAAGGTAGAGAGATTAGATGTTAAAGCTTTGGCCAAGGCTCCAAGGAAGGATCCCTCAAGCTAGTATACCCCAAGCACTATCACAAAACACCTTAGATGCTAGGATTGAACACCAAAATGAAGGGAAACTCTTTTGGAAAAACCTTTCAGCCGAGTTCTCTTTAACAAGAACAAGAAAACCCTTTCTTGTGTTATTCTATTGCATGTGTGAGAGAGAAAATGAGATGGAGTGAATGTGTATCTAATGTGTGTATGTTTTCAAGGATATCAACAAAAACAAGAGGAGGCCATCCATAATGGGCGGCCGAAACCTCATTGGGTTTTATTTGATTTCCCCCCAAAAGTTAAATGAAATATTAACACATTAACAAGTCATTCATTTTTTTTAAAAGTTGTTCATTCAATAAAACCTTTATTAGAATAACACATACACACTCATTAATTATTTGATGTTATTTAAATAACTTAAATAACATTACATACAATATCTATAAACAAAATATCCATATAAATTGTTCAATCTCATATCCAACTTATTTAGAAAACCCATTTTCTAAATTTGGTGTTATTATTTAATTGCATCGTCATATCATCAATTGAATAATTGTCGGTGATTGAAAAAGCTTGTTATTGGGTATAACCCGACTTGGATCATGACATACTAACCGCATCAATGTTCTATGTATCTTGGGCATATAGAATCTAACAATCTCCCATTTGCCCAGATTCATAGAAGATTGATGCAAGCAGTAAATACCGCCTAACAACGGTTTACTACCCTTAATACGCATGACTTATAGCCATTCGATAACATCATCTTATTCAAGTATCCTACTTGAAATGATTTAGGTGAATCAATCATATATCCTTTTGTTACAGATGTCATGTTAAATCTAAGAACACAGAGTGATCATTCCTTGTTGATTTAACTTATCAGGCCTTAGACATCTAACTCTCAATGAATAAGAGGAACAAATTCCATCTTGACTACATACGTCTCTCACAAACACCTCGTGTCATACCTGAACATACCCTTGTGTACTGTCCATTATTTCAGGGCAGTGAAGAATCAGCTCAAGGCATAATACTTGGTGAATATCAAAACCCAATATGTATCTCAGGTCGGAGGATACCAAATGATATCGCCTTTACTCAAAATTACTTATGATCAATCAATAAGATTCCATGTAGTAAAGTTTGAGTTGCGGGTTAGTCCAATATTTGTATCCCACAAATATCTATGAACCTTGGTAGCAACCCATTGCTCTATATTCATCCTTATGAATATCAACCAATCCAAGTTCATAATAATCTTACCCTCACACTTGTTCCCACAAGTATGAACGACTACGGACATTTAGAGTAAACAATTTACTCATGGATTAAACATGCTAAATTGGAACATTAATTGAAACATTACAACCAAATAATTTTATTCAAATAACAGAGAGTTCCACATATCCAAATACAAAATTACAGATCAAATCCAATCACCAGAATATTGAAGTCCCATGGCACAAGTATGACCTTCATGCTTTGCCTTTTCAAGGAGCTTCGTGAGAGGATCCACATATTTCTGATCCGTGTGAACATTGTGAATAAATATCTTTCCTTTTTCAACTTCATCTTGTATGTAGTTGAATCTCCGCTCAATGTGCCTAGTCTTTTGATGAGCACGAGGTTCCTTGATTTGAGAAATCGCACCCTCGTTATCATAAAAGATCTCTAGGGGTCCTGAATTGAAGGGACAACCCCCAGATCGGAAATGAATTTCTTCAACCATGCAGCTTCTTGAGCTGCCAATAAGGCGGCGACGTATTCTGATTCTGTAGTTGATAGAGCCACCACATCCTGTTTGGAGCTCTTCCAAGAGACTGCTCCTCCATTCAGAATGAAAATATATCCCGACTGTGATCGTGAATCATCACGCTCTGTTTGGAAACTGGCATCCGTGTAACCTTTTACAACAAGTTCCTCATCACCAGATACATAGATTAGGAACATATCTTTTGTCCTCCTTAGGTACTTAAGTATGTTCTTAACAGCCATCCAATGACTGTTTCCAGGATTTTTCTGGTATTGGCTTGTCATGCTTAAGGCGCCACGTCCGGTCGAGTGCATATCATTGCATACATGATGGATCCAATAGCAGATGCATATGGGATTGCCTTCATTTTATCTTGCTCATCCTTTGAGCTAGGACATTGAGTCGTACTCAATATCATTCCTCTTTGAATAGGTACGGTACCTTTCTTAGAGTCCTCCATCTTGAACCTTTTCAAGATTTTATCAATGTACTCACTTTGATTCAAACCAATCAACCACCTCATCTATCCCTATAGATCTTTATTCCCAGAATATAGGCGGCCTCACCAAGATCCTTGATGGAAAAACAACTTCCAAGCCAGGTTTTTACACCTTTCAAGGTTGGAATGTCGTTTCCAAATAGTAGTATGTCATCAACATACAATACTAGGAAAGTGATGATGCTCCCACTAGGTTTCTTATATACACAAGCTTCGTCAGTGTTCTTGATGAATCTGAATTTAATTATTTCTTCATCAAAATGGTGATTCCAACTCTCGATGCTTGTTTCAATCCATAGATGATTTCTTTAACTTGCATACTTTATAGGATGTTTTGGATCGACAAAACCTTTAGGCTGGACCATGTAGACATCTTCCTCAAGATATCCATTTAGGAAAGCGGTTTTGACATCCATTTGCCAAATCTCATAATCATAATGAGCAGCTATGGCAAACAATATCCTTATAGACTTTAGCATAACAACAGGTGAGAAGGTTTCATCATAATCAACCCCTTGAGTTTGAGTGAAACCCTTTGCTACAAGTCTAGCCTTATAAGTATCCAAGTTTCCATACATATCGGTTTTCTTCTTGAAAACCCACTTGCTTCCAACTACTTTGGAGTTAAGAGGTGGTACGACCAAGTCCCATACTTGATTGTCATGCATGGATTGCATCTCAACGCTCATGGCCTCGAGCCATTTGTCATAATCTGGACTGGACATTGCATCATGGTATGTGGTTGGTTCATCAGAGACTACCACATAGCATCCATCCATGAAAAATCCGTATCTTTCAGGTGGATTGCTAGTTCTACCACTTCTGCAAACGTTTTGTGTGTATTGATCTACCATTTGATAATCTTCAACATCCTTATGCTGAGTGCTAGTTTCAACCAAACATGCATCAGGTTGTGGTTCTTGATCCTCCTCAAGATCCACTGTTCTACTGTTAGTTCCTTTCATAAGGAACTTTGCTTCTAAGAACTCCTCCTTTCTGGCAGCAACACCTTTTGTTCCAGTGGATCATAGAAATAATATCCCATAGAATCTCTAGGGTATCCAAGAAAGATACACTTGGTGGATCGGACTTCCAATTTGTTTGGGTTGGGAGTCTTAACGTAAGCCTCACAACCCCAGACCCTTAAGTATGATAGGGATGGAACTCTTCCATGCCATATCTCAAAAGGTGTCCTTTCCACCTTTTGGTTGGGGCCATATTTAAAATACGGGCCGCGGAGAGCAAAGCAAAACCCTAAAATGATAGAGGTAATGTGCTTCTAGCCATCATAGATCGGACCATGTCCAATAAGGTTTGATTCCTCGTCTCAGACACACCATTATGTTGTGGTGTTCCAGGTGGAGTGAGTTATGAGACAATCCCACAACTCCTAAGATGATCTTGAAAAGCATCATTTAGGTATTCACCTCCTCTATCGGTGCGAAGAACTTTAATCGACTTGTTGAGTTGATTTTGTACTTCATTTTGAAAGATCTTGAACATTTCAAAACCTTCGTCTTTGTGTCTTAACAGGTACACATACCCGTAGCGACTATAATCGTCGGTAAAGGTAATGAATTATTTTTCACCATTCCTAGTCATTAGCTTGAAAGGACCACATACATCCAAATGTATGATTCCTAATAAATCTTTTGCCCTTTCGTTAGTTCCACTAAAGGGTGCCTTAGTCATTTTACCTTGTAAACAAGATTCACACATATCAAATGAATCACATTCACTTGTTTTTAAAAGACCATTCTTTTGTAGTGTTTGAATTATTTTCTTGTTTATATGACCAAGACGATAATGCCAAAGATAGGTATCACTCAAATCCAACTTGAGTTTCTTGGTGCTAGTTTGGTACAATGAACTATTTAAATATTTTCATAAACCAATTCATAAATACCATTAATGGGAATAGCTTTAAAGTAGAACATATCATTAAAAGAAACATGAATATCTTTTTCAACAAATGATAATACATATCCAAATTGTTTTAACAGGGCTACAGAGATAATATTCCTAGTCAAACTAGGAGCATACAAAACATTATTCAAAATTGCTTCCAAACCATTTGGAAGTTTCAAGATGTAGTCACCACGGGCTTCAACTTGAACTTTAGCCCCATTGCCCATGTAGAGGCTAACATCCCCTTTCTTGAAGTTACTACTTCTTTTGAACCGCTGTAACAAATTGCAAATGTGAGTTCCACATCCGGTATCTAATACCCATGTGTTAGAGGATATCATGTTTCAATCAATATGGATCATGTATATTGTACCTGAGGTTTGCCCAACATCCCTCTTTGCTTTCAACTCTTGGAGATGGACGGGACAATTTCTTGCCCAATGTCCAATCTCCCCACACTTAAAGCATTGATCATTAGTAGCAACCTTTTGATTCTTCTCCTGTGGTTTGGGTGGCACCCTTACCACCCCTTTCCCTTTTCCCCATACGGGTCCCTTGCCCCTGGCAACCTTTGCCTTGGGTGTGGGATGAGGCCTTTTCTTGTTCCCACCTTCATTGATGGTCCGAACGGGTAAAACCCTTTTACCCATGGCCGCCTCGGCTGTTTTGAGCATTGAGTGAAGCTCACCAATGCTTTTGTGCCAAGCATTCATGTTGTAATTCAACACAAATGTCTCGAACTTATTGGTAAGGCCATTAAGGATCAAATCCATGGCCAATTCCTTCGAGACAGGACAATTAAGCCTCTCGAGGCGGTCAATATGACTTTTCATCTTAAGTACATAAGATGAAGTTGATTGGTTGTCTTCCATACGACATTCATGGAGTGCTCGAACCGTTTCGAAGTGCTCAACCCTTGCCTGCTGTTGGAACGTTTACTTCTGCTGGGTTATCATGTCATAAGCTCCGTGATGTTCATACTCGTTTTGGAGATCTGGAGTCATGCTCGCTAGCATGAGACAAGACACTTGGATGGAGTCCTCTGTGTACTTAAGCTAATCGCTATAGGCCTCCTCATCATCCTCAGCAGGTTGATCGGGGATAGGGTCATCTAAAATATATGATCGTCTCTCTTGCTTGAGAACGATTCTCAAGTTTCGATACCAATCAATGAAATTGTTTTGATTTAGACGTTCCTTTTGGAGAATCGCTTGTAATGATTGGGCGGACGCGGATGAATTATCATGATTATCATTATTGGTGGCCATCTACAAAATTTAACAAGGATTAATTTTAGTATTTTCGATATGGTTATTTTTAATAATAAATACCTTTATGGCCATTTCATAGTAAAATCTAGAATCCATATTACATTTAAATTGTGGTTAGGTGACCTTTATCCCACGATTTAAATTAGTAAGGTGGTCAACGATTGACGATTGCAACCATTTGCAACTTCTAGAGATATGGGATCGGCTTGAAACATCATATGTAAAGTCGGTATGTTAATCCCATCAACACCATTTGGAAACCACATTGTAGGTGATCCATTTGACATGGTTTGCAAATCAAGACACCCTACTTACACCCACGTGTGAGTTTGCCAAAATAAGTGGTTACGTGACCTTTATCCCACAAATAAGGCATTCTCACCTCAAATCGCAAGTTCCCTCAAAATGGTTAGGTGACCTTTATCCCACTAAGAGTTTCCAAGTGACTCAAGTGTTGTGTAAAAGGATGGTGTTGATCTTGTTTAAAATGTTAGAGATTTCATAATTCAAGATTTTAGAAAACTCTATGTACTTGTATTTGCATGCTTTCAAATTCAAGATTCCTTATGGTCCTTTGATTAAAACCCATTTTAATCTTTGAAATCATTAAATCAATTTAATAACCTTTTATTACTTTTAATGATTAAGAACCATCAATTTTTAGCTTGTTAAGTTTGTTAATTAGTTTGTAATGCATGTCAAAATATCAACCATACAATCAAATAACAAACATTCAAACAAGAATAAAAATAAACAACCAAATGTGCATAACCATAGCCATTATGTTGACAACACTTGTTTGCCATCACAAGTGTTGTCATTAGGTCTTTCCTAAGGTCATAACAAAACACATAAAAAGCTTCCAAAAACCTCCCACTTGAAACCGAATCCAAAATGCTCCATGTTTCTCTTGTTTTTTCCTTTGTGCTTCCAAGGCGCATGTCTTCATATTACAAGATGTAAAGTCCTAATACATGATATCTAGTAAAATGAAAAATACACCTAATCTATTTATTACAACTCAATAATAATAAATTACTTCTTTTATACAAAGCACAAAAAAAAAATATATACAACCCCATTGAATAAACCAAAACAACCATTGCATACATCCAAACAACACAAGGCCAAATGCTAGGTTATGCACCAAAATGAACATTCATCATATCATCCAAATATATCCAAGAATCCCCATTAAAACCCACGATTTTCAGCCAACATAAACTGAAAAGTCGGTTTTAAACATAGTCCAAACAATATACATATCATCATACATATCTTTCAAGGTTTAATCACAAGCATGTGTGATATGACCTTGAAAGTTTGGGGATTCAACAAACAAGAACATAGCAGCCCCTAAAAGGGGTTTCAAGGTCCATAAAACGAATTTTTAAAGGACAATTCAAGCTAGCTATCCACATAACCGGCTCTAGATGCCATTGTAGGGTTAGTTAGAACACAAGACATAGTTTAACCACTTCAACTTTGTAAAATGCAGCGGAAGTTTGACATTATTACATTGTTTGTAAGTTGAAAAACATGTTCTATTTGATGTTTTAAAGTGTGAACAAACCCAAGAACAAAGGGGATCTTTTATGTGAATAAACAAGCTATGAACATAATGAAAGTGTACATAAAATCACAGCTACATGAAGCTGTGATTAACTACCTTTCTGCAGCTGAAATGTCGACCAAGGTAGAGAGATTAGATGTTAAAGCTTCGGCCAAGACTCCAAGGAAGGATCCCTCAAGCTAGTATACACCAAGCACTATCACAAAACACCTTAGATGCTAGGATTGAACACCAAAACGAAGGGAAACTCTTCTGGAAAAACCTTTCAGCCGAGTTCTCTTCAACAAGAACAAGAAAACTTTTTCTTGTGTTATTCTATTGCATGTGTGAGAGAGAAAATGAGATGGAGTGAATGTGTATCTAATGTGTGTATGTTTTCAAGGATATCAACAAAAACAAGAGGAGGCCATCCATAATGGGCGGCCGAAACCTCATTGGGTTTTATTTGATTTCCCCCCAAAAGTTAAATGAAATATTAACACATTAACAAGTCATTCATTTTTTATAAAAGTTGTTCATTCAATAAAACTTTTATTAGAATAACACATACACACTCATTAATTATTTGATGTTATTTAAATAACTTAAATAACATTACATACAATATCTATAACAAAATATCCATATAAATTGTTCAATCTCATATCCAACTTATTTAGAAAACCCATTTTCTAAATTTGGTGTTATTATTTAATTGCATCATCATATCATCAATTGAATAATTGTCGGTGATTGAAAAAGTTTGTGATTGGGTATAACCCGACTTGGATCATGACATACTAACCGCATCAATGTTCTATGTATCTTGGGCATATAGAATCTAACATTAGGGGTGCTTCAAAACCAAGCCGAATATAGGCTGTCGAATGCAGCCCTTGCAAATTAAGGGCGGCCGAATGGAGATGCCCACATTGGGGCAGCCGAATGAGGATGCCTTGCGAACCAAGTGTTGCGGCCGAATGGGGCTGCCAAACAAGGTTGCTAAATTAGATTGTAGCGGCCGAAAGGAGATGCCCTAATTAGGGTTTTCCGACCCTAATTAGGGTTTCCGAACCAAAGTGTCCTTTGCGACCACCTTAGGGAGGCAAAATTAGGGTTTGCAACCTAGGGTTGCAAATGGGCTCGTGAACACCATTGGGTTTTGTTTCTTGGGCTCCCTCATTAAAACAAAAAGAAAAGGTGGACTTGGACTTATTTGTTTGGACCGCCAATATCAGAAAGAAAAGGTGGACTTGGACTTAATTGTTTGGACCGCCAACATCAAAAACAAAAACAAAAATATGGTTGTTCCAAAGTTTTGAAGACCTCGCTTCCGCATCAACAACAAAGTTCTTAGCTTTGAACAACTATTCAACAAAATTAACATGAAGCTTCAATTCACATTGTAAATCTACAATTTAGGGGGAGTATTGTTGGGCATTGCATCGTTGAAGAAATTGAAGATTTCCAACATTATTGAAATTGAAGATTTGAAGAATAATAGCAACAAAATATTAGTCTAGGGTTTGTTTTGTAATTATTGTAAATGCTAGAGTAGTATATATATTAGAACATATTATCATTGTAAAGGGTAACTAATTCACCACTTGTTAGGGTAAATTAAGTTCATCATCCACAACAATATATCGTCATCCTTCAAGGATGATGATTTCAACAACATATCAATAAACACCAATCATTAAACATGTTTGTGTTCTTCATCATGTTCATCATTATTATGTTTTAGCATCTAATCATTCAAGTCTAGTTATTATCAATATGAATCCTAAGATCCATGCTCATTGTTCCTGTTCATATCGGGAACACACAATTGGTATCAGAGCTGGAGTTGATGGATTCATATTGATTTTGATGAGATTTCATGGTAGATTGCTGAAATTATTGAAGACCTAAACAAAACAATTCAACAATCATGTCAACACTCATGTCTGCGGTTACATCAAGCATCAAAAATTAGGGTTTACGGCATCAAAAATTAGGTTTGTGGCTACCTCAAGTATGATACAATAATGGTTGCGGCTACAGATTAGGGGTGCTTCAAAACCAAGTCAAATATATGCTGTTGAAGGCAGCCCTTGCAAATTTAGGGCGGCCGAATGGAGAGGCCCACATTGGGGAAGCCGAATGAGGATGCCTTGCAAACCAAATGTTGCGGCCAAATGGGGCTGCCAAACAAGGCTGCCAAATCGGATTGTAGCGGCCGAAAGGGGATGCCCTAATTAGGGTTTTCCGACTAAAGGCTGCCGCAAGTGGCCTTTGCAGCCACATTAGGGATGCCCTAATTAGGGTTGCCAGACCAAAGTGTCCTTTGCGGCCACCTTAGGGAGGCAAAATTAGGGTTTGCAACCTAGGGTTGCAAATGGGCTCGTGAACACCACTGGGTTTTGTTTCTTGGGCTCCATCATTAAAACAAAAAGAAAAGGTGTACTTGGACTTATTTGTTTCGACCGCCAACATCAAAAATAAAAGGTGGACTAGGACTTAATTGTTTGGGCTGCGAACATTAAAAACAAAAACAAAAAAATGGTTGTTCCAAATTGAAGACTTCGCTTCCACATCAATAACAAAGTTCTTAGCTTTGAACAACTATTCAACAAAATCAACATGAAACTTCAAATCACAATGTATATCTACAATTTAAGGGGAGTATTGTTGGGTATCGTACCGTTGAAGAAATTGAAGATTTCCAACATTATTGAAATTGAAGATTTGAAGAACAATAGCAACAAAATATAGTCTAGGGTTTGTTTTGTAATTATTGTAAATGCTAGACTAGTATATATACTAGAACATATTATCATTGCAAAGGGTGAATAATTCACCACTTGTTAGGGTGAATTAAGTTCATCATCCACAACATATATCATCATCCTTCAAGGATGATGATATCATAAACATATCAATAAACACCAATCATTAAACATGTTTGCGTTCTTCATCATGTTCATCATTATTATATTTTAGCATCTAATCATTCAAGTCTACTTATTATCAATATGAGTCCTCAGATCCATGCTCATTGTTCCCGTTCATATCAGGAACACACAATTGGAATCAGAGCTAGAGTTGATGGATTCATATTGATTTTGATGAGATTTCATGGTACGATTGCTGAAATTATTGAAGATCTGAAGAAAACAATTCAACAATCATGTATACACTCATGTCTGCAGTTGCATCAAGCATCAAAAATTAGGGTGTGCGGCATCAAAAATTATGGTTTGTGGCCACCTCAAATATGATACAATAATGGTTACAGCTACGGATTAGGGGTGCTTCGAAACCAAGCTGAATATAGGTTGTTGAATGCAGCCGTTGCAAATTAAGGGCGGCCGAATGGAGATGCCCACATTGGGGCAGCCCAATGAGGATGCCTTGCGAACCAAGTGGTGCGGCCGAATGGGGCTGCCAAACAAGGCTGCCAAATCGGATTGTAGCGGCCGAAAGGAGATGCCCTAATTAGGGTTTTCCGACTAAAGGCTGCCGCAAGTGGCCTTTGCGGCCACATTAGGGATGCCCTAATTAGGGTTGCCGAACCAAAGTGTCCTTTGCGGCCACCTTAGGGAGGCAAAATTAGGGTTTGCAACCTAGGGTTGCAAATGGGCTCGTGAACACCATTGGGTTTTGTTTCTTGGGCTCCATCATTAAAACAAAAAGAAAAGGTGGACTTTGACTTATTTGTTTGGACTGCCAACATCAAAAAGAAAAGGTGGACTTGGACTTAATTGTTTGCGCCGCCAACATCAAAAACAAAAACAAAAAAAATGGTTGTTCCAATGTTTTGAAGACCTCGCTTCTGCTCAACAACAAAGTTGTTAGCTTTGAACAACTATTTAACAAAATTAACATGAAGCTTCAATTCACATAGTAAATCTACAATTTAGGGGGAGTATTGTTGGGTATTGTACCGTTGAAGAAATTGAAGATTTCCAACATTATTGAAATTGAAGATTTGAAGAACAATAGCAACAAAATATTAGTCTAGGGTTTGTTTTGTAATTATTGTAAATGCTAGACTAGTATATATATTATAACATATTATCATTGTATAGGGTAACTAATTCACCACTTGTTAGGGTGAATTAAGTTCATCATCCACAACAATATATCATCATCCTTCAAGGATGATGATTTCAACAACATATCAATAAACACCAATCACTAAACATGTTTGTGTTCTTCATCATGTTCATTATTATTATGTTTTAGCATCTAATCATTCAAGTCTAGTTATTATCAATATGAATCCTAAGATCCATGCTCATTGTTCCTGTTCATATCAGGAACACACAATTGGTATCAGAGCTAGAGTTGATGGATTTATATTGATTTTGATGAGATTTCATGGTAGAATGCTAAAATTATTGACGATCTAAACAAAATAATTCAACAATCATGTCAACACTCATGTCTGCGGTTGCATCAAGCATCATAAATTAGGGTTTACGGCATCAAAAATTAGCGTTTGCGGCTGCCTCAAGTATGATTCAATAATGGTTGCGGCTACGGATTAGGGGTGCTTCCAAACCAAGTCGAATATATGCTGTTGAAGGCAGCCCTTGCAAATTAAGGGCAGCTTAATGGAGATGCCCACATTGGAGAAGCCGAATGAGGATGCCTTGCAAACCAAATGTTGCGGCCAAATGGAGTTGCCAAACAAGGCTGCCAAATCGGATTGTAGCGGCCGAAAGGGGATGCCCTATTTAGGGTTTTCTGACTAAAAGGCTGCCGCAAGTGGCCTTTGCGGCCACATTAGGGATGCCCTAATTAGGGTTGCTGAACCAAAGTGTCCTTTGCGGCCACCTTAGGGAAGCAAAATTAGGGTTTGCAACCTAGGGTTGCAAAAGGGCTTGTGAACACCATTGGTTTTGTTTCTTGGGCTCCATCATTAAAACAAAAAGAAAAGTTGGACTTGGACTTATTTGTTTGGACCGCCAACATTAAAAAGAAAAGGTGGACTTGGACTTAATTGGTTGGGTTGTCAACATCAAAAAGAAATACAAAAAATGGTTGTTCTAAACTTTTGAAGACCTCGCTTCCGCATCAATAACAAAGTTCTTAGCTTTGAACAACTATTCAACAAAATCAACATCAAGCTTCAATGCACATTAGAAATCTACATTTAGGGGGAGTATTGTTGGGTATTATTCCTTTGAAGAAATAGAAGATTTCCAATATTATTGATATTGATGATTTGAAGAACAATAGCAACAAAATATCGGTCTAGGGTTTGTTTTGTAATTATTGTAAATGCTAGACTAGTATATATATTAGAACATATTATCATTGTAAAGGGTGACTAATTCACCACTTGTTAGGGTGAATTAAGTTCATCATCCACAACAATATATCCTCATCCTTCAAGGATGATGATTTCAACAACATATCAATAAACACCAATTACTAAACATGTTTGTGTTCTTCATCATGTTCATTATTATTATGTTTTAGCATCTAATCATTCAAGTCTATTATTATCAATATGAATCCTAAGATCCATGCTCATTGTTCCTGTTCATATCAGGAACACACAATTGGTATCAGAGCTAGAGTTGATGGATTTATATTGATTTTGATGAGATTTCATGGTAGAATGCTAAAATTATTGAAGATCTAAACAAAATAATTCAACAATCATGTCAACACTCATGTCTGCGGTTGCATCAAGCATCATAAATTAGGGTTTACGGCATCAAAAATTAGCGTTTGCGGCTGCCTCAAGTATGATTCAATAATGGTTGCGGCTACGGATTAGGGGTGCTTCCAAACCAAGTCGAATATATGCTGTTGAAGGCAGCCCTTGCAAATTAAGGGCAGCTTAATGGAGATGCCAACATTGGAGAAGCCGAATGAGGATGCCTTGCAAACCAAATGTTGCGGCCAAATGGAGTTGCCAAACAAGGCTGCCAAATCGGATTGTAGCGGCCGAAAGGGGATGCCCTATTTAGGGTTTTCCGATTAAAAGGCTGCCGCAAGTGGCCTTTGTGGCCACATTAGGGATGCCCTAATTAGGGTTGCTGAACCAAAGTGTCCTTTGCGGCCACCTCAGGGAAGCAAAATTAGGGTTTGCAACCTAGGGTTGCAAATGGGCTCGTGAACACCATTGGGTTTTGTTTCTTGGGCTCCATCATTAAAACAAAAAGAAAAGTTGGACTTGGACTTATTTGTTTGGACCGCCAACATTAAAAAGAAAAGGTGGACTTGGACTTAATTGTTTGGGTTGTCAACATCAAAAAGAAAAACAAAAAATGGTTGTTCTAAACTTTTGAAGACCTCGCTTCCGCATCAATACAAAGTTCTTAGCTTTGAACAACTATTCAACAAAATCAACATCAAGCTTCAATGCACATTAGAAATCTACAATTTAGGGGGAGTATTGTTGGGTATTATTCCTTTGAAGAAATTGAAGATTTCCAATATTATTGAAATTGATGATTTGAAGAACAATAGCAACAAAATATCGGTCTAGGGTTTGTTTTGTAATTATTGTAATTGCTAGAGTAGTATATATATTAGAACATATTATCATTGTAAAGGGTGACTAATTCACCACTTGTTAGGGTGAATTAAGTTCATCATCCACAACAATATATCATCATCCTTTAAGGATGAAGATTTCAACAACATATCAATAAACACCAATCATTATACATTTTTGTGTTCTTCATCATATTCATCATTATTATATTATAGCATCTAATCATTCAAGTCTAGTTATTATCAATATGAATCCTAAGATCCATGCTCATTGTTCTCGTTCATATCGGGAACACACCATCATGTTCATCAGAATAATCCAAGTCATCACACTCATCAAAGTCCAATTCTAAGTCATTTTGTTTAATATTTTCTGATTTAGAAGACTTGGTTTCATTCACCTCAGTTTCATTATGATTAACTTGTTAATAGAGTTTGTTTCAAACTTGGTGCTTCGCACAAAATGATTTGATAAGTTATTTGTCATTGTTTAAGGTAAAGGTGAGTAATTATTGTTTATAGGAGGTGGAATAACATTATATCCCAACCCATACCTATTTTTTGATTCAATATGAGAATTTAGTAATTTCTCATATTGTTGAGATGAAACTTGAAACTTCTGAAGTTTCACTTTAGTTGATGCATGATCAGCCATGGATTTAGTTAAGGAAGTAGTCAATTGCTTAACTTGTGCTTTTAAACTGTAATTTTCTCAAACAAGTTCATCTAAATCCTTTTGTAAAGAGTTGATTTTGATTTGATATAATTTATGTTCTCTTACATGAGATTCATTCAAATTCATGTTTCTTTAACTTTATGAGCAAGTTGCTGAGCATGGACTCTATATCTTTCAACTTCCTCAATACGTATTGATGAACATAACCTATTTCTTACCGCTCTAGCCATGGCTTGAACTTTTTTTTCCATGTAAGCCATTAAAGCTTGATTTAGACTTCCTTATCATACATACTCTAGTCACAGGTTCCATCTTGATGTATGATCACCCTAGTTTCTTTAGAGTTACTTGTTCCTATTGATGTATTTGTGGCTGGTGGGGATGAGTTGGTCAGATGTGGTTGTCTGAAAGATCTTTGAGATGATGATGGTTGGTGAGACTGGTGTTGCTGATGTTGTGTCAAGTCAGGATTTGATTGTTGATTACATGCTCTAGAGAAATGTTCATAGAGAAATGTTGCAGCCAAATTTTTATTTCTCCAAAGATATTGTTTGGCTCTATAAGCAATCATTGCCATTTGCCATTGTAGATCCATCTCCTTTACTACATCTGGATGTAGTTCTTCCAAGTCTTGCTGGCAAATGTTGGCAGATGTTAAGGAGCTTGCAAGGTAAGCTTGAAAACTTGAACTGAAAGGTGCAAAGGCTGTTTTTTTTAATTTTAGAGTCCAAAATGACAGTGATAGGCTTTGTTTGGTTGTTATTTGATGAAGATTTTGCTAATGATACAAATGTATCTCTTCTATCATCAGTTCTTCCTTTTTTTTCTTGACTTACTTTGAGAAGATTTCTTGAAGGCTTTGATGCATAGAAACTTACTTCCTCTTCATCTTCGCTCAAAGTAGAACATTTATCCCTATCATTGTTGGAAATGAAGGCACTTCTAGCACTACCTGTTTCTTTAAAGTGATAGGGTGAAACATGTGTTCCCACACTATTGTTTCTTGATTTCTTCATCCATTTCAATAGCCTTAACTTTAGCTACCAATGTATCTAAACCAATTCATTTGAAGTCGATGGTAATCTTGAACATGGACACAGTTTGCTTCCAACTTTAAGGAAAAGTATGGAGTAACTTTTTGTTTGATTCTTCATTTGTATATTTCAACTCCAAGATATTTATCTTTGTTACCAGTTGCATAAATTTATGGATTTGTTTAGGAATTGATTCACCCTCAATATGATGAAAGGTTTCATATTATGAATGTAGGGTGTCCTTCCTAATGATTCTAATTTAATCACTCCCTTCACAAAGTGTACGAAGTATATTCCACAAGGAATTTGATGTTTTATAATTCTGACACCTGATTAATATTTCTTTAGGTAAAGCCATACTAAACAAGTTGTATGCTTTAATATCAACTTTGACCTTCTTAAAATCATCAGGTGATCGATCCTTTGTACTTATGGGTTGATTATTGTCATTATAATCTGGCCAAGAGTGGGCGGAATGTACGGTCCTGCAGTTATTAAGACCCATAAGTCAGAACCCGTATAATTCACATGATTCTTGAACTTCATTTTCTAGGATGTAAAATCTGTTTTTGTTTCCAACTTTGGAGGTTGGTATTGACACCCAAAGTTACTCATGTTTAGTTGAAGTCTAAGATTTTAACTATTGCACAGTATATTTTAGGTAATGAACTAATTAGTGATAAAACTTAGTCAACAAAAATTATGATAATTATTATCAAATCAATGATTTTGTTAATGTATTTGTTCAAATAAACTTTAATAGTTGATGAATGTCAATCAATAACCTAGATTTACTATTCAATTTACTTGAATATAGATCTAAGTTAATCAAGCAATGTAACAGTACTTGTTGAAAGACAATTCACTGTATTAATTGATTCACACAACAACGATTTGCATGAAAATAGTAGATCTAATTTGCATAAACTGACAAATCTAGTTAAACAAGCAAACAATTAAACCCTATTAACATTGATAGATCAATCGATCTAAATCAAAGAAAACTTGGCTCTAATATCACCTGTGAATCAAAGGATCGCAATTTGGAATTATCAGTGTTAAAAGAAAATCAAGTTAATGTTTGTGGAATCAATATTAACATGGTTTAATTGTGTTTTTAAATTAATAATAAATATAATGAATAATGATGATGACGAACACAATGATATGAACACAATTAGTAAGCAAACAAAATTTCATTCAAACGTATTTATTTAAAATTGATCAATGATTACAGATGAATAATAATGAATGACAGAGACAGTAAATGCTTTGAACATCTTGATGTTGATATGACGGCTGCTAGGGTTTATCTTTGTGTGAATTGATGTGATGTTTGGGTTTCCCGTTGGTTGCTCGTTTGTTCTTGTTCGTCAATTGATGTGAAACCTAGGATCCATATTTATGGGCACGTGTGTTTCAGTTAAGAAATACCAGATCTCTTGGGATTTGCACAACTGTCTTGTTGAAGTGTTGACTTGTTGACTTGTTGACTTGTAACACTTGTATTATTTAAATACAAGTGTTTGGACTCCGCAGCTTAATAGGTCTTCCAAAGGTAATTTGTTCTTCCGAAGGTACTTTGTCTTCTGAGGGTACTTTGTCTTCCGAAGTTACTTTGTCTTCAAAAGGTACTTTGTCTTCCAAAGGAGTCTACTCATCCGTAGGAGTCTTCACTTGAACTCTATGATTATCTTCACTTTAACTCTAGAGTTGATTGTTAATCTGAAGAGGATCTTCGAATGTATGTTATTTGTAGGAAACATATCTAAGGAAGAACAAAATGTTCATCCATAGATGTTTCTTACACTTGGTTAATTTCAGTAATCACAAGTTATAATGGTTGTACCTGTAATCATACACAAATTAACACATATATGGGTTAACCTATATACATAATGCATACATCAAAATAATGAATTATAAGCATTCATTACAAGTATTAATTAAAGTTTTAAGCCTATACAAAGTGCTTTAGATCTATTATTCATAGATCTAACACTCTCCTTAAATATTTACTTTATTATTTTGACTTTTTTCAGATATGAAGAATCTTTTATTGCTAGAAATGACAACTTCTAGCACATGTACCAATTAACTTCTAACAAAAGAACTATGGCATGTAAACATTATAGATACAAAATATCTACTAGCTCCAAAATCAAATAAAACATATGCAGGAAGGAGTTGACAAGAATGGTACATGTGACAACTTCAGGTTCAACCTTCGCTTCTTGAGTAGTAATTTGAAAAGCTCGACCTTGTGGTTTTGGAGCCTTCAACTGTTTCACGTTCTCAACTGCCCTCATTCCTTCTACCCCTTTGGAAACTCTTGTTTTCAACTCTGGACAATCATTTCTCATGTGACCCGGCTTATAGCAATTATAACATATGTTCATAGGGCTTATACATTGTGGTGCTGTATGCCCTGGTTTCCCACATTTATAACAAATCGGGTTCTTATAACAACATTCTTCAAGATGTCTCTTTCCACAGACCTAAAAATTACAAGACTCCTTGGTTGAGCCTGAACTCTTTACAAGCTTTATAAATTTTACTTTCTTCGTATGTACTGCAGGAACCATATCATTAGCTTTTCTCTTCCCGTCTTTTTCTTTCTATCTCTTCAGATGGAGAAATAAATTCTTTGATTTCCATCATATTTCTTTAGAAGTGAAAAGCAAAGGAAAAAACCTTGCTTTATCATAGAAAATACCAAAGATTTGATCCAACGTCTCATCGCCTTAACGCATATGAAGAAGTTCTTTAGTACGATCAATTACAACACGAGGAATGAAATCTTTTAGGAAGATTGGTTTGAATTCTTCCCAATACATATTTCTTATTCGTTCTCACCCTTTCTCCTTCTTCACCATATCCTACCAATCTTTAGCTCTTTCGCAAAATTGGTTCGTCGCGAACATCACTTCATCACATGGGTCATAATGACACGTATCAAAATAGTCTCCACGATTGTTAACCATCTTTGACTAACCAAAGGGTCAACTTCACCTTCAAATCGCAATGGCTTACAATCCATGAAGCCTATATATGTACAACAACGTTTTTTGACTTCCACTATTGGTGCTACTCCCACATTCTCTGTAGGTTTTTCTACGATTGCTCCATTCTTTGTCAATTTTTCTTCTAGCATAATTCCAATAGAATTTTTGCATTTCAGCTAGAAGAAATGAGATATTGGCTTCAAATCCCATTTCCACTTCAATTGCAATTTGTCTTCGGATTTCGTCAGGCATAAGCGTTGTATTATTATTAAGACGAGATGAATACACTAATGTTATTTATTTGTCACTGGATTTTCCACTTCAAATGCCTTTTCCACTTTAATGGCAATTTGTCTCTTCCATATCTCTCTATCAATTATTTATTCGATGTTATTTTTTTCTAATGATTTCTTTACTGCAAGTACTTATTTAAGGCCTTAATGCAGTTAACGTTATTGTCAAGACTAACAAAATATCTAAGGCCAAAACGTAGTATATATGAATTTATAACATACTACACATACACATATCATTTAATGCATATGTACTCCCCATCCCGTCACTTACTCTTTGTTGTTTTTAATACAACATGATCATTAAAACTCACAATGATATGATATATTACCCTCATACTGGCCAAGTATGAAAACAATATAATACTCCCCATCCCGTCACATACTTATGGTTCGAGTGTAAGTATTTCTTTTATATACTTGAATCTCTCTAACCGTGCTCTGATACCAACTTGAAACACACCTTTTTTTTATAAAATACTTTCGCCAATCATATCAGTGTTTTGGTCCCAGTTCACGAAAAAACTTGTCACTCGTAGTGACATGTCCTTTCTTAATAAATATAAAAATATTAAAAGAAAACATAAACGTTTTATAAACTATTAATACAATATTTATTATATTAAATATTAAATGAGACTATGGTCCTTCGTCAGTCCAGTCACGTCTGTGAAGCTTTAACCATCTATGGGTGTTTTTCTTGAAAACATTTAAAACATATTTTTTATTTTTTTTTGCTAAGTAAGTACACCTCGTTAATTTTCTTTTATTGCGATTTATCACCCAAAATCATTTTTCTTTATCCTCATTACTTCTTGAATTCAACACCTGAATTCCTTCTACGTTTAATTTTAACCTTGAGGAATAATAACTCCTCTTTTTATATATGTAGAATTCAACATACAAACCCCTTGAGATTTCAACACTCCAATCCTTACATATATTTAACTCCTCTTTTTTATGTATGTGGAGTTCAACACCCGAACCCCTTAGGATTTCAACACCCAAAATCCTTATGTATACTTTATTCATTTTTAAATTACCAATACACGTACTTGGATCCGTATTCATATAAATCATTTTCCCTACAATCATGTTTATCATAATAAACAAAGTCAAGTCACATGTAATTGAACATCTTTCATCTGCACGAAAATCATACAAACTTATAAAATCTAAATAAAATATGACATGTAATTAAACACGTAATACAATTTAGTTACCGGTAAATGTACTTACCTCCTAATTAATGACTTTGATATAAAAGATAACTCTTTATATTATGCTTAAACCTTGCAGGATCGGTTTTGATATTCAAGATGAGTTTTTTCTCTCAAACTCACTAACAAACACTCAAGAAGCAAAGTTTTTCTAAGACTTGATATAATATACTAAGTAACATAAGAAAAACGTAAGAGAATAATTTCAAGATACCTGTATATATTATTTTTCAACTCAAACTTTACCAGACTCTTACAAGCTTATTACAAGAGTTACAATGAGAAACTATATATACAACTCCCTATAGCTGGATTTACTTTGATACTAGCTGGAATCCTCTAACTAAAGTAGATATTACAAAGCTACTCTTATCTAAGATATGGTAGTCATGACATGTCCATGACTTACCTTTTGTGACCAACTAAAGTTGGTAACTTGTACTAATATATAAAGGTGAACAGTGGAATAAAGTATAGACAACTACATGGCCTTTTGGGAAAACGCCATGTAGTATCAGAGGTCTGTAGCGAACTGTCAGAGACCATACCTATGTCCACTGGTTCTTTAGCAACATCTTCCGAAGGTTAATTGGCTTCGGAAGAACAAGTTCTTACAAGAGTTACAATGAGAAACTATATATACAAATCCCTACAGCTGGATTTACTTTGATACTAGCTGGAATCCTCTAACTAAAGTAGATATTACAAAGCTACTCTTATCTAAGATATGGTAGTCATGACATGTCCATGACTTACTTTTGTGACCAACTAAAGTTGGTAACTTGTACTAATATATAAAGGTGAACAGTGGAATAAAGTATAGACAACTACATGGCCTTTTGGGAAAACGCCATCCAGTATCAGAGGTCTGTAGCGAACTGTCAGAGACCATACCTATGTCCACTGGTTCTTTAGCAACATCTTCCGAAGGTTAATTGGCTTCGGAAGAACAAGTTCTTCTGAAGCCTTTTATACTTCGAAAGAGGCTGCTTCTTCCGTGGCTTGGGGACTTCTACTTGGAAGTCATTGTCATTAAATTCTACTAAGTCTTCAACTTCGGAAGAGGAGACTTTGTCTTTGGAAGAGGAGACTTTGTCTTTGGAAGTTGGAGCTTTTCCTTCGGAAGTTGATTTTTCACTTTGTCTTCAGGAGAACTTCATATCCTTCGAAGTTCCATACTTAGCTTTGAAAGTCGTTTATTAGTTGTACCAAAAATTTTCTATGTGTTTAGTTTTGGTTGCACAAGCCTTCTTCTTGATCTAGCAAACTCCCCCTACGCTGATGCTACCAAAACCTCACTTGTTTCTGCTTCCCAAAACTTTCAACACCAAGGAAAGCATATACTTATCTATTTCTTTGTTGTTCCTGGAAGTGGTGCTCAGAAGTTTGTACAAATCATTCATGGATAGGAGATCTAGTCTATCATTTTGAATGATATGTACCTCTCCTGAGTCCCTCTGAAGAGAGTTAGTTGAAGGGAGTTATAGTCATACTCCCATCTAACTATTGGTTCAAATTCAGGGCCTTCCACCATTTGTAGAAAGTCCTTGCCTTTGGTGGTTGACCTTTCCTTGTCTTCCATCTCTCTCAGCTTCAACTCCACTTCAATTTTGGAGTTGGAGGCATTGGAGAATGGTTTCTCTGCTAACTCAACAATGTCGAATCTGCTAAAGTGTAGCAGAGAAGATGCAATCAGCCTATTGCTCTCGCCATTCCCTCTCTCCACAACAAAATTGTAAGAAGCTTCATCGAACATCCATTAAATGATCTTCTTTCTAGGCACAAGGGGCTGACTAGGACCTTGTCCCCTTTCTTTGTACCTAGTAAAGTCACCAGTTTTCTTCTCAGCTTCTTCTATTCATCGTTTAAGGAGTCAGAGTTGAGGCCAAGGAGTTTAACAGCCTGGTCCAGTGTTCCTCTAGAAAGATCAAGGAATTGATCTCTTGTGAGGGAACATGAGGATGCATCAATGTAAGTCAGCTTGACAGAATCCTCCTCACAGGAGATGTCGCTCAAGGTTGTGCATTTGTTGAGTTTTATCTTAATTTCCTTAAACTCCTCTAAGGAGAGATGTTTAGAAGGCTGAGGGGATGTTCTAGATGGTTTTATCTTCCTTCTTCTTCTTTTCCCTCAACTTCTTTCTCACAAATCTCCTTCTCTCTTTCTCCAGTTGATCCTGCTCTTTGTTGAAAAGCCATAGGATCGTATCATTGTCACATGGAGATAGTTCTTGATGAGAGAAAACCTCAAGGTTAGGAAAGCTATCCTTCCCTCCAGAGCTACAGATCAGCTTCCCTCTTCTCCCTTTCTCTTTCCTCCTCTAAGGCCAACCTTGTTGCTTCCTCATTTTGTTCAATTAGCAGCATGGTTTCCTTTTCTAGTTCAACTAACTCCTCTAGTGGTACTAGGAGTATATCTTCATTGATAGCTCCAAGCTTGATGAGCCTGTCAATGATCTCTACCCTCTTTTGTTGTTGACTGCTGGTTGGCTGTAGCTGCTTTGGAACTCGTAGCTAGAAACTTCCTAGTTGGTACACTACCTTTTCTTTTGAGCTTTTCAATTCTCTCCTCCTCCTGAAGTTCTTTCACAGTCATCTTCTTCTTTCTTTTCTCATTTTGGAAGTGCTTGACTTTGGTGGTTCTTGGATGGAGGGTTCAGATTGAGACATGGTGCATGGAGATAGTGAAGTTGTCTGAGCTAGGGGTCGGTTGAGAAAGTCCTCATTATTCACCTCAAATGCCAGCTCTAGAATTGCATCTGTAATGATTAGATCCTTAGACAAAGAGAACAGTCCTTCAGCAGCTTCCATCTCAGCTTCGGAAGACTTAACTTGTTCTTCCAAGGCTTTGACTTCAGCTTCGGAAGTTTGAGGGAATGCACTATTTGTCCCAACTGTTTCAGTTGTTAAGCCATCAGTACTCATTTCCCCTTCGAATTGAATCTTAGGTCCATTTGGACCTTAGGTTGACTAACTTCTTCCACAATGGAAGAAGGTGCACTTAACCTCTAAAGCACTTCTACTCCAAGCTACATCATAGCCGCATCAGGGCTAGGCTGCTCTAAAGAAGATCTCAATAGAAAGTTAGAGAGGAGCCTAAAGAGATCTCTAAGATTCTTCGGGTCCATTTGCGGGACAACTTGGGAGGGCTCAGGAAAGACAGTCGCAATGGGAGCCAAATATCTAGTAGATATGGAAGTTAAAGCTTGGCTTGGTGGTTCTTTAGTTGTTTGTCTCTGAACACTCCTCTAGCCCCCCTTTTGGTAGCGTCATCTTGAGAACTATATGAGCTAAAGGAAGAGATGAATAAGACCTGAATTGGTACATACCTAATAGATCTCGCCATTTGTTTCTCAGCTAGTTAAGCCTTGAGATGTTCAATCTCAAGTTGCTGAGTGGCAGACCTATCCTTTAAAGTCTTAACCTTTGATTCAAGATTTGAGACTTTATAAAGTAGTTCCTGAATGATAAGTTCATACTACCCTCATCTTCTTTTGAAGAATCACGAGGAGATGAGGTAACATACCTTGTATGTTCAACCTCACCACCAGATGTGGTTTCTTGGCACCCTAGTTTCCCATGCCTAAGGATGTCTCTTTCCGATTCATCAAAAGGCATGGTTGTCATAGATTCAATCTCAGAGATGTTACCACTATGTTGAGGAGCCAATGAGTTTCCTTCAGTAGTGGCATCTAAATCTACATGAGTCCATTCCACATCAATGGGACTCACCTTAGTTGGATTTAACTGATGTGGGCTAGAGATAAGAGTTCCCTCTAGGCTCTGTTGCTCCATGAGAGAGTGTTGTGGATCAACTTCATTGACATGAAGAGACGTAATCTCCTCATCAGTTCAGAACAAATGCTCAATAAAGGATATAGAAGTTAAGCCTATTGACCTTTGGACTTTGGTCAATGTCTAGTGGCATTGAGCCTTTGGTAGGGCTATCCTTTTTGGTTTCTCAAGAGAGTGTTAGGACTCTTCCTCAGGGCTTGCAACCTGGTTTAGGGCTCAGGGAATTGAGAATGGGGAGACTCAAATCCCATATTATGGTTGAACAAGAAAGATGGGGCGACCTCTAACTTAGTGGGAGCCCATGATTTTACTCTAGTCTTTTTGGTTTGAACAAGAGGGCTTGCTAAATTAGAGTATACAGAGCAAGGGTTCGTTTGCATCTCTGATATGTGTGTTTGATGGGCTGAGCAGACAAAATAGGTGTTGTTGCTAGTGTGGGTTCATTACCTGTGGGGTGATCAGGGATGTCACGGGAGGCGTTGGCCCGATCATACCTGGAAAAAGGTCAGTGTGTCTTCCAATGAAGTTGGTGGACACTCTCTTCAAAATCTTGAAGATGGTCAACCTCATTTGAGGGACATGCAGAGCAGCTGCACAGACAAGCTTACCCTGGTCCAGCTCATAGTTGATTATATGCTGAAGGAACCTAGAATACATAAAGAATGTGTCCTTTTATAGGTTTCCAAGAAGGTTGGTTAGCACAAACCTTGAATAGCTAAATTGGAGGCTCTTCACCAATCCATGAACTAGGCAGCCCAGTTCATATGGGATTGGATCCCATCCCCTAGACTTATTTGACAAATAGTGAAGAACAACATGAAGTATGAACTTCTAGTTATAAGAAAAATTGAACTTATAAACTGTAGACCTATTCACATCTCCACCGTATCCCATTGAATATAGGTGTCATCGAGGTCTGATTTTGGGAAGTTTGTAGGTTGGCCTTTATCATGGAGATCCAGATGCTCCTGGATGACCTGATCAATAATGACCAACTCCTAGCCTGAAATGTTGGTTCGCATAACCCTAGCTCCGTTTAGGAGTACTACCTGACTCTTCCTCCAGAAATCTTCATGTGGTTCAAATTAACAGTTAGATTCACGATCACAGCAGTGAAGTAGGGAGATTGGGTAAGAAAGGAGATGATAACAGAGAAATCAACATCCTTGGAAGAATCAAGGAATGAGACTGGATTGTGCTGAGGGTTGAGTGCCATTTTTGGGAAAGGATATGATGAAACAAGTTTGAACAGGGTGAATTTGAGTGAAGGAGGCTTTGGATAGTAAATTGGTAAAAAGATTAAGGTGACGAGTCAGGAGTATTTAAATAGGTGAAATGGTAGTGTTGGGTGGATAAGGTGAAAAGATGGTTTAGGGTTAGATGTGACAGTGGCAGCAAGATTATAAACCATTCAAAAGATTTCGATATCATTAATAAAATCTTCCCTTTTTATTGTGTGGGGCCCAAAGGTTTCCATTACACAGAGAAGTTTCCTTTCGAAGGTAAAAGTATTTCCGAAGGTTTTTCTCTTCGAAGCCAAAACTAATTTCCGAAGGTAAATGAATTTACTTTCGTGAATAAGAGTGTCTTCTGAAGGAAGAAGTCTTCAAGTTTCAAAATAGTGAAGATATGGTTCTGAGACTAAAAACTTTTCGAAAGATAAAACTTAAATTGTGAGAATTGCCTACTTAAGATAATGAAGAGATCTTCCAAATATCATTTTCTCTTCTGAAATATTCACACTTAGTCAATTTTAAAGAATAACTTTTTGTAACAGGGCTTAGATTGTATTTGACAAAAGACAAGACACATCTTTAGAAGGTTTTCAAATGAGATATACTAGTCAATGTTTATCATCCAATAGCTGTAACAAGATACTTAAATCTTTGTTCATCAAAGGCTTTGGTGAACAAATCAACATATTGTTCATTTGAGTTAACTTTGACTAATTTCATCATGTTTTTCTCTTTAATATACCTAATGAAATGGTACCTGATAACAATGTGCTTTATGTTGGAGTGCTTCACAGGATTTTTAGTGATGGAGATAGCACTATTGTTGTCAATGTGGATAGGGGTGCTCATGAAGTTGAATGCATAGTCTAGCATTCGGTTTTGAATCCACATCAGCTGAGCACATCAACTTGCGGTACCAATGTATTCAACTTCAACAGTAGATGTAGAGACACAGGATTGCTTTTTGCATTGCCATGAGTTGATCTTTCCACCAAGAAATTGACATCCTCCTCATGTGGATTTCTTGTTAATGTTGCAGCCACCATAGTCACTATCAGAGTAGCCATAGAGATTGAACTTGGAGTTTCCAGGATTACAAAGACCAAGCTTTGGTGGTTCTTTGAGGTATCTAAGAATTCTCTTGGTGCCAACTAGGTGAGACACCTTTGAAGCAGCCTGATATCTTGCAAAGATGCATGTGGCAAACATGATATCAGGTCTACTTACGGTGAGATACATCAGGGAACCGATGATTGCCCTATACTGATGTCGATCAGTATCCTCGCCCTCAGAGCCATGAAAAAGGTCATGATGTTCTGGGTATGGGTGTCTTGGCTGGCTTACAATCTTTTATATCAAATCTTTCTAAGATATCAGAGACATACTTAGATTGATTGATAAAGAACCCTTCCTTCATCTGCTTCACTTGAATTCCTAGGAAAAAGTCCATTTTCTCATTAAGCTGATCTCAAACTTTTCTTCATGATGCTCTCAAAGTCATTACAATTTGGTTAGTTGAAGAAGCAAGTATGATATCATCAATATAGACCTGAATGAGCAAAATGTTCCTCTAGTGTAACCATTCTTCAGGAAAAATTGAGATAGAGTCTCATACCACAGCCTATGTGCCTGGTGTATCCCATAAAGAGTTTGATCCAATTTGCACACATAGTTGGGATGTTGTGGGTCTTCAAATCCTGGAGGTTGGCACACATATACATCCCTATCTATATTCCATATAGAAAGGCACACTTGAGATCAAGTTGATAGAGAGTAATGTTCTTGGATGCAACATAAGCAAGGAAGATTCAAACTGCCTCAAGTCTTGCAACAAGTGCAAACACATCTGTATAATCAATTCCTTCCTCTTGGATGTGTCCGTGAACAACTAGTATGGCTTTGTTCTTGATGATCAAGCCTCTATCATCTCTCTTGTTCTGAAAACCCATTTGGTGCCTATAGGTACTTGAGCAGATGGTAGCGGGCAAAGGCTCCAAACCTTTTGTCTCTTGAATTGAAGCAACTCTTCTTGCATTGACCCAACCCAACTACTATCCTTTAAGGCGTCTTATACTTTCTTGGGTTGCATCTGAGACAAGAAGCCTGAGTACAAGTAGACATTCCCATGATAAGTTTGTCCCCTTGTTCTCAAACCATCAGAGACTTCTCCTATGATGTTCTCAGCTGGATGAGTATTGTGAATCCTTAGTCTAGGAATCACTTCCAATTGCAAAGATAGATCTAAGTTGGACATATTTTGCCTAGGAACAGGAACACTAGGTCCAACTGCTATTTCAATGTCATTCAATGAGGACTTATTGAATGAAAGAGAAACATCATCAACATCAGTTGACTGAGAAGTAGTATTAATAGTTGCATCTTCCTTCTGAATACTACTTCCATCAACTTGGTGTTGTATGTTATCAGCTAATGAGTTATTGTATTCACTTTGCTGATAACTTATTGAAGCTCCTCTGGTTCCTAAAATGGTCATGCTATCGGATCTAACAATGATGGGAGCTTGGGAACTAGAGATTCTTGGAGAACTTGAAAGAGGTGTTGGACCAAAAGAACCAATAAGCCAAGATCAGAAAACCTCTAAGTCCCACATGGTATCACAACAACTGCTGAAAGCCTCATCAGTAGTTTGACAAGTGCTGAAGACTTCAACAGTTGAAGATCAAGTGCTGAAGACCTCAACAGCTGAAGAACCAAAGTGCTGAAGACAACAGCTGAAGAACACAAGTGCTGAAGCTGAAAGACCAAAGTACTGAAGTACAACAGCTGAAGAGTTTACAAGTGCTGAAGATCAAAACTGATGTACAAGGTCCGAAGACAAAGACTGAAGACATCAACTGATGATATCTACTGAAGTCATCAGCTGATGAAACACCTGAAGGTCAAAGTCTGAAGATCAAGTACTGAAGCCTCAGTAGTTTGTCACAACTGCTGAAGAGTACTTCTTCAGTAGTTGTGATATCAGTAGTTTTATATTTTTATGTTCAGTTTTGTAAAACGACTGAAGAGCTTGTTCTTCAGTCGTTGTAGTTTCAGTAGTTTTATATTTGTACTTAACATGTGATATGTTCTCAGTAGTTGTGAACATTTCAGTAGTTTGTTAAGAATTAGTTATTTTTGTATTAGATCTGCCAGTTGTCACTTTCCGTGATAACAGCAGTGATTGTTGCACTCTATATAAGGAGTGACAACTTATTGTAACTATGTAGGAATGAATGGAATGAACGAATGATTTGATTAGAAATATTCTACATCTATAAAATTCCTTGAAATCAGAAATATATATTCTCTCCCTATAACCGTATGCGATCTTAATGTTTACAAGTATCGATTGATTGCTACAATTTGTCTAATTCTAGTTTGTATTCCGCTGCTTTGTATCCTAATACATCAAACATGTAATCGCTGATCCTGTCAAATGGTATCAGAGCTGGTTAATCATTGATCGATCTAATAATTGATCATTGAAACTGCTATTCAAGATCTAAGTTTGATTGAATTAGCTTTTGTTTTTGCAAGAAACGGTTATAAAGATTGAATTTTCTGTATTTCTGCTCATTCATCTTGAGATATTTTCTTGGTTCTCATTGAGTTTGTTGTGGTCTGTCTAAAACTTTTAAAAGCTTGAACTAAATTGTTTTTGAACTGAAAATGACAACTCCTTCCAATGATCCTCACAATACTGGTTCCTCAACCAAGCCACCTATGCTGGTTAGGAATGAGTATAACATATGGCAAAGACGTATGCTCCATCACCTGTCTGTTAACAGCGCAGGGTGTTGGACATCAGTGGTACATGGTCCACACAAGCCTATGGTGAATAACCGGAAACCAATCAAATGGTTCCGAAGAGGAGGGAGCAATACTCAGATGAGGATAAGAAGTTGCTTGAAATTGATGCAAAAGCCCATGGAATTCTGGCCATGGCACTGCCAAATGAAATCTATTCGGGGCTAATGCATCATGAAACTGCCCATGACCTCTGGATTGCCTTGAAAGAACAATTTGGAGGAACAGATGAGGTCTTGGCAAATAATAGAGAAATTCTTGCCCAACAATATGAGACATTCTCTCATAGAAAGGGTGAGACACTGACTCAACAATATGAGCGGTTCTCTTGTTTGATCTCTAAACTAAAAATGGTCAAACTTGAATACACCAATATTCAGATGAATAACAGATTTCTCAGATCACTGCCTGAGAGATGGGACACATATACTATTGTCCTACGCTCCAGTGCAAGTTTGGACAAACTATCTCTCACCCAACTCCATGGGAAACTGCTCACTTTTGAGAGAGAGATAGAATAGAAGAGAAAGCTGTCTTCATCTGGAAAGCTCACTGAAGACTTTGTACAAGGCAACACTGCCTTGGTGGGTCATGAGTCAGAATATGCTTCATCTGAATGCCAGTATGATGAGCATATTAATTTCTCTTCAAGCACTTCTGATTCTGCATTTGTGAGTATTGATGGTCAGTTTACTGGGTGTAATAATGACAATCTATGTTTCATTATGGATGATCTCAAGGGGATTGCTGATGATGACTTAGAAGAGATGGATATTTGAGCCAAATGGCCTTGATAAATATCAGATCTCAGAAGTCTATAAAAGAACTAGAAGAAAATTCCCAGGACTCTCTGGCAAAACCAAAGTTGGTTTTGACAAGAGCAAGTTGAGGTGTCACAAATGCCAAAGGCTTTGACACTTTGCAAGAGAGTGTAGATCAACTGGATCTAACTCCACTGCACCCTTTGTGACTTTTCCTGGCAATAGTCAACAACACAGAGGGCAACATCCTATCACCTCTAGTCATCATCCTCAACAACAATCTCCGGCATATTTGGTCCTCAGGGTCAAATTCATATCCGTACCCTTGTTATTACATGCCACAGTCAAATCAAGTTCAAGTTCCTATGACCACCAACCTCATGCACTACCAGAACCTCAGCCTTCCCAATCTCATCAACAACCTCAATCTCAACAACACAGCTTCTTCACACCAGGAGTTGTTGACTGGAGCAGTTTACCAGATGACTTGTCTAATCATGATCACTGTTCTCAGGTGCTGGTCAACATGGTGGTGACAGTCCCTTTGGGAATCTAGCTCTTATGGCTTTGGAGTCTGCTGATACTTCATTTCCAATGCCTCTACACCTCAGGTATCACAGGTATCCTCTGAGGCAAAAGCAAATTATGTTCTGAACCATGCATAGCAGCATTTGCTTCCATTAGAGAAGCAAATGTAGCTCTAATTAATAAGAACATTGAGCTAGAACAAATAATTTCCAAAAACAAAGTGAGTTTGAGTTTGTGCTCAAAGATAAAAATGATGAGATTTATAAACTGAATTGCCAATAATTGATGATAAGGCTAGAGAAGAAGTACTTCTAGAGAAGTACAAAGATCTCAAAGAAACCCTTGCAGTTACCAGGTCGAGTGTGATAGATGGGTACATCATGCAAAGGTTTTGAAATGCTTCTTAGTAAGCATCTGCTTCAAATGTGAAGTTTGGAATTGGTTACAATCACACTGCTCCACCTACAGATTTTACCCCAAGAGCAGAGGTAGAATCTGATGGTGAGAGTGATAACCAATCCATCACATCATGTGATCTACCTTCTGATACAGCACAATCAGAAGTAGCAGTCAGCATGAAGCCCTCCTTGAACCTATCAGCTGATGTTGATGGTTCAAATGCTGACATTCACATGATTAATGAGTGATCAACTCAGGAGTTAATCCTGAAGGTCCTGAAAGGACTAGAGAGCAGGATTTAACACCTGAAGTTCAAACTTCAACTGCTCTCGGTACTGAAGAGAAGAAAACTGGTAGTAGAAAGAGTTTGAAGACTACTAAAGAGGTAGTCAAGAAAGCAACCAATGTTTCCAAAGCATTGAAGAACAAGTCTTCTGTTGCTTCACCCTCTTAGTTGATGATCAACTAAGGTGAAGAAGAAACCATGGGAAGTATGTGGTTTGTTCAATCATTACAGATGATTGTTGGTACAAAAGAGGTTCCAAACTCAAACAAAAAGAAGAAATTAATGAGAAAATGGTAAAAATGAAAACTGAGTTTGAGACCACATTTGTATCAGCAACATCAAATCCTGTAACCCTTAAGTCCTTAAAGAAATCCAAAAAGGAAGGGGTTAAACAGGTGACAGCTGAGGGTGCTCAAAAGAAGAAGGTGCAACATAGGAACTTATCAAACTCCACTAGCAATGTGTCTGATGAGCTGAAAGCTTTATCACAAAATCAGACACAGCTGGTGATGATGGTACAATATCTGTTGGGTAGAGTTAACCAACTAGATTCTCCTATGTTGAAACCACAGAAAAGGAGGTCCAAGCCAAAGGACTCCTCTTCTACACCATCTTCTTCCTCTCAGGCTGTTGTTTCAAATAAACCTGTTAGTTTACCATCTATTGATGAGACCAGGCCCAAAACCAAAAAGGTTTGGGTCTCTAAAACTAACTGATTGTTTATTATTTCAGGGTTCTTCAACATGCCAAAGTAGCATCTGGTATGTAGACAGTGGGGGATCTATGCACATGACTGGGAACAGCTCTCTTCTTCATGACTACTCTCAAGGAAAGAAAGGATTTGTCTCTTTTGGCAATGATGCTAGAGGTTACATCATCGTAAGGGCTTTGTCTCCAATTGAGAAATCAAATTTTATGATGTTAATCATGTGGAAAATCTCAAGTACAATCTCTTGAGTGTCAGTCAAATGTGTGATAAAGGCCATGTTGCCCTTTTCACCAGTCAAAACTGTAGGATTCTGTCATCCAAAGTTTTGCACTTGATTGACAAGGTGTTGGATGATCACACTCTCCTGAAAGCCAAAGGACAGGAAGAGTGTATGCCTTAGATCTCTCTAAGAAGATAGATCTCAAAGGCAATCCTTGCCTATTTTCCAAAGCCTCTTCTCAAGAATCTAAACTGTGGCACAGGAGGCTTGGTCATGTTAATCTCAAAAACATGAATCAGCTTAGCCACAATAGTTTAGTCAGAGGCTTACCAATAAAGGAGTTCCACTGTGATGAAACCTGCACTGCTTGTTTAAAAGGAAAACAACACAAAGTCTCATTCCCTCCTATTGAAGTGTCCAAGTCCACTGCCTGCTTGCAATTACTGCATATGGATCTATTTGGTCCTGTGAGAGTAATGAGCATGGCAAAGAAGAAATACTGTCTGGTAATTGTGGATGATTACTCCAGATTTGTATGGACTTTCTTTCTACATTCAAAGGATGAGGCTGCTCAGAAGATTATTCACTTTGTGCTGTACATTGAGAAGCAGTATTCCCTTCCAGTCAAGTGTATTAGGAGTGATAATGGAACTGAGTTCAGAAATCATACACTTGATGACTTCTATCTTTCAAAGGGAATCAAAAGGCAGTTCAGCATTCCAAGGACTCCAGAACAAAATGGAGTAGTGGAGAGAAAGAACAGGACCCTCATTGAAGCTGCAAGGTCCATGCTGGCTGACTCAGGTTTGCCACTGACCTTTTGGCTGAAGCTGTCAACACAACCGTTATGTGCAAAATAGAGTTTTAGTAAATCAGAGGTTGATGAAGACTCCATATGAAGTTCTCCATCATTTGGCTCCTCTATTTCATTTTTCAAAGCATTTGGGTGTCCCTGTTTTATTCTCAACACAAAGGATCAACTCCATAAATTTGATCCTAAGTGGATGCAGGGTACTTTGTTGGTTATTCATCTACTTGCAAGGCATACAGAGTCTTCAACTGCAGAACAAAGATGGTTGAAGAAACTCTACATGTTAAGTTTAATGAATCTCCAAAGGACAAGATTTCACAAAGTCCTGTGGAGTTATTTGATTTGGACATACTGCAATATGTTCCTTATCAAACTCCTGCTGTTGCTCCTGTCAACAGTTCACCACCTGGTGGTACTGCTGATGATGATGATGATTGCAGTACTCACCTCTTCAGGTTTAGTGATCAGCTGCTGACTCAGCTAGACCTGATGTTCCTGTAGCTCCAGTAGCACCATCCACAATAGATGCTGATGAGATCTCTTCGAATTCAACCTCCTTTGAATTACCATCCACTGACTGGTTTCAAGGAAATGATTCACCATCACCATCTGTTGCTGCTGAGCCGACTACAAACACTTGCACAGATCTCATTGTGTATCAAGATCTGAAGAATCACCCTATGTCTCAAATCATTGGTGATATCACTGCTGGAGTATCAACAAAAGTCAATTGTCAAATTTCTGCTTCTATGCTCTCTTCATCAGTCAGCAAGAGCCAAAGAATTATCACATTGCTTTAAAGGACAATGGATGGGTTGATGCCATGCAGCTTGAGCTTCTTCAGTTCAAGAAACAGCAAGTGTGGGAACTGGTTCCTCTACCTCCAGGTAAGTGTGCAATAGGCACTAAATGGGTGTTTAGGAACAAAACTGATGAAAATGGGCTTATTGTTAAGAACAAGGCCAGACTGGTTGTTCAGGGGTTTGCACAAGAAGAAGGTATTGATTATGATGAAACCTTTGCCCCTGTAGCCAGACTGGAAGCAATTCGATTGTTTTTAGCTTATGCTGCTTATCAAAACCTTAAAGTTTTCAAATGGATGTCAAAAGTGCATTTTTGTATGGAAAAAATTAAAGAAGAGGTTTATGTATGTCAACCTCCAGGCTTTGAGGACAATAAACATCCTAATTGGTGTGTATAAGCTTGATAAAGCTCTTTATGGGTTAAAACAAGCTCCCAGAGCCTGGTATGAGACATTATCAAACTTTCTTCTGGAAAACAATTTCACTAGAGGCTCCATAGACAAGACTTTATTCATTAAGAAAGCTGGGCAGCATAATCTACTTGTTCAAATTTATGTAGATGATATCATTATTGCATCCTCTGATCCAAAGTTGTGTGATGCCTTTACAAAGTTGATGCAACAGAAGTTTGAAATGAGTGCCATGGGAGAATTACAGTTCTTTCTGGGGTTGCAAATCAAACAAAAGGCTGATGGAATTTTTATTCATCAGTCCAAATATACAAAAGATCTTTTATAAAAGTTTGATTTACAAAACTGTAAGCCTTGTTCTACTCCCATGAGCAGCACCACACAACTGGACACAGATCAGAAAGGTAAAGTGGTTGATGAAACACTTTACAGATGTATGATTGGGTCCTTGATGTATTTAACAGCTTCTAGACCAGATATTATGTTTGCTACATGTGTTTGTGCTAGATTTCAGGCTGCACCTAAAGAGTCTCATCTGATTGCAGTCAAGAGGATCTTTAGATATCTGCAAGGCACTCCATCTCTAGGTTTATGGTATTCTACCGGACATTCTGGTAAATTAGTTGCTTTTTCTGACAGTGACTATGCAGGGTGTAAGTTGACCAGGAAATCAACTTCTGGTGGATGTCAATTCCTAGGCAACTGCTTGATTTCTTGGCAGAGCAAGAAACAGACCTCAGTTGCTACATCCACTGCTGAAGCAGAGTACATTGCTGCTGCAAGTTGTACATCTCAGGTACTCTGGCTTCAAAACAAACTTTGGATTATGGCATTACAGAGGCTAAGACTCCATTGTTAATGGATAGTGCTTCAGCTCTTTGCATTGTCAAAAATCCAGTCCAGCACTCTAGGACCAAACATATAGAGATCAGACATCATTTTATAAGGGATTGTTTTGAAAAAGGTCTGATTGATCCTAAGTTTGTGTCTAGTGCTGATGAGCTTGCAGACATTTTTACTAAGCCTTTGGATAGTTCAACTTTCCAAAACCTGGTGTTAAGGCTTGGTATGCTGCAACTAGAATAAGTGACAACTACTGATGATCTTAGTAATTCATACTGATGATCATGAGTACCTATGTCACATATAAGTACTGATGAGCTCTTTTAACCTCAGTAGTTTTATAAGTACTGAAGGCAAAATGTCTCACAAGTACTGAAGTACTTCATCTGTTCTAAACTACTGATGGAGTTACAACTACTGATGCAGTTACAACTACTAATGCAGTTACAACTACTGCAATCAGTAAAAACAGATAAGTACTGATGTCCTATGAAACAACTGAAATCAGCCAAAAAGACTGATGAATGTGTTGAGGACAGTTGAAACAGCTGAAAAGCTAAGAATTGACGAAAACCTGAAGAGAACTTTCTCTTCAGTCGTTTGTACAACTGCTGTTTCATCTTAAACAACGGAAGCAAAACCACGTCTTCAGTAGTTTTATAACTACTGATGACTAATCCCAAGTCTTCAGTTGTTTACAACAGCTGATGACAAAACCACTGTCTTCAGTAGTTTCATAACTACTGATGACAAACACCAAGTCCTCAGTTGTTTCAATCATCTGAAGTCAAAACCACGGTCTTCAGTAGTTTTCTAAACTACTGATGCCTAACACCACGACTTCAGCTGTTTCAACGTCTGAAAGGGTAATACCATGTCAACGGTCGTTTAAAACTACTGATGACTAACACCACATCCTTCAGTCGTTTCCTTACCCGTACCCTATATATCCCTAACCTTAGCTCTCATGCTTCATCTTCTTCAAACCTAACGTTCCTCTCCAAAACTTCCCTCTTCTCAATGGCGTCTATGCAAATTAAACCGCGACACAACTGCGTTGCCTACCTCACTAAATCGCCCATCTGGACTAAGTTCGATACTGCTATCGATCTTATGGTTCAGTCCCAATACAACACGGCATTTCTTCTGAATCCCATTTTACATGCCGAATCCTTGCACCAATTTTGGATGAACGTTACTGTTACCACTGGGAGAACAACACACCATCCCTCCGGTCGGTCGTCAACAACAAAGAAGTAGTCATCACTCCTGCAATAATCCGCCAAATTCTTCAACTAATGATGCTACTTCTCCTGCTGGATATCCGAAGGGCACCATAGATCTATCCTTTGCTCAACATGGATATCAAGGCGATCTCAGTGCCTCCACTATCATGAAGAAACACTTTAATGATGCTGAGCGCCTGATCTTTCACATGGTGAATGTATGTTTGGCCCCTAAGACGTCGTCTTGGGATCAAATGTCCACCAAATGGCAGCAGGTAATGTATTCTCTCTTGAGCAACAACCACTTAATTTTTCTGAAATAATATTTTAGAGCTCAAGGATATGGCTCAAAAACTAACTGCCAACCGTTGGATACTATATCCACGGTTCATAATGGCCATTATTACAGACCAGCTTAATGCTGAGGGACTTGTTGGCTTGGGAGTCCCTGCTACGGCTGTTCTGCCGGAAGTATACTCCCGGCACAACTCTGACCGGACACTCAAATGGCTGCCAAGCTGCGAAAACCCACGCAGCTGGAACCCACAGCCACCACCTCCAAATCCAAAGTCCCCACCAAACCCCAAAAAGAAACCCAAAACGGCTACTCAGGGAATTGAGTCCCCTGAGGATGCCCCTGCAACACAAACGCAGGATATATCCATAGTCCAAACCCCCTAGTGGATACAATGACTCCTCCAGCCATAGCCGCTCAGGCTTCCTCTCAACAGGAGCCTGCAACAACCACCTAAGGGGCACCTACATATCTGGGATCTTCCTCACTTGAGGAGATTGCCATTGAAGAGCACCAACCTCCCCAGGTGCACACTGCTTCTATCCCTTCACCCCAAACAACCGCCCCTCACAGCCCAACTTTAATAGTTGCACAAGTGCTGACTCAATTGCACTCCTCACCCCTCCCCAGAAACCACTTACTACTGGGAATACCTCTACAATTGAGGGGGAGGAACACAGTGCACTTGAGAACCCACAGCACAGGGGTTTCCCACTTCTATCTCCTGGTGTAGACAAGGAGATTAGAATATCTAGTGAGGCTGCCACCTCCTCTGACTCAGCACATGACCAGAGTGAGACTGGTAACATTGCTAAGACCTCACTAGAGGCAACAGCTGATGATGGACATTGTCCTGAGGCTGGAAGTCCCCAGTACCAAGCACAAGGGGCACATGCACCAACTGGTCTACACCCAGTGCATGTAAATCCTGCTCTAAGCAGGAGGTCAGCTGATTCAGCTTCGGCTGATGATGACCTGGGCTTTTCTATGATGTTCTTGCCCAGAACACAATCCTTGAAGAGAAAGTCAGTAGGCTGCAAACCTACTTGACCAACTCTCACAAGGAGAAAGACATCTGCATCTATCCACCCACAGATGGCACCTTCACTTGAAGGTTTCCCAAACACCGAGCCACTCCAAAATCAACCACCTGCCTCTGCTTCAGGCCCTACTTCTCAGGAACAGAACCCTCCTGAGCAAATAGGTGCTGTACTCCAGAATTCCCTCCCTCTCATCACACCATAATCACTGATATAGTGATCAAAGCCATTGATAAGAGGCTTTCCTCAACTTTACAGCCCTTGGTTGATGCTGCTGTCCAAAATACTCTTTCTGCGGTACAAACCCCTTCCTCCAATGCAACCAAAAAGGGGGGAGAGTACTGCAGTGAAAGAAAAGAAGAGGAAAAGATCCGAGGAAAAGAAGGAAGCGAAGCAAGCCCAAAAGGAGGAGAAAGAACAGCAACCAATGCTCACCTACAAGCGAAAGAAAGGTGCTGATGAGCACATTGCTGAAGATAAAGCCTTGGAGCTACTGATAAAAGAGCTGATGCCGAACACAGCAGATCAATGGACAACATCATTGATCAGTGTTTAGGCAAGGCCATGACACCAATAAACTTGACTCTGAGATTCGACGACTAGAGATTGAAGAAATCGAGAATAGATGGGCAAGTTATGAAGTGTTAGAAAGAGAAAGGCTTGAAATCATGATAAGATTTATTGCAAAATATCTTGGAAGATCAATGATTGAAATCAAAGCTTGGTCCAGGGACAGTATCTTGGCAATCACCACCAAGATCTGTTCGTCTGAAGCATACACTAAGGGGCTTGTTATTGAAGCTTTGAATGAAGCGGGTGCTGGGAGCAGGACTGAGCTAGCCAAGCAATCAAAAGCCACACTCACCTCAAGGATGCTAGCACATCCTGTCAACATTCCCACACCAAAACCACCCAAAACACAACCCACCAAACCAACTCCTTACCCTCAAAACCCATAGCCGATGATATACCTTGAAGAAGAAGAGAAGGATATTGAGGCTAGAAGAAGATGATGAAGACAGGCTGCCGCTCTCAGCTGTGATTCAGTTGCCTAAGGCCACAAGTCACTCCTCAGCAATTACTCCTGAAGTCCAGAGACAAATGGTCAAAGTAAAGCTAGAAGAAGAAGAGCTTCATAAACAGCATGATGAGGAATTGCTGAAGAGAGTTGACAAAGCTTATGCAGCCACATCTTCTATCATCAATATGAAGGAGCAAGCCTTCAGACTTTACACTCTCAGACATACCTTTCAATATCAAAAGGAAAGAGTGAGGATTTGGCCTGATCCCAGGGTCTCTCACAGAATTCATAAGAACAATATACCTCGGATACATTGGCCAGGTGAAAAAGATCGTAGATGAAGTGATCTCTCTGGTCTTTGTAGTTTCACCCTGGGAAATCCTAGAAGACTTCAAGAAGGCCTACAAAGCTAATCTACCCCCTCAGAAGATGCTGGAAAACAAAATAGTGAAAAAGGGGTTAGTTTACAAGAGGCTTGAGGAAGTCAGGAAAAATGAGCTCCAGTTGTTCCTAGAGGGTAATCACCTGGATGAGTTTGCTTACAGAATAATAACAACTGTGGAGCTAAAGAATGGGAAACAGGCCAAATACCTGTCTGAGTATTATGGGCCGGAATCATTGTTTGAAGGAGGTGCTGAAGAGCTAACCATGGAGGAACAAATCACCTTCCTTGAGGCCTACACAAGAGAGTCGTACAGACTCATTATGGGGAAGTGAATCTCATGAATGGGATAACAACTCTGTGTCCTGTTCCCCAAAACAGAGTTCCCATTCATACTCTGCCAAACAAATATTTGAGGTTCTTCCCAGGCCGGAGCTTACATGGGTCATCTTCTCTACTGATCAAGAAGGAAAAAGACCAACATTTTGCCATCAATAAGTGGGAGAAAAATAAGTTAGAGGTTTTGGCTGCATTGGTTCAGGGGGAGTTTGTTGGACCAAAAGAACCAATGAGCCAAGATCAGAAAACCTCTAAGTCCCACATGGTATCACAACAACTGCTGAAAGCCTCATCAGTAGTTTGACAAGTGCTGAAGACTTCAACAGCTGAAGATCAAGTGTTGAAGACCTCAACAGCTGAAGAACAAAGTGCTGAAGTACAACAGCTGAAGAACACAAGTGCTGAAGCTGAAAGACCAAAGTACTGAAGTACAACAGCTGAAGAGTTTACAAGTGCTGAAGATCAACAACTGATGTACAAGGTCTGAAGACAAAGACTGAAGACATCAGCTGATGATATCTACTGAAGTCATCAGCTGATGAAACACCTGAAGGTCAAAGTCTGAAGATCAAGTACTGAAGCCTCAGTAGTTTGTCACAACTGCTGAAGAGTACTTCTTCAGTAGTTGTGATATCAGTAGTTTTATATTTTTATGTTTCAGTAGTTTTGTAAAACGACTGAAGAGCTTGTTCTTCAGTCGTTGTAGTTTCAGTAGTTTTATATTTTGTACTTAACATGCTGATATGTTCTCAGTAGTGTGAACATTTCAGTAGTTTGTTAAGAATTAGTTATTTTGTATTAGATCTGCCAGTTGTCACTTTCCGTGATAACAGCAGTGATTGTTGCACTCTATATAAGGAGTGACAACTTATTGTAACTATGTAGGAATGAATGGAATGAACGAATGATTTGATTAGAAATATTCTACATCTATAAACATTCCTTGAAATCAGAAATATATATTCTCTCCCTATAACCGTATGCGATCTTAATGTTTACAAGTATTGATTGATTGCTACAAATTGTCTAATTCTAGTCTATTCCGCTGCTTTGTATCCTAATACATCGAACGTGTGATCGCTGATCCTGTCAAGAGGTTTGGGTAACTCAAATAGATGGTCTTCATGAGAATCACTTTGAGTACCTATTTCAGCCGAAACATTTTCACAAGATGGTTTACAATAGTTTGGAAACGATTCTAAGTCAAAAACATGATTAGGGCCATTCCCCCTAACACAAGGAGTGTGCTCATTAACAACAACGTTCGATGATTCATCAAATTGTTGATTTTTGATGTTATATACTCTGTAAGCAAAGAAGTGGAGGAATATCCAACAAAGATAGCATCATCCGACTTCTCATTAAATTTTGTCAAGTTGTCCTTTGTGGTATGTATGGTACACCTGCTGCCAAAGGACCTTAGAAAGCCAATGAATGGTGGCCTCTTGTTCCATAGCTCATAAGAGGTTTTTCCATGTGGCTTGACAATGTGGACCCTATTCTGCACATAGCATGCAATGCTGACTACCTCTGCCTAGAATGATAAATGCGGATTTTGAATCAGCTAACATGGTCCTAACAGCCCAGTTAGTGTTATGTTCCTCCGCTCACAACACCATTTTGTTGAGGAGTTAGGAGCATTGTAAAAGATTTGATCTGCCCAAAATTCATATTAAATTGATGTGGCTAGTGTGATATGATCCAAGTCGGGTCATACCCAATAACAAGCCAAACAAACACCGAAAGAAAATATTTGTTGATAAGATCATACAAATAATAAGTGACACCAATTTAGAAAATTGGATTTTCTAAATTATTGCTTTTGTAGATGAACATTATTATATGTATTAATTTGTTCATGAGGGATTATTTGTTCATTGTTTAAATTAGTGAAAGAATGACAAATAACATATGTATTGTGTTATAAAATTAAAGTGGTTCAATTTTATAAAAAGGGTTGATTACTAGTGTATTCCTTTAAAAAGGATTAATTTGAATTTTGGTGAGAAAAAGGGGAGCCATTCGGCCGCCCCTTTATGTATGTCTTGGAATGCCTTTTATTGTTCCAAGCACATGCATTAGCTTTCTAATCAATTCATTTTAACACACACACTCAACCTACACAAGAGACTCTCTCTCTCTCTCTCTTTCAAGATTTTGGATTTGAACAAGAGAAGAAGGATTTTCAGCTTCAATTTTGGTTCTTGGCTGAAAAACTTCACTAGGAAGAGAGACTACAACTTGGTGTTCCATCCTAGCAAAGAGAGGTGTTTTGCACGTGCTTGGGGTATCATCTTCTGAGGATTGCTTGTTGGAATCTAGCCTTCAAGATCATCACCATCCTTCTCATCTTCAAGCTCGGGTTAAGTAGCTACAAAGGTTGTAGTTCCTTGATTTTTTGTTGTTTTGCATTATGTATAAAGATCCATGGCTTGGGGTTATTATAAAAGGGTTTTATAATCAGATCTTAATATGTTTCAAAATATTATTCCGCTGCGTTTTCATATAAATCATGTTGTATGAAGCTTTGATATACATGTTAAAATCCCAACAATGGCATCAAGAGCCACTTATACATATGCATACATGTATTACACTTTGCTTTCTTTTGTACAGCCCAAACCGTGGGTTAAGGGGCTATTTTGGTGCCCTTTTGATGTTTTAAGATGCTATATTATGCATATTAGGATCTTTAAAACTCTAGTTTATAAGATTATTGTTTGCTTGGACTAAACCCATTTGTTCTTGGTTTATGTTGGCCAAAAACATGGGTTTTAAGGGGCTGCCAAAAATCGACTTCTTATGTATGTTTGGATATAGTTGTTGTTTATGCATAACAAAGCCTAGACCACTTGGATTGTATGATTGATCGTCATGTTGTATTCTTTTGGGCATGTAATAATTTAATTTGTTTCAAGTCTAGTCTTGTAATTTATTTATTCACATGGTTTGTAATAAATAGATTAGGAGTTTATCTTTACTAGTAAAATGTATTAGGATACATATCTTGTAAGGAAGCTCAAGATCAAGACTGAAGAAAAAAGAGGACAAAGAGGATGCTTGAAGTTATGGATTCAAGTGGGAGTCCTTTTGGGTCAACATGTGTCATGTTCTTAACCCTTAGGACAAGACCATTTGACACACTTGTTTTGGCTAAACAAGTGTGCTCAACTTTGTATGCTTTGTTATGCATATTTGAATGTTTTGTTTAATGTTTGGTTGAATGCATATGATGATGTTTGTTTTGAATATTTGGATGTGATTAACAAACCATCAACTAAAACAAACTATAAACAAGTAATTGGTTCTCAAATCATTAAGCAAAATTCAATGGTTCTACAAAGGAATTAATGGTTTGCAAAATAAAATGGGTTTTATTCATAGAACCAATAGGGTACCATATGGTTGAATGCATACAATCATATGGTACATAGACTTTTTTTAACAAGAATGTGTGAAATCGTATATCCCTTTTTAAAAACAAGTTAAACACCATCCTTTTCACAACACTTAGGTTACTTGCAAACTCTTAATGGGATAAAGGTCACCTAACCACTTTGAGGGAACTTGTAATTTGAGGTGATAATACCATGTTGTGGGATAAAGGTCACCTAACCACTTATATAGTAAACTCACACGTGTATGTAAGTAGGACGACTTGATTTGTAAAATATATTGAATGATCACCTAAAATATGTTTTATAAAAGGTGATGGGATAAACATGCCGTGATAAACATATGATGTTTAAACGATCCCATACCTCTAAAAGTTGCAATAGGTTGCAATTGTCATTTATGACTACCTTGTTTTATTTAATAATGGGATAAAGGTCACCTAACCATATTTAAATATAACGTTGGATTCTAAAATTTTTTATAGTCTATGAGACATAAAGGGTATAATAAATGATATATAATTATCAACGATTACTAAAATAGAACTTTGTAACATCTTGTAGATGGCCGACAACAACAACGCTAATAATGATGTACCAAACCAGAACAACCAATCCCTAAGGGCGATTCTTCAAAGGGATCGTCTAACACCTAACAATTTCATGGATTGGTACCGCAACTTGAGAATTGTTCTCAAGCAAGAAAAGCGGGCCTATACCTTGATGATCCCATCCCCGATGAACCTAACGAGGAGGATGTGGAAGCCTATAATGATTGGGTTAAATATGTGGAGGACTCCATCCAGGTCTCTTGTCTAATGTTGGCAAGTATGACACCAGAACTCCAAAAGGAGTATGAGCTCCATGGAGCCTATGACATGATCACTCAGCTGCGGGAAACGTTCCAGCAACAAGCTAGAGTGGAGCGCTTCGAAACGGTTCGAGCGCTTCATGCATGTAGGATGGAGGAATCCCAATCAGTTTCATCTTATGTTCTTAAGATGAAAAGCCACATCGACCGCCTTCAAAGGCTGAACTGTCCCGTCTCAAAGGAGTTGGCCACGGATTTGATCCTTAATGGCCTAACTAAAAGGTTGAGGCATTCGTCATGAATTACAACATGAACGGATGGGACAAGAGCATAAATGAACTTCATTCGATGCTCAAATCAGCTGAGGCGGGAATGGTAAAAGGTTTTACCCGTTCTCACCATTAATGAATGGGAGAAGGAGAAGGTCTCTACCCCCTCCCAATGCAACTGTTGCCAAAGGAAAGGGGGCACGTTTGGGAAAGGGGAAGATGGTTGTTAGGGCGGAACCTCCAAACCCAAGGAGAAGAAGCAAAGGTTGCTGTGAACGACCCATGCTTCAAATGTGGTGAGATAGGGCATTGGATGAGAAATTGTCCAGTCTATCTCAAAGAGTTGAGAGAAAAGAGGGATGCGGGCAAACCTCAGGTATAATATACATGATACATATAGAATTAAATGTTATTTCTTCTAACACATGGGTATTAGATACCGGATGTGGAACTCACATTTGCAATTTGTTGCAGGGGTTCAAAAGAAATGAGCATTATGAGAAAGGGGAAATAAGTCTCGGCAATGGTGCAAAGGTTCATGTGGAAGCCCAAGGAGACTACATTTTGAAACTTCCAAATGGTTTGGAAGTTATTTTAAGTAATGTATTATATGCTCCTAGTTTGACTAGGAACATAATTTCTGTTTCCCGTTTAAGACAATATGATTATGATTTCAAGTTTGTTGACAATGATATTCATGTTTCTTTAAATCATGTATTTTATTTTAAAGCTATACCTTGTAATGGTATTTATGATTGGTTCATGAAAACGCAACATATGATAGCTCAATATACCAAGCAACCACCAAAAAACTTAAATTGGATTTGAGTGATACCTACCTTTGGCATTGTCGTCTTGGTCATATAAACAAGAAACGCATACAACACTTCAAAAGAATGGTCTTCTAAAAACAAATGAATGTGATTCATTTGATGTATGTGAATCTTGTTTACAAGGAAAAATGACTAAGGCACCCTTTAGTGGAACTAACGAAAGGCAAAAGATTTATTAGGTATCATACATTCGGATGTATGTGGTCCTTTTAAGCCAATGACTAGGAATGGTGAAAGATACTTCATTACCTTTACCGACGATTATAGTCGCTATGGGTACGTGTATTTATTAAGACACAAAGATGAAGCTTTTGAAATGTTCAAAATCTTCAAGAATGAAGTAGAAAATCAACTCAACAAATCAATTAAAGTTCTCCGCACCGATAGGGGTGGTGAATACCTAAGTGATGTTTTTCAAGATCATATTAGGAGTTTGGGATTGTCTCACAACTCACTCCACCTGGAACACCACAACATAATGGTGTGTCTGAGAGGAGGAATCGAACCTTATTGGATATGGTCCGATCTATGATGGCTAGAAGCACATTGCCTCTATCATTTTGGGGTTTCGCTTTGCTCTCCGCGGCTCGTATTCTGATATCGCCCCAACCAAGAAGGTGGAAAGGACACCTTTTGAGATATGGCATGGAAGAGTTCCATCCCTATCATACTTAAGGGTTTGGGGTTGTGAGGCTTATGTTAAGACTCCCACCCCAAACAAATTAGAAGTCCGATCCACCAAGTGTATCTTTGTTGGATATCCTAGAGATTCTATGGGATATTATTTCTATGATCCACTGGAACAAAAGGTGTTTGTTTCCAGAAAGGGTGAGTTCTTAGAAGCCAAGTTCCTTATGGAAGGAGCTAGTAGTAGAACAGTGGATCTTGAGGAGGAACAAGAACCACAGCCTAATACACGTTTGGTTGAAACTAGCACTCAACATGAGGATGTTGAGGATGATCAAGCGGTTGATCAATACACACAAAACGTTCGCAGAAGTGGTAGAACAAGTAATCCACCTGAAAGATATGGATTTTTTATGGATGGATGCTACGTGGTTGACTCTGATGAACCAACCACATATCATGATGCAGTGTCCAATTTGGATTGTGACAAATGGCTTGAGGCCATGAACGTTGACATGCAATCCATGTATGACAATCAAGTTTGGGAACTTGTTGTACCACCTCCTAATTCCAAAGTAGTTGGAAGTAAGTGGGTTTTCAAGAAGAAAACCGATATTGCATGGAAACTTGGATACTTACAAAGCTAGACTTGTAGCAAAGGGTTTCACTCAAACTCAAGGGGTTGATTTTGATGAAACCTTCTCACCTGTTGCAATGCTTAAGTCTATAAGGATATTGTTTGCCATAGCAGCTCATTATGATTATGAGATTTGGCAAATGGATGTCAAAACCGCATTCCTAAATGGATATCTTGAGAAGATGTCTATATGGTTCAGCCTGAAGGTTTTGTCAATCCAAACATCCTAACAAAGTATGCAAGTTAAAGAAATCAATCTATGGATTGAAACAAGCATCGAGAAGTTGGAATCACCATTTTGATGATGAAATAAGGAATTTGGCTTCATCAAAAACTGATGAGGCTTGTGTGTATAAGAGGCTAGTGGGAGCACAATAACCTTCTTAGTATTGTATGTCGATGACATACTACTATTTGGAAATGACATTCCAACTTTGGAAGGTGTAAAAACCTGGCTTGCAAGTTGTTTTTCCATTAAGGATCTTGGTGAGGCCACCTATATTCTGGGAATAAAGATCTATAGGGATAGATCTAGGCGGCTGATAGGTTTGAATCAAAGTGCATACATTGACAAAATCTTTAAAAGGTTCAAAATGGAAAACTCTAAGAAAGGTACTGTACCTATTCAAAGAGGGACAATATTGAGTATGACTCAATGTCCAAGCTCGAAGGAGGAGCAAAATAGAATGAAGCAATCCCATATGCATCTGCTATAGGATCCATCATGTATGCAATGATATGCACTAGACCAGATGTGTCATGCGCTTTGAGCATGACAAGTAGATACCAGCAAAATCCTGGTGATAGTCATTGGATGGCTGTCAAGAACATTCTGAAATACCTAAGGAGGACTAAGGACATGTTCTTGATCTACGGGTCTGGTGAAGAGGAACTCGTAGTAAAAGGTTACACGGATGCGAGTTTCCAAACCGATCGAGATGATTCACGATCTCAATCAGGGTACATCTTTATTCTAAATGGCGGAGCTGTTTCTTGAAAAGCTCAAAGCAAGAAGTCGTAGCGTTGTCCACTACAGAGTCAGAATATGTCGCCGCTTCAATGTAGCACAGGAAGCTGCATGGCTGAAGAAATTCATAGCCGACCTAGGGGTAGTCCCTTCCATTCAGGATCCCCTAGAGAACTTTTGTGACAACGAAGGTGCGATTGCTCAAATCAAGGAACCTCGTGCCCATCAAAACTCGCACATTGAACGGAGATTCAACTACATAAGGGATGAAGTTGAAAAGGGAAAGATATGTATTCGCAAAGTCCACACTGATAAAAACATTGCGGATCCACTCACAAAACTCCTTGAAAAGGCAAAGCATGAAGGTCATGCTTGTGCCATGGGACTTAGATATTCTAGTGACTGGGTTTAATGTTGTACTTTATATTTGAATATTGGAACTTATGATTATTTGACTTAATTACATGGTTATAATATTCATTTGTTCTTCTATTTTAGCATGTTTAAATCCGTGAATAAATAAGTTATTCTAAACGTTCGTAGTCGATCATACTTGTGGGAACAATTATGAATGTAAGACTATAATGAACTTGGATTGGTTGATATTCATAAGGTATGAATATATAGCAAGAGGTTGCTAGCAAGGTTCATTGATATCTATGGGATATAGATATTGGACTGACCCGCACTCAATTATTTTTGCATGGAATCCTTGTGATTAGTCATAAGAATATTGAGTAAAGGCGAATATCATAGTATCCTCAGACCTGAGATACATATTGGGTCTTGATATTCACCGAATATTGTATTTTGACTTAGTTCTTTGCTGTTCTGAAATATTGGCAGTACATAAGGCTGAGTTCGGGTATGATACGAAGTGATTGTGAGAGACGTATGTAGTCAAGATGGGATTTGTTCCTCTTATTCGTTGAGAGTTAGATGTCTAAGGCCTATTAAAGTTAAATCATCAGAGAATGACAATTCTGTGTCTCTTGGATTTAACATGACATCTGAACAAAAGGATAATGATTAGTTCACCTAAAACATATTCAAGTAAGGTACTTGAAAAGGATGATGTTATTGAATGGCACTTAGTCATATACATTAGGGGTAGCAAACCGTTGCTAGGCGTTATTTGCTGCTTGCATCAATCTACTATGAATCTTGTGCAAGTGGGAGATTAAAGATTTGATCTGCCCAAAATTCATATTAAATTGATGTGGCTAGTGTGATATGATCCAAGTCGGGTCATACCCAATAACAAGCCAAACAAACACCGAAAGAAAATTCATTTGTTGATAAGATCATACAAATAATAAGTGACACCAATTTAGAAAATTGGATTTTCTAAATTATTGCTTTTGTAGATGAACATTATTATATGTATTAATTTGTTCATGAGGGATTATTTGTTCATTGTTTAAATTAGTTAAAGAATGACAAATAACATATGTATTGTGTTATAAAATTAAAGTGGTTCAATTTTATAAAAAGGGTTGATTACTAGTGTATTCCTTTAAAAAGGATTAATTTGAATTTTGGTGAGAAAAAGGGGAGCCATTCGGCCGCCCCTTTATGTATGTCTTGGGAATGCCTTTTATTGTTCCAAGCACATGCATTAGCTTTCTAATCAATTCATTTTAACACACACACTCAACCTACACAAGAGACTCTCTCTCTCTCTCTCTCTCTTTCAAGATTTTCGGATTTGAACAAGAGAAGAAGGATTTTCAGCTTCAAGTTTTGGTTCTTGGCTGAAAAACTTCACTAGGAAGAGAGACTACAACTTGGTGTTCCATCCTAGCAAAGAGAGGTGTTTTGCACGTGCTTGGGGTATCATCTTCTTGAGGATTGCTTGTTGGAATCTAGCCTTCAAGATCATCACCATCCTTCTCATCTTAAAGCTCGGGTTAAGTAGCTACAAAGGTTGTAGTTCCTTGATTTTTTTGTTGTTTTACATTTGTATGCATTATGTATAAAGATCCATGGCTTGGGGTTATTATAAAATGGGTTTTATAATCAGATCTTAATATGTTTCAAAATATTATTCCGCTGCGTTTTCATATAAATCATGTTGTATGAAGCTTTGATAAACATGTTAAAATCCCAACACATTGTACAATCTGGTGATCCCTTTTGAGTTATAGAATAAGTCAAGAACTGATTCTTAAACTCAGTCCCTTAATCGCTCCTGCTTGTCTTTACCATATGATCACTTTGATTTTCAATTTTTATAATTAAAGACTTTAAAGTTTCAGTAGTTTCATCTTTAGTTCTTAAAAAGAATACCCATGTAAATCTTGTGAAATCATCAATGATCACAAGGCAATATGATTTCCTTCCAATGCTTATTATACTTGTTAGACCAGATAAATCCATGTGAAATAAGTGTAATGGGGTAGTGATAGAGTTAACCACTTTGGATTTGTGGGAGACTCTACGTTGCTTTCCTTTTAGGCAAGCCACATAATTATATCTACAGAAAAATTCCTTTTTGGGCACGCCATGTACGGAATTATTTTTAACCGATTTGTTCATGGTTTTAAAAATTACATGACACATACGTTTATGCTATAAGGCAGATTCATCACCATCAGTTTTGGAAAGAAAGCATGATACTTAACCCAATGGGGAAGCAATATTCATATCCAGCTTGTACATATCCCCTTTCCTAGGAGATCTAAGAAGCACCATTTCCCAAGGAATTGTCATCTTAGGGTTGAGGATGATGCACTCTTGTTTTGTGAAAAGCATTTGATGCTTTTGATCATAGATTTCAAAAACACTTAGGAGATTGTGTTCAAGCTGCTTGAAAAAGTTCACTTTGTCGACTCTTAACAAGCCATTGGATACTCTTTGCAGGACCGGTGAAGGGTATGCACTTACAACACAACAACATAGCGAGGAGAGTTGCTAAGAAAACTTAACAAATCAAATAGGGAATTGGTTAACCTTTTGTAAAGATGCTAATAACACAAGTAAATATGAGAAAGAATAAGATAGCAAAACACACAAGTGATTGGTTTTCAAGATTGCAGTATATTGCTTTCTCAATTTATATTAAAAATGTTACAAAGCATATCAAAAAGTTACAAGTACTTGAGATACATACACTACATCTATAGCCGGCCATACTTTGAAAGCCAGCTGGATACAATTGACTAGACAATAAACAAAATCAAATGTAGAGTTAAAAGGCAGATTTGTATTTTGACTAGAGACTATGACATGTCGTAGCTCACATCCTAATATATTACAAAAAGAATAAAGTACATAAAGTAGAAAGTTACAAACACAAGACCTCAATATACAGTTACCAAAAGAATGGACCTTTTCACCAACTAATGAAAGTTGGTGACTTACAGGGTTGCAGCAGAAAGGGGTTCAGCTTTATATAAAAAGTACATCAGATAAAGCATGTGTACAAAATTCATCGGAAGAAATCTGTCTTCAAGTGTTAGCTTTAGAAGAATTTGTCTTTGAAGCTTCGGAAGACTTCATCTTTGACTTCGGAAGATTTCACACTTAGTGTAATTTCTGATGCAAACTTTTGAAGCATTTTACTTCAATACAGTTGTGCATGCATGCAGGAGAGACTTCGGGTGTTTGGGTTGCATCAGCCTTAACATTTAATCCTTATGAACTCCCCCTAGGTTGATGCTATCAAAAGACTTGAAGACTTTAGATATTAACAGTCCTCATCAGGATAATGACCATCCCTTTCTTCATGAGATGATCAGGATCACTCAGACTCTCAAAGTGTCTTCTCATGTTAAAGAGATCATGCAAAGGTAGATTAAATATCCTGCCATGTGTAAATATTTTCAATGCCTTGATCTCTGATGACCTGCCATCTTTTCAGATTTGTAGTGTATGTCTAGGACAATATGGGTCTTCCTGATGCTAGAGGAGCTACTTCAATTGTAGTTGGTGGACCATCATCTATTTGCACATCCTCTGGATGTTCTGACTCATTCTGAGGTTTGGAGATGGATGCTTCTTTCTTCTTCTTTATTGGCCTTGGTTTGGAAGACGTCCTTTTTCTCATCTTCGAATCTTTTAGCTAAGAAGACTGGCGTGCAACACCAAATTGATCTTCTTTGTCTTTCTCAGTTGGGTTTTGCTCTCTCATAGGGTCAGATTAGGAGGGGACAAAACCCTGCTGTGGATCAGAAGTGCATGGTTGCTGAGGCTCAATAGGAGATTTAGGTTGTGTTGTCTCAAATGTTCAACCTTAATCTCTACTTCCTAAGGGACATAACTTCGTGAGGAGTGTAAATCAACAAGTTTAACTATTTGAATCTTCTTCTTGCTCACTCTGATGTGCTCATCCATGGTGGACAGAGACATAGGACCAAGTCTCCTTCTGGAGATTCCATACTGCTTCAAGAAGCTTATCATCCTCTACATATGAGCAGACTTCTTCATACTTTTCTAGATGATGCCTCTTGACTTTGCAGCCTTTCCCCTTAATTTCCTTTTGTTGATCTTTCTTTCTTTAACTATCTAAAGTTCAAGTTATTTGAAGTACTCAAACTCAATATAGTCAAAAGGTAAGCGAAGAAGTGCAGCAGCTTGATAAAGGCATGTGGCACTTAGGTAGTTGAGCATGTTAATCCTATCTTTTTCTTTGTCTACTTGAGGTTATTGTGGAACCATATCCTCTTGCACATGACTTTCTTGAACTGGGCAGAGAGAAGGCACATGCTTCTATAGCCTTTTCTTTCTTCTTCCTTCTTTGATTTCAAGAAGTAGCTTTACATCCTCTGCCTCCTTTCTTCCTTTGACAATTCCTTGTTAGCCAGTTCATGTAATTCATCTAAGCGAAGAGAGATCATATTATCAATGTCATAGTTCCTGCTTTGCAAGTGTTGATCACGACTGCCCTCAACTTATCATTCTCTGCGTTTGGCCTGGGGCAGCCCTAATAGCAGATTCCATGAGTCTTGCAGACCTAGTAGAGGAAGCTTCTCCCCTTAGCCTCCTTTTCCTCTCTCTCTCTCCCCTCCTGCTCAATCTCCACAGAAGTCATTTTTCTTTTCCTTTTTTCACTTATAGACTTTTGTGACTCAGGGTGGAGAGAGCTGTGGCCTTCATTGCTCGGTGTAGCTTCCAAGGTCTCGCCAAAGAGAGGTTGAGATACACCTTCACCAGGAGGTGTCTCATAAGGGAATGAATCTCTACAGTAGTTGATGGTGAGATAGAGCACTCAGGTTCTACCATTGGGCATTCAGTTAAGGTTTCCCCTATGAAGCTAATCTTAGGGTCTGCCTTAACATCTAGTTGACCAATGCCATTGCGTGATTGCCTTAGTGTCCTTTTGAAGCTAAACTCTACAGTGATTTTTCCTTGAATTCTTTGAGCCAGCTTGTCAGCTTGTCTTGATTTGCTTTGCTTGACAAATGGCATGCTAACAAGATCAAGACTTTCATAGAAGTTCAAGGTATGAAAATTGAAGACTTCTTGTTGCTCTTGAACTCTTTGAATGATAAGGGCTTTTTGTTTTCGTCATTCATCCACCTAAAAATGTGACTTGAAGTTGGTGGAGATGACCTTGACCTTAGTATTCCTTCCTCAAAAGGGCTCTGAATGTTGGAGTCTATGGAGCCCACATCAATATGAACTTGAGGAAGTTGCTGAGTATGCACATTTGCAATTGAGGATGGTGAGTCCTCAACGTCCATACTCCCTGAAGACTCTTAGGTTCTGTAACTGTAATGACTTTCTCCCCCTTTTTGGTAGCATCACCCTCTTGCATAGGTGAGCTAGGAGTTAGGTCAATCACACTCATAGGTTCTTGGGTTCCTCGTTGAGCTCCACTTAAAGGTCACCTAGCTACTTTTTCCCTGGGATAAGAAATCTCAAGTTACTGATCATTGACTGTAGATACACGTGTCCCTAGTTTCTGAACATAATGTAATATCTTTGTATTGTCTTAACACATGTAATTGTATGGGTACTAATGAAATACAATATGTGGTTATGCTTAATGTTGAATATTTCATTGGTTGGTATGTAATAAAGCTTATTGACTTAACTATATAGGTTTTGGTTGTTTGAATAATATCTAAATCAATTATTAACTATGAAACATATTCAAACTTAATCATGTGAAGTTCTCATGCGATTGGCCCATGCTATTGGACCATACGCATGAACAACTTCATGCTAATGAACCAGTTGTATGAATGAACCAGGAGACTGGATCAGTCACATGATTGAAACATGAGATTGACTCAGTCGCATGACTGAACACTCAGTCGTGCAAATGGATCAACTGCATGACTCAATCGCACGACTGAACCATGCAAATGGTCCAGTCGCACAATTGAGAAACCTTAACCTATAAATACCACTTAATTCGTGGAAAAATGAGACACCTCGAATATTTTGATACCCAGATGTACCCTAGCCGTCCAGAGACCTCTCATAACCATTTCCAACTTCAAAGATCGCAGTAGATCGATTGCTAATCGTTCATAACGTTTAGATTCAATCGTTAATTGATTCTACATGCGTTCTCACTGATTGGATCGCCAATCAAATAGGATTCCGCACTATTTGATTCGGTACACATGTAAATCTATAAGTATTCGTCCAGTACACGATCACTAACAAGTGGTATCAGAGCCTTAGCTCTAGATTTACGTGTGATTCAATCATTTTGATATAAAAATTTTTTTTACGCTTAAAAACACAATCTTTTGCGTCAAGTCGGGTTTTAGACGTCTCTCGATCGTAAAGTTAAGTTTTTTCCGGCATACGGCAATTAGGGTTGGCAAAAATTCGTGTTTTTGCGTTCAAACACCTTAAACGTAGAAAATTTTGAAATGCAGCAGGTTCAGTCGCATGAGTGACTCAATCGCACGACTGACGCCATCCGCATTCCCCATACGCACGATTGGACTCAGTCGCACTTCCATTCGACCGACTGAGAAGACTATTCGCATTGTTCATCCGCATTAGTTCATTCGGTCGACTAAGTCATCTGCATTAGTTCAGTCGCATGATTGAACCATCCACATAGCTCAATCGCATTAGATGATGCCTCTTGACTTTGTAGCCTCTTCCCTTAACTTCCTTTTGTTGATCTTTCTTTCTTTGACTATCTCAAGTTCAAGTTGTTTGAAGTACTCAAACTCAATATAGTCAAAGGGTAGGGGAAGAGTGCAACAGCCTGATAGAGGCATGTGGCACTCAGGTAGTTGATCATGTTAATCCTATCTTTTTCTTTGTCTACCTGAGGTTCTTGTGGAACCACATCCTCTTCCACATGACTTTCTTGAACTGGGCAGAGAGAAGGCACATGCTTGTACAGTCTTTTCTTTCTTCTTTCTTCTTTGATTTGCAGAAGTAGCTTTAGATCATCTGCCTCTTTTCTTTCCTTTGACGATTCCTTGTTAGCCAGTTAATTTAATTCATCTAAGCAAAGAGAGATGATATTATCAATGTCATAGTTCCTGGTCTGCAAGTGTTGATGCTGACTGCCCTCAACTCATCATTCTGAGTGTTTGGCCTAGGGCAGCCCTAATAGTAGATTCCATGAGTCTTACAGACCTAGTAGAGGAAGCTTCTCCCTTTAGCCTCCTTTCCCTCTCTCTCTCCCCTCCTCCTCAATCTCCACAGAAGTCATTTTTCTTTTCCTTTTCTCGCTTACAAAGTTTTGTGACTTAGGGTGGAGAGAGCTTTGGCCTTCATTGCTCGGTGTAGCTTCCAAGCTCTGGCCAAAGAGAGGTTGTGATATATCTTCACCACTAGGTTTCTCATAAAGGGAATGAATCTCTGTAGTAGTTGATGGTGAGACAGAGCTCTCACGTTCTACCACTGGGCCTTCGGTCAAGGATTCCCCTATGAAGCTAATCTTAGGGCCTGCCTCAACATCTAGTTGACCAATGACATTGTCTGATTGCCTTAGTCTCCTTCTGAAGCTAAACTCTATAATGATTCTGTCTTGAATTCTTTGAGCCAGCGTGTCAGCTTGTCTTGATTTGCTTTGGTTGACAAGTGGCATGCTAACAAGATCAAAACTTTCATAGAAGTTCAAGGTATGAAAATTGAATACTTCTTGTTGCTCTTGAACTCTTTGAATGATAAGGGCTCTTCTGTTTTCATCATCATCCACCCAATAATATGACTTGAAGTGGTGGAGATGACCTTGACCTTGGTATTCCCTCCTCAAAAAGAGTTTGAATGTAGGAGTCTATGGAGTCCACATCAATGTGAACTTGAGGAAGTTGCTGAGTATGCACATTTGCAAGTGAGGATGGTGAGTCCTCAACATCCATACTCCCTGAAGACCTTTTAGGTTCTGTACTGTCATGACTTTCTCCCCCTTTTTGGTAGCATCACCCTCTTGCATAGGTGAGCTAGGAGTTAGGTCAATCACACTCATAGGTTCTTGGGTTCCTCGTTGAGCTCCACTTAAAGGTCTCCTAGCTAGTTGTTTCCTGGGATAAGAAATGTCAAGTTACTCATCATTGATTGTAGATACATGTATCCCTAGTTTCTGAACTTAATGTAGTATCTTTTTATTGTCTTACACATATGTAATTGTATGAGTACTAATGAAATACAATATGTGGTTGTGCTTAATGTTGAATATTTCATTGCTTGGTATGTAATAACGTTTATTGACTTAACTATATAGGGTGTGGTTGTTTGAATAATATATAATTCAATTAATGACTACGAAACATATTCAAACATAATCATGTGAAGATCTCATGCGATTGGCCCATGTTAATGGACCATACGCATGAACAACTTCATGCTAATGAACCAGTCGTATGCATGAACCAGGAGAGTGGATCAAACGCATGATTGAAACATGAGATTGACTCAGTCGCACGACTGAACACTAAGTCGTGCGAATGGATCAACCGCATGACTCAATCACATGACTGAACCATGCAAATGGTCCAGTCGCACGATTGAGAAACCTTAACCTATAAATACCACTTAATTCGTGGAAAAACAAGACTCCTCGAATATTTTGATACCCAGACGTACCCTAGTCCTGCAGAGACCTCTCATAACCAGTTCCAACTTCAAAGATCATAGTAGATTGCTAATTTTTCGTAACATTTGGATTCAATCGTTAATTGATTCTACGTGCGTTCTCACTGATTGGATCACCAATCAAATAAGATTCCGCACTATTTGATTCGGTACACGTGTAAATCTATAAGTATTCGTCCAGTACACGATCCCTAACAAGTGGTATCAGAGCCTTAGCTCTAGATTTACGTGTGATTCAATCGTTTTGATATAAAAATTTTGTTTTTACCCTCAAAAACGCAAGCTTTTGTGTTAAATCGGGGTTTAGACGTCTCCTGATCGTAAAGTTAAGTTTTTCCACCATATGGCAATTAGGGTCAGCAAAAATTCATATTTTTGCGTTCAAACACCTTAAACCTATAAATTTTCGAAATCCAACAGGTTCAGTCGCACGAGTGACTCAATCACACGACTAAGGTCATCCACATTCCCCATACGCAAGATTGGACTCAGTCGCACTTCTATTCGACTGACTGAGAAGACTATTCGCATTGTTCATCCGCGTTAGTTCATTCGGCTGACTGAGTCATCTGCATTGGTTCAGTCGCACGATTGAACCATCCGCATAGCTCAATTGCACGAATAGCCCAATCGCACACCTTCATTCGGACTAATTCAATAGTTTGGTATAAAGTTAAAGTTAATTGCAATGGAAGAACAATATTCAGCATTCACAGCAGGGAGAGACTCACGTAAACAAAACTTACTGCTACTGGAGAATGAAGTGAGGAATCACAACAAGCCCCCAAAGCTAATCACATTAGACGAATATCCACAATGGAAGCAACGTTTCGAGATCTACTTAAATGGAGTAGATCCAATCTGTGGGAGTCTATAGAGACGGGGTACAACATGCCTGTAGGAGCTGATGGTGTCAAACTAACACTTGGTGGCATGACTGATGACAAAAGGTGAAATACAATGCACAGAAGAAGATTTATGCTTTCTTACAAAGTCAATTAGGAAGGATATTTTCCATCAATTCTCGGAATATACACAAGCAAAGAAACTATGGGATGCATTGGAGAAAAAGTATGACGGAAATGCATCATTGAAGCCCATAACGGCTAAGGCTTTAAAGAAGGAGTTTGACAACTTCTCCTCGATGGGAAAAGAAAGCCTAGATGATGTTATCGACAGGTTCTACCACTTTATGAGTGAGATGCACACTCATGGAGTATCGACGTCAATGGAGGACAAAGTGTCCAACTTTGCAGACAGGCTGCAGGAGAAATGGGTATCATTGGTCTCCAATCTCGAACAGAATGGTATGCTAACGAAGTTAGATATTAATGACTTCATCTGAAACTGAGAGAAGAAGAACTGAGGATGAAGTACAGAGCTCAAAAGGCTTCTTATGATCAAAATCATGCACTGTACAACGCAACTCCTCAAGCCAAAACATCTGGAGCACCTCTTCAGATAGCTTTTGTATCAAGCTCGTCTGGTCCTTCACCAGCCTCTACTTCAGGGTCTAAAACGTCATGGTCGTCTGGTACCCAATACATTGCACCTGAAGCAAATGCAGCAAAGCTGAAGACCGAGAACTTCGGCAATGTGACAGTTGAAGTAGCTAAAGAGCACATGGATCTCTTAGCTATGGTAGTCCACTCCTATGATGGACTAATTGATGGAAAGATTGGGAACTGCCACCTGGCTGATGAGGACTATGAGCAGGTGGATCAGACAGAGCTGGAGCGGATGGACATAATGTGGGCCTTAGCCAGTGCAGTCCGGAGAGCGAAGAAGTTTGTCAAAAAGACCAGACATTAAGGACACTACCTTCGGATTTGACAAATCCAAGGTAACTTGCTTCAATTGTGGTGAGAAAGGGCACTTCAAAAGGGAATGCGTGAAGCCAAAGAAGACTGGCAATCGGATTCCTTTCTCCTCCTTCAATTGTCAGGAGAAACCCACTAGCAGTCCTACTTCATCAAGCAAGGATCCCAAAGCCTGGACTGCTCATGATGATGAAGGACAGGACTGGAGCTTTCGGTTTGTCCCACCGGGTGAATCCAATATCGCTAGTGTGGACGATATAGATGATGACTCTTCTAGTGAAGGAGACATACTAGTCGAACTAAGGATGCCAACATCAGAAGAAACTGCACTAGTGGTCACCTACCTGCCTGAAGACGGGAAACTACTACAACGTCAGAATCACCAGCTCCATAAACATCAGATTCTGCATTGATGGCTGATTCATCGGAACCCTCTCAGGTAAGTACTATTGATCAACTCTTCAATAATCATGCTTGTTCTGATCGTAATAAACTTAGGGAAATCATTGATTTAAAATTTGCTAGGTTATTAGATCATAATGATAACTTAGTAAAGGACTTGGAACTGTGCACTTAAGCTAACAGAGTTTTAAAACAAAATGAGCATAGTTACAAAGAAAAGATAGACCTTTTGAACAAACAACTTAGGGAAACATAAGTTGTAGCCTTTAACCAAGCTAATGAAATTAGGTACTATCTAAACTCCCTAGAGGACACTAGGAAACAAAAATTAGTTTTAGAAGTAGAAGTTAATTTCCTAAAATAAAAACTACATAGTTGGACTAGTTCTTCACATATATTCCAAAACTTAGTAAGTGAGAGAAACAATGGGGAGTGATTGGTTTGTAAAGTGGTTCCACCACCACATGAGATCTTGATGAACACAAAATTTAAACCAATTAATGATAATCCAATCAAGGATCATGTGGTGTCTACTCCTCTTGTAAGTGATCCAGATTTCACATGTTCATCAAATGAATATGGCACTTAACAAAAGGAGGCCACTTCAAATGCAAAAGGTAAATGCCTTGCATTAATCTGCACAGAGAGTTTGAAAAGGTTAGTATTAAGTCTGGTTCAACAACTATCAAATCTGAACCTAAAAAGACCAGTAATGTTAAATAAGCACATGCATCATGTCAAAGTCCAGTAAATAGAAAAGAAAAAGATGTTAAAAATGTTAAAGAAATTAACTTTTTTTAAACTAGACAAAACATCTAAACAAGGAGAGTCAAAACCAAAACAAAGTAAGGTCACCCGGGTGTCATATACATCTCCACAAAAATAGTTAAATCGTAAAGTCAAAACTAGAGCTTGCTACAGTTGTGGAGTGTATGGACACATTGCATCTCATTGTCCTTACTATCAGACACCGAGGAGGAAAGTTGAACTCTCTAAACACAAACCTAGCCCTTATAATAGGAACTTAGTGGCGCCACCTAAAAGAGATAACGAACCTAAAGTTCAACACATTAGCCAGTCGTCTTTTTGTCATAAACATGCCATACACAAAGCTGGATTATGGAAGGAGAAATCAACCTCATTGTCTGATAATGAGAACAAGAAGACATCTGAGCTTCCCTCACCCTTGAACGATCATTGGGTAAATTTATGATGTGTGATGCCTCTGGGAAACCCAAACCAGTGAAGGTTTGGGTCCCTAACCTGAACTAATGTTTTCAAATTGAATGTGCAGGGTGTTCGATATAGTGTTCAAACTAACACGTGGATTATAGACAGCGGAGCATCCAGGCACATGACAGGGAACAGGGATCTCTTATCAAATGTCAAACAGATAAAAGGAGGTCACGTTTTGTTTGCTGGAAACAAAGGTGGTTACATCACAACTCAAGGGGAAGTAGGTAATCAGAAAGTGAAGTTTGACAAGGTAAACTACGTTGAACAACCTCAAAATAACTTGCTTTCTATTTCTCAAATTTGTGATAAAGACTTTAAGGTAGTGTTTGACAAAAAGAAGTGCTATGTCCTGAAAAAGGACTATGTCATCCTGGAGGATCAAGTATTAATGTTTGACTCAAGATATAAGGACCTTTATGTCTTGGATCTATCAAAGGCCTTCACAACGGATCATGAAGTTCAGTGCTTCTTGTCAAAAGCTACTGCGAAGGAATCCATCTCCTGGCATAGGAGAATGGGACACATTAATCAACGGAAGATGAATCACTTGATCTAGAATGATCTAGTGAGAGGAGCTAACGTGAAAAACTTCCAACTTGTGGATTTTTGTGTTGCGTGCAAGAAGGGAAAACAGACGAAGAAGTCTCATAAGGAAAAGAAAGTTCACTCCATCAAACTTCCTCTTGAACTTCTTCACATGGATCTGTTTGGTTCAGTCAGTACAAGAAACATCGTAGGCGACTTGTACTGCTATGTAGTTACTGATGACTACTCAAGATTCACTTGGGTGATGTTTTGGAAATCCAAATCAGAGACATTTGAGTCATTCAAGGAATTAGTAACTACACTGGAGTCCTATACAAGTTGAAGGTACGTCAAGTGCACTCAGACAACGGAACCGAGTTCAAGAATCAATGGATGGAGGCTTACTGCAAGGAAAAAAGAATTATGCATCAGTTCACTTCTGCCTACAGTACTCAGATGAACGGCATTGCTGAAAGGAAGAATCACAGCTTGATAGACACAGCACGAAAGATGCTAGCAGACTCAAAACTGCCTATCCAATTCTGGAATGAAGCAGTTGCAAATGCATGAAATACACTAAATAGAGTTCTGGTAGTTAAACGCCATGGAAAGATGTGCTACGAGTTACTACAGCGACGTAAACCCAATCTAGAGTATCTCGAGCCGTTTGGCACTCCGTGCAACCTATTGAAGAAGACTCAGGAGGGAAAATTCAGTGAGAAGGCTGATAAAGGTATCTTTCTACGATACAACGGGTAGAAGTATGGTGTAATGTTGATGTTCAGAGATACACCACACCACCTGCCGGAAAAGGACCCGCCTTCTTTTTCGACTATGATGGATTCTTCAAGTCCTTCAACATACCACTATCCACTTCTGATGATGAGTTAGCTACAAAGATTATGTATGATGTTCTAAACACACTAGCTAAGGAATCTACATCATCTGGACAACAAGGAGAGTCATCTGACAACTTAGGGAGAGCACTTGTAGTTAGTGACTCTTCCTCTGTTGAAGAAGCTATGGAGACTGATCAAAACAACCAGGAGCAATTGGTTCCTCTAACAGAAAGTCCACAAGCATCTGACATTGATTCCTCTGCATCTTTGGAACCTCAGCTCTTACTGCCTCAGATACTGCACCGAATGTTCATAATCTTGACTCTGAGGATGTTGTTCCAACCACTCCTAGTTCACGACTAAATGTGTATCATCATTTGGATAATGTCATTGGAGATGTGAGATCAGGAGTTCGGACCAGAAATCAGTTGTATTCAGCTGATTATGCCTCGGTGATGGAAAAGGGCTAACTTCATAATGGTGCATATCGTTGATTTGTGTCTTAGTTCTAGCCAAAGTATGTTAGTGAAGCCCTAAATGATGAGGCATGGGTGAGTGCCATGCAAGAAGAACTTATTTAGTTCAAGAAGTTAGGTGTATGGACTCTGGTGGATAGACCTAAAGGTGCAAAGGTCGTTGGCATAAAATGGGTCTTGAAATGCAAGAAAGATGATCAAGGCGTGATCATTAGAAACAAACTCGACTTGTTGTCCAAGGATTTCGACAAGTCGAGGGCATTGACTACAATGAAGTGTTTGCACCCGTGGCATGAATGAAAGCAATCCATATCTTCCTTGCCTACGCATCGTATATGAAGATTAAAGTTTATCAACTTGATGTGAACAGTGCATTCCTTCATGGTGAAATCAGAGAGATAGTGTATGTCGATCAACCCGAGGGATTTGAGGATCCATATCATCGGGACAGAGTTTACAAACTCGACAAGGCTCTATATGGGCTTCATCAAGCTCCTAGAGCCTGCTGGTATACACGGTTTTTGCAGAGGTGTCATTGATTGTACACTGTTCATAAAAGAAAAAGATGGAGATTTGCTGCTTGTCCAAATCTATGTCGATGACATAATCTTCGGTTCAATGAACGAAGATCTATGTAAAGAGTTTGAAGCGGTAATGAAGGCTGAGTTTGAGATGAGTGCCATGGGGAGATGAAATTCTTTCACAGGTTACAAGTGGATCAGACCTCAAAAGGGATTTTCTTACATCCGACCAAGTATGTAGGAGATATCCTAAGTCGGTTTGACATGGAGAATGCTTCCGCAGCTGGGACTCCACTAGCTACAAAACTTGATGTAGCACTCGACGAGAATGGTGATCTGGTCGATGCCACTATGTACCGAGGTATGATTGGATCTCTCATGTACGTCACTACTTCAAGACCTATTATCATGTACGTGACATGTTTATGTTCAAGATATCAGGCAAAGCCAAAAGTTAACCATCCGATAGGGGTCAAAAGGATCTTTCGTTATCTGAAGGGTACTGCAACACTTGGGTTGTGTTATCCTCATGACGATGACTTTGAGCTGACAGCGTATAGTTACTCTGATTACGGTGGCTGCAAGATGAACTACAAGTCTACATCAGCGGGATGTCAATTCTTTGGGAGGAGATTAGTGACATGGTAGTGTAAGAAGTAGACCTCGGTTGTGTTGTCTACCTGTGAAGCCGAATACGTTGCTGCTGCAAGTTGCTGTTCACAAATCATATGGATTCAATAGAAAATGCGGGACTACGGTTTGAAATTCTCTTCTACTCCTATTTTTGTTGATAACTCTGTTGCGATTGCAGTAACTAAAAATCTGGTCCAATATCCTAAGACCAAACACATCGGCATAAAATATCACTTTATAAGTGATTGCTTGGAAAAGAACTTAATCGATGTGAATAAAATAAATACTGATTTTCAATGCGCTGATCTCTATACAAAGGATTTTGAAAAACCACATTTTCTATATTTTTTAGAGGTCAACGCCCGTTAAAAAGAAAAGTTATGTAATTCCTGATGATGACCATGTGTAGTCCGATTCGTAGTGTCCATTTTGCTTTTAATTTTTATTTTCTTTATTTATTTCTTTAACTTTAAGTAGTTTAATTAAACTAATGTTACTCGGTCGCCTATTACAATCCTAAATGGCGTAAATCGGGTATGGTTCAGAATTTTAGGGGGAGAATAAGTCAGTTAGTAACATTAACAAAAAAAACAAAAAACAATGGAGAAGGAGAGGCTAGCTGATAGAAAGTATATCGTATGTGTGATACCGATTCAATGACTTTGGAAAATGATTGTACACAGGTACAAATCACTTAGGACTTTAAAAGATTAAGTAAAATAACATGCGATGTTCAAAGTATAAGTCTGTGTAGTCTGAGCAATATAAAAGAAAAAATGATAGTAAAACTAGCTACTACTAAGGTATCACAAAGAAAGTAGACCTAGAGGTTCTTAGACTACAGATGATATGTCGGTAGATTCAACATAATAGACGATTAGACCTTATTGGTGATCTCAAGAACAAACTAAGTTGTTCAACAAGCTGTTGGTTAACATCATATCCCTGGTTAACACAATCAACAAATTCCAATATGGGGTGACGAGCAGAATAAACACCACAAATGTGTGTGAAAGACCAAAATATGAGCAAAAGCAATCAAACTAATAACTTATGTTGTTGGTGAGAACTGTGCAAAAAGATTAAAATTGCTCAAAGAAGAAGATAGGTTATGTGCCTCTCTGCTATGCGATGACACTGACCTAAAGATAAGCATAACCTATATATTCTAGACTTCTTTGTTGTTTGTTGCCTCTCTGCAATGCGATGGCACTGACCTGAGGTTTGGCTTCTCTCTGGAAGTTCTAAGAATAGTTTCTTCTTGAAAACTACCTAGAGACCGCTCAAAAATCTCCTGAGGAATGTTGATTACCATATAAGTGTGGGATCCACAAATGCTTGTTGAAATAATCAAACCTTAAACTATCACCAATCTGTGTCAAAAGTCTGTGTATGGATTTAACAGGATCAATATATTGACAATCATCGGGGCTAAAATTCTTGAAAGTCCAAATCAATGTGGGGATCTAATAGTACTAGTATGATTTCCTAAACTTGCTAACGACTCTAGATGAAAAACAAGAACTGAGCATCAAAAGGTGTTGATAACAGGTCCTAAATGATTGGACTTTCCTGTACGATTCCAAATTGAACTCGTCCAGTTATGGTCAAAGTTAATTGAAGCTACCTATTCCGGAACCGAATCCATTAGATTTCTATCTTAGGACTTACACCTCACACAAAAAGTCAAAAACAAGTTTAGTTATTTTTTGTATTTAAGTTTAAGTTTTTTATTAAATTTAGTCAAATTCAGTTAGTTTGATATCAGACTACGCCATGGAATTCAATAGGGGAGTTAATCATCTAAAAGGGTCACGTCTGAGGTGACTAGACATGTTTTCAAAGGTAAAACCAGTCACATTTGATGTGACAAATTTGTTTAAAAGGATCACGTCTGAGGTGGTCAAAAGTTTTTCAAGTTAAAATGATCATGTCTATGATGATCAAATGATCATAAAGTTTAATCAATAGTTAAAAAGGGTTAAGTGAGAAAAGGTCATAAAGTCAAAATCATGAGTATGATCCAATCGCACGATTGGACCATGAGTATGGACCAACCGTACGAATGGACCATACTCATGCACTAAACAGCCGAATGGCACATGAGTGTGAACCTTTCACCTGAGTGGCATATCACAATGAGTCATTTGACCGAATGGAAGTGTGCGAATGATTCAGTCGCCCGACTAAAGTCCAGTCGACCGACTGAATGTGATAGACTGAGCCAATCGCACGACTGAGGTCCATTCGCCCGAATGAAATGAGGAAATGGGTCCAGTCGGCCGATTGAACTCAGATTCTGTATAAATAGGGCCACAATCGATCGCATTTAACTCATCACCCCCAATCGCCTAATATCGCACACCTTAATGTTACTCTGCCAAATTTTCATCTAACCCAAATATCTTGCTTATTCTCATATTCTGATATTCGTGGTGATTATACAGGTATAATGCGGTGTACCCATGACAAAAAATCCATCGATTGGCCTCCAAAATCAAGAAATTAGACCAAACAAGAACCAAACTGTGAATGGACTAATAACCTCTCTAAACTGAATAAAATGTTGAAATTAAATACATTAGGTTATTAGTATAATGATTGCGAGTCTAAAGAACCACTACACGACGTCTAACTTCAAGAATTGGTTAAAAATTGAATCTCAGTCGACCGAACAGTGGGTCATGTGACTGGACACCAGGATGAACTCCAATCGCATGATTGAGTGGTCGAATGGCTCAATTAGCCGAATGGATCATAAGAATAAGTTCAGTCGGCCAACTCAACCAATCGCAGGCTCAATCAATCGATTGAACTCAGTCGCCTGCTCAGTAACCCGACTGAATCCAGTCGCATGCCAAGTCAACCGACTGAACACAGTCGCATGGTTCAATCGCATGAGTGAACCAGAATGAATTCAACCAAGTTAATTTGAACTGATTTGTGTCGTGTGGTTAGCTAATGTTTGTGTGTTTTGCCTTCTGGGAGGGTGCATCGGTTGATCGATCACGTGAGCCGTACAGCATAAGGAGTTCTATCTTTGGGATGGATATAGAGATCACCGCTGCAGACATTTAGCGAGTACTTGGGTTGGGTGATGATACAGACCACCCCACCAGACATCACCCGCTAACGGTGAGAGGGTGCTTCATGAGGATGAAGTACGCTGGGGATATAAAGGCAGGTGTGCTCAACAAGAGCAGCATGTGTCCCTATTACAAGTACATGGCACACGTCATCCTCAGGTGCCCGGTGTCGCGAAGGGGTGGGTTCGATGACCTTTCAGACCAGATACAAAATGCCTACGTGGCACTGGTTCTAACCACCCTTTCAGCTTCTCTAGCATGATCTTCTCCTACCTGATAGAGAACTTGGAGGCAAAGGGGAAAGAAGGTTTCTGCATGTACCCTAGGTTCTTACAGATGATCTTTGATGAGAAGCTGCCCATACTGCCTAAAGAGAGCCACGGCGTTATGGCATTGGAGATTATGGATGATACGACACTACTTCGTATGAAGGTATACCGAGAAAAGCAGGTCAAGCCCCTAGTAATAAGACTCATAGGCCATCTGGCCAAGCTAGACTACGTGGCGCCAGGGAGGCGTAAATGGTGTCACGTTGACAGTGATTCGGATGTCGAGCAGCTAGAGCTACCTCAAGATGACTCTTACGATGATGACATCGATGATGGTGAGATGCAGGCCCACTCAACTAAGGGTCCCCACTCCTGATATAGCATCTCCAGCATCCACCCAAGGTGGAGCAGAGGCTATAAGATTCCATCAGGATTTTTGTCTTGATGATGAGGAGGAGACGGATGAGGAGCCCCTAACCCGTACTGTGGGGAGCCGGGTGGTTGCCACCGACCGAGGTATTCGGGAGGTTGGAGGACGCCCTTGCGAGTCTGGGGAGGTTGACACTCATCCTACTTATGCTCCCGATTAGTCTAGCAGTGTTCGAAGGGGAGCATCCACCTCGAGCGGCTCGAGGATGAAAAGGATGGCTCAGTCCAACGGGTTGAAGAAGAAGAGGAGGAGGATGACTTTCATCACCACCACCACTACTACCACCACTTCCACCACTCCACCCACTACCACCATCTCATCCACCACATTATCTACCACCTCACACACCACTAACACAACCTCTCCACCACCACATTCATCTATACCACCCCCAATCCTCACTACTCCACCACTACCTTTATCTATACCACCCCCAATCTTCACCATCCCATCACCACCTTCATCTATACCACCCCCAATCTTCACCACTGCCACCAACACCACCACTAGCCACCATGCAGGACCGTCATCTTACCCCTCCTATCATCCGGATCCTTTCTACCTCCTAGTGGGGTAGAGGAACAGCTCTCAGCACTTAATCGTATGGTGCTGAAGCTGTTGGCAGCCGATGATAAGAAGACTGCCCAGATTCGTCAGCTAGTAGATCTTACTGCTGCACGATCTCAGCAAGCTCAGCTGATTGAGAAGTAGGCATAGCAGATTGCTGCATAGAGCTCAAAGATGTCCCAACTCCAGGAGCAACATGCCCAATCAGCCAAAAGGATAGAGGAGTTGGAGACTACCAACAAACCATCATGCTGAGGCTCAAAGGATCTAAAGAAGAGCCACTAAAGATCAAAGAGGATGATGGAGATGATGGTGATAATGATGACAGTGATGATGATGATAATAATGATGGTGATGAGCAAGGAGATGATACTGATGCTAGTGATGATGCTGATGATGATGTTGATATTGATGATGAGGATACATCTGCTGTGGTTGCCACATCTGCGAGTGAAAGGAGGACAAAAAGAGCTCAACACCATGGTGCCTCTACTTCAGCCACGTCAGCAGAGGAGCACATGATACAAGACCAAGGTGCCACAATATTTAGTTGTTTGTGTTATTTAAATCATATGTATTTGAATCTTGTATCAAGTTAATGTAATGAATGTTTATATTTAATGTTGATGTTTACTCCGTTGATTGTTGACTAATGGTTGATGTATTACATGTTTTTATATCAAGCAGATCCAAACTAGCACAGAGATGAATATGATGTTGCTCCCCTCCAAAAGATCAAGACTCGGCTCACGATGATTCTTGATCTGCAGGGTATAGTCAGGAGATCAGCGAATTACACTCCTCAAGAAGGAGAGATAATTCATGATCTCATAGACGAGCAACTTGCTAAAATATTCCGACTCAATCCAGATGAGATCGTGAAAGACGCTCCAACGATCCAAGTGGAAAGTGATGACGAGCTCAACGATGTTGATGAAACCGAGATAGAAGATGTCACAGACCAACACTATCCAGAGTACACTGACATTGAGGGCAATGTCGTTCCCAATCTGGGAGACAACCTTGTCAGTGAAACTTTTGAGACTCTGGATAGAATGGAAAAAAAGTCACACAAGAAAGAAGACACAGCCCAAGCCTCGGAACTAAAGTTAATATAAGGAAGGTTGAGCGGGCTGCATGCTTTGAAGAAATACGAGCCCAATGCAGTGCATCAACGTCAACTACCTACACCAAGCTGTACAAAGTGAAGAAACATCAAAAGGTGTCGGGCTGAATCATAGCATGGGCGTATTTTGAAGATCTCAACATTTATGTAGTTACACGTGAGAAAGGGATTGACTACTTCAGGTTTCCACATGACCTGAAGACTCTTCCTGGATTTGAGCTAAACCAAATAGCAAAGTTAAAATTGCTATATGCTGACCCACGGAAAATGTCAGGCTGGTTTGAGACTGCTCTTAAAAGAGATTACCACACCAGATGGGTTAACTTTAAACCTCAACAGCCAACGAGGTATATCCGACGGTCTGAAGTTGATCCCATTACTGGAAAACCGAAAATAGTGCTGAAGTGGAGTCCTCCGTGCACAATGTCAAAGATCCACTACGGGCAATGCCACAGGACTTCACTCCACACTTCAAATGGTGGTACTGTGATTGGAGGACAGGAGTGGCAGCCATAGTTTTGAACAAGAATGGTGTAAAGGAAACCATAAGGGTGTTTGACCTAATGTGGCTTACAAATTTGTCAGCAGCTAATGTTTATACATTAGACAAGTGGCCATTATTCTATGAATCTCAAGATATTGTACAAGCTCTATAATTTCAAAACATTATAAGACTCTGTTTTGCTTTTGAGATACATGCCGGAGTCACTAGAGAAGAGAAGTACAAGAAGTTTGAGGAACACATGAAGGGTGTAACACATTAGATGAAACTAGGTCCAAGGGGGAGTTTGTACATACATGTGTCCCTAGTTTCTGAACTTAATGTAACATCTTCGTATTTCCTTACACATATGTAATTGTACGGGTACTAATGAAATACAATATGTGGTTGTTCTTAATATTGAATATTTCATTGGTTGGTACGTAATAATGCTTATTGACTTAACTATATAGGTTGTGGTTGTTGAATAATATCTAAATCAACTAATGACTATGAAACATATTCAAACTTAATCATGTGAAGTTCTCATGCTATTGGCCCATGCTAATGGACAATACGCATGAACAACTTCATGCTAATGAACGAGTCGTACGAATGAGCCAGGAGACTGGATCAGTTGCATGATTGAAACATGAGATTGACTCAGTCGCACGACTGAACATTCAGTCGTGCCAATGGATCAACCACATGACTCAATGACACGAATGAACCATGTAAATGGTCCAGTCGCACGATTGAGAACCTTAACCTATAAATACCACTTAATTCGTTGATAAACAAGACACCTCGAATATTTTGATACCCAAATGTACCCTAGCTGTCCAGCGACCTCTCATAACCTGTTCCAACTTCAAAGATCGTAGTAGATCGATTGCTAATCATTCTTAACGTTTAGATTCAATCGTTAATTGATTCTACGTGCGTTCTCACTGATTGGATCGCCAATCAAAAAGGATTCTGCACTATTTGATTCGATACACGCGTAAATTGTAATTATTCGTCCAGTACATGATCCCTGATATTGACCTTGTTTTGCAAGGTAGTCACTTGAGATTCAAGATGACGGACCTTAGAGACTAAATAGGTGCATGTTTGTGATAGTTTGTGCACCTTTAGCCTCAAATTCCCCTCATATTCATCAAAAGAATCATTGGGGGATAAGATGATTGGACCAGAGTCCTCTCTCTCACCACCATCTTTAGGTTCTTGGCTACTTGATTTCTTCTGCTCATTGACAGCCTTAGTTGAGGTGTCAATGGGTTGAGTTGCCATGATTGAGGTCTGAATGATGTAATCACTTGCAAAAGTGAGAGCCTCTTCCATATGGATATCCTGAACAGGTTTAGAAGTGTTTACCTTAGTGATGGGTGGCTGATGTGGGCTAGACATAGGAGACTCAGCAGCACTCAACTCTTTTTGAGAAGTGGAAAAGAAGAGAGAATCATGGTACTCATTGAAACCTAGGTTTTCATCCGTATAAAAGTGTTGGTCTATATGGTCGTATTACAATCCAACGATATGAAGAATCATTCAATATCCAACAAATATGCTAAACAACAAGACCAAAGAGGATTGAACACAATAAGAACCCATTCATAATAAGTCAATGATCATCAACAATCAATAACATAAAGCACAATGATATTTCTGTGTAATAACTACTTTGAAATGGTAACTTGCAACAATGATAAATGATTAGGGTTTTGCAAGCTTACCAACAATGAAAAAGATCAAATCTACATATAGCAGTCTTAGTTTCGCAAGCAGTTTCGCTGTCAGTGAAATTGAACAACCGAAACTATAGTTTCGCCCGCCAAAAACACTAGTTTCGCTCATAGTTTCGCTAGACTGCAAAACTACATAAAGCTAAATACATATAATATGAAACTAACAAAACAACTATTACAATCAAAAGTAAATAATCTAAACTAAGGTGAGTCCAACCTATACATGATCTTCAATACTCCCCTAGGTTGGAACTCACCACCTTCACTCATCTTGATATGTCTTTTCAGCTCTAGTATCCTTTGTTGCCTTAGATTAATCTTCAGAACCTCCTGCAACAACTCCCTCAGAGGCTTCAGCACCTGATTCTCCATGGTTTCCTCCTGCTTCATTAGCCTCTTCTGGATGAGCACTTGCTCACTCAAATTGCTTAGCCAAATCTTGTACATCCATGTTTAGGTCATCTTGAGCCCGTACTCTCTCTACTAATATCTTCACCTCTGCCCTGACCCCTCTGATCTTGTTTGCTACAGTCATAAAGAGACTAGCTTCCTTTTTCGTTTCCTCACCAGCACCTGCTTTGATACGGTTCTCGCAAAGAATCAGCATGTCTTCATCACAGAAACTAAATAGTTCCATTGGATCAAAGATTTTAATCTCAACACCATTCTTCACCGTGATGACTACCTCCCCCGTATTATTGTCATAAAACCACTTTTGAAAGCTCTATAATCGTTGGGGAAGTGGATTTGCTAATCTGACCCTGTTCACGGTCCTTGGGGGTTACACCCTTAGTACAATTCTTCCCTTCCCGGTCTCCCAATCGTTGTCTCTTTTTGAACGTTTCCTCTCAGCCTTCATAAAACCAAAAGACACAAAATTATCATTTAGCCCATTCTGAATTTCTTTCTCTAGTAGAGAAGCTCATTCACTCAGATTTGCCTTCAGTAATGGCAGAGTTGCCAGTCACCTTAGATCCCATTTAGGCAAGGTCTTGAAAGCCTTTCTTTTATGCAAGTAACTGATTCCACCCACTCTTCTTATTATCATGAACATTTTAAGGCTGAGATTATAGCACCAACTTATGATCCACTTATCAGCCTCTTTCCTACTCAACACTTCCATGTGTTGGAATAGGGGAGTCAGTTCTTCAGCCTCTTTCTCCTTAACAAACGACTCATCTTTAGCCATTCAAATACATCCTCATCAAGCTCTCATTTCTTAGCTACATAGATCAACGGTCTCTCATCAACTTCATTGAACTCAGGTTCAGAATCATAGTCTACAAGTTGTTTATCATCCTCTCTTCATCAACTAAACTCTTTTCCTTCTCACCATATCGGTCCATCGACTTCTCCCTTACCACTTCTTTTCCAACCAAATCCTTCTCAACATCAAGACCCATGTTTATAAACCTAGCCTCCAAAATATCCTCTTCATTCTCCCTTCCTACATCTTCATTTCTTATTTCAAAATCTACAACATCATCAATTGCTACACTAGACATGCCCTCTCCTGCCTTAGATGAAGTACCCATGTTCAGGAACGGGTACTTTGATGTATTAGTCAAATCATCTAACTCACATTGAGCAAGTTGATTTGGCAGGCCGACTGCAGCTTTCAGTTAGCCGATCTCTTCAAACAACTTTTTCAGCAGACGGTTTTGATCAACAAGGATCTTCTTCATTCCATCTATCATCTCATCTTTTTGTTTCTCCCGTATCTCTTGGTTGGTGAGCTTTGTCTTTATCATTCTCAGTTCATTTGCCAAAGAACTGTTAAGATTATGAATCATATCTTCATGTAGATTTCATCTTTCTTCCCTCCTCTTAGTGAATGCTTGATGTCTCTGTTTAGTTCGCCTCTCTGAATCTGTTGTATCAGCTTTCTTCTTTAATCTCTTTTCCTTCTCCATCCTTATCTCTTCAGCTCTTTCATTTTATGTCTTCTTCAAAATCATAATCTTTCTCCTTAGCATATCTCTTTCTTCTTGGTTATATCAGATTGTTGTGCTCTAGTTTCTTTAGCTCTTTTATTCTCAGATTCATCAAACCGTCTAATGTAATTCCATCTCTCCGGAGGGTACATGTTTTCCCAGAGATGGGTGATCTTCCCACTAAAATCATGGCGAATAGCATAGCAACACAACACCATTGCTTTTTCCCAGTCAATGCTTAGCTCGTCTGATCCACCTTTACAGTGATCAAGACACATGATGAAGACGTGAGCAATAAATCTCCATTCATGGACAGAAATTACTTCTTGATCTCCTTTTGGGAACCAAAAGCTGGCCTCTCATAGTCCATGCTTCTGAATGCCTTGAACACCTCTGAATCAGACATAGAAACCTCTTCACCAGAATCCTCCTCTAGCCTCAGAATCCTCGAAACAATCTCCGCAGTAATGGTCACCTCATGATCTAAGACTTTGGCAGTAATTCTTTGTGTATTTCCTCGTGTATCATACTTAGCAGATCTCCAGAAATCTCTGATATGAAGATCACATATGGTGGTGGAATGAGATACAGCATAAGCTATGGGTGATCTTTGCAGCCATCTAATACAGTCTCTAAACCCAGCAGCTTTAGGATGTGTATCATCCAGAATAGCAGTGATGTTATTCCTCTTATCGAACTTTAAGTTAGCCATTTGAACCTGAGAAAGAGGACAAATAAGTTATATTAGAATAAAGTATTGAATTTGAATTCAAAGAATTAAGAAAAGAATAAAGAATAAATAATAAAAATAAAATAGAATGATATAAAATAAATAAATTTGCTAGCCGAAAGTATAGATTCGCAGTAAGAGATATAGTTTCGGCAGGCGAAAGTGTAGTTTCGCAAGCTAAAACATATCAGATTCGCTAAAATAGAAAAGTAGTTTTGACCGAGAGAAACTATAAGAAATTCCATTCATGGCGGGCGAAACTAAAGCTTGGTCAGCAAAACTGTTAAGTTTGCTCGGACAGAATAACCTCACAGTTTCGCTGAAATATTAAGAACTTTCGTTCAGTTTCGCTGGATAATCGGTAGTTTCACTGGATGAACAGCGAAGACACCGAAGAGACCCAATCAAATAAACTCAAAATGTGTTATTATTAACAAGATTATAAGAAAGTCCTGAGTTTGAAACTCACTTGCGAACATAAATCAACAAACAAACATAAGCAACAACTCAAAATCACGAAATCATAAGACAAAGTCACGGTAAAGCCCTAAGAGCCGGAGATATACGAAAGTGCGAAAGTGTGAGGTTTTAATTTCGCAAAATGACTTAAATAGCAAATAATTTCGCCAGACAAAAGAATAGTTTCGCTAAGCGAAGTTGTAATTTCATCAGATGAAAAATAGAACAAAAGGAAATCACATTGGATGAAAAAGCTGAGCGAAATTGCAATTTCATCTAGCGAAACAAGTAGCGATGATATAGTTTCGTTGACATCCCCCTTTTTTTATTTATTAAACAACCATAACTGAGATCAAAATTGATCAGAGATCACATCCCCAAGATAAGTATAGCACAGAGATAAATTAAATCATTGTCGGACAATGAGATCATACCGATAACTGAAACGAATAACAGTCTTAAATGGTTTTGAAATTCTTAAAACAGATCAATAACGATTGCTCGTAAGTTTGTCCGCTTAAACTCAAGCCTATCGTTTTCAATAAGCAGCAGATGATTCGTTAGGTTTGACTAAAATGCTTTAGAATGTTAGAACCCCACAATCATTTTGGCAAAAACCCTCACCCAACCTTAGGATTTCTTGAATTTTGAAACAATCTTTAGAGAGCAAGGCTTGTGCATTAGTTTGCAAGTGATTACTATCAGAATATCGCATTCAGATATGAAATCATCGTTAGATGATTTGATACAAATTAGATCAAATTGGTGAGAGCTCTAGGTCTATATTCATGTATGACAAAGGAGATGACCATTTAATCATGTGCTACCACCGTACAACAGAGGAGATCATCACTCCAGGTCAGTACCAACATACAGCCAAGGAGATTAGCACAAGAACAAGACACAAATTTACAAGACATGAGCCATAAGATCAATTCTCAATCCACTTTTGTCAGGACTCCATTTCCGTGCAGGCCAAAATGATCGTGAAAATCCAGACATCCTTAAGCAGAGATTTAATTAAAATCAAAATGCTTCTGTTTACTTTATTTTTCAGGCTGAGTCTACCATGCATATCGTTAAACAATCTGTTTGTTTTTCCATTATTCGTACTTAAAAATAAGATGTGAGTCAGATAACAGCATCAGTTACTATCATTTCTCATTTTACGTACCAGTCATGCAAAAATGAACATATTCTGAAGATACAAAATCATTTCTCGTCATTTCAAAATCAACACCCTGGTAATTTAGTTGCTCCCTCAAAATTTTATTTTGAAAGGATAATATTAATAAAATTATTATTATTATATATTATTTACTTTATTATTATATATATTTTTTTTCAAAAGAAAAGAAAAGTGGTTTAAAAGGATATTAACCCAATCAAAGAGATCAATTCATAAAATCGATGTTTATCAAAAGTTTTGGTGAAAAGACCTGCCTTTTGATTTTTTGTATCAATAGGAATAATATTGATAAAACCCTGTTCCTGTGCATCACGAATTGCATGAATCCGTGTTTCGATGTGCTTGGTTCAGAAATGATTAATAGGATTTTTAGCGATCCCGATTGCTGCTTCGTTGTCACAAAACAACAGCGTGTGGAGAAAATTGATTCCATAGTCAATCATCTGGTGTTGTATCCAAAGGACTTGGGAACAACAACTAGAGGCAGCAATGTATTCTGCTTCTCCTGTAGAAAGAGAAACAGTGGTATGTTTCTTGCTCTGCCATAACACCAGTCAATTGCCTAAATATTGACACCCTCCGGACACCAATTTTGTGTTTAACCTGCAACCATTAGAATCACTATCAGAATAAGCATGTAAATCAAAATTCCCTCCATATGGATACCATAGACCTAAACGAGATGAGCCTTTGAGATAACGAAAAATTCTCTTGACAACTTTCTCTCAGACTCCTTTAGGGCCGACTGATATCGAGCACAATATCCTACAGCAAAAGTGATATCAAGTCGACTTGCCGTAAGATACATGAGAGAACCAATCATAGATCTGTAGAGATGAAGATCAACAGATTTCCCGTTCTCATCAGGAGTAAGACATGTCTTAGCAGAAAAGGGAGTCATTTGAGGAGAAGCGTCATCCATCTTGAATTTCCTCAACATTTCTTTAACATACTTTTCCTGATGAATTAGAATGCCTTCATCCTTTTGTTCTACTTGTAATCCAAGATAAAAGCACATTTCTCCCATCATACTCATTTCAAAATGATTACGCATCACTTCTTCGAACTCCCGACATAATAGTGAATTGGTGGAGCCAAAAATAATATCATCGACATAAACTTGGAAAAACAACATTTCACCATTCACTTCCTTTTGAAAAGAGTCATATCAATGGTGCCATGAGAGACACCATTGGTTAAGAGATACTGAGTCAGTGTCTCATACCAGATCTTAGGTGCCTGATGAAGACCATACAAAGACTTGTCAAGCTTAAATACTTTATCGAGAAAGTCAGGATCCTTAAAACCCGGTGGTTGACACACATATATCTCCTCATCAATGTCTTCGTAAAGGAAAGTACACTTGACATCCATCTGATAGACCTTGAAATGTTTATTAGCAGCATGTGCGAGAAAAATCCTGATTGCTTCAAGACGGGTGATCGGAGCGAAGACTTCAGTATAGTTGATCCCTTCTTCTTGAGCAAAACCATGCACAACCAGTCTATAGTTGTTACGTACCACCACACCCCGAACATCAGGTTTGTTCTTGAACGCCCATTTTGTACCAATTGGGCATTTGTTGGGAGGCAAGTCAACCAAGGTCCAAACTTTGAGCTTTCTTAATTGTTGAAGCTCCAATTGCATTGGCTCCACCCAGCATGGGTCTTCTAGAGCGGCATGCACATTTTTCGGGACAGTTTGACAAATGAAGCAAGAGAAGAGGCAGATATTAATCACACCAGATTGACTCCATGTCCGAACACCATTATTGATTGATCCAATAACATTATCAAGAGGATGATCTTTCAATGTTTTTTGAAGTCTGTGTCTAAAGGGAAGGTGTTTGGAGAAGTTTCGTTCACAAATTGTGAAGGATTAGATCAGGGTGCGAGGAATGGAATAGGTTATGTGATAGATCTATGTGATGAAGGAAGAGATGTTGGTGAAGTAGAAACAGGTGTTGGTGATACATCAAGTGATGGAGAAGATGATCCAACATCAGCCGAAGTGCCATCATTTGCAGAAGAGGTGGAATGAGCAGGAGATGGGGTTGAGGAAATAATATTTGTTTGAACATTTGGAATGGACACATCATTGTCGAAAACTAGAAGATTAAAAGAACTAAACCCAGTATCGGAGTCAAAGAACCATGCTGGTTCAGATCGAACATCAGAAGAGTTAGACTCCCGCTAATCAACCTAGAACGACTCTTGAACAATACGTGTTCTCTTGTTATATACGTGATAGGCCTTTTGAGAAGATGAGTAACCAACAAAGTAACACTCGTCAGACACGGCACCAAACTTTGTCTTTTGAGATTGGGTATTCAGAAGAATGCAAGAGCAACCAAATGACCGAAAGAAGTCAATTAGAGGTTTCCTCTTATGAAAAAGTTCATAAGGAGTCTTCATTTTTTCCTTGACAATCAACACTCGGTTAGAACATACGAAGCACAATTCACGGCTTCAGCCCAAAAAATAATGGGTATCGAAGATTCTATCAGCATTGTACATGCGGCTTCAATGAGAGTGTGATTCTTTCATTCAGCTAGACCATTCTGTTGAGGTGTCCTGACAGCACTAAATTGTCTCACAATTCCCTTTTGAGCATATAATGAATCAAGAATCTGATATTTGAATTCAGTACCTTTGTCACTTCTCAGACCCAGAACCCTTCTCTTGCTGATTGTCTCGATAGAAAGAATTAACTTCTGCAATTCTTCAGCAACCTCTCCTTTGTGTGCAAGAAATCTCACCCATGAATATCTTGAGCAATCATCTATAACAATAAGCCAAAAAGATTTTTTAGCAATAGATTTAACGCTGATTGGGCCAAACAAATCAGAATGTAACAACTCAAGAGGACAAGTTATGTTGTTTTCAAGTTTGGGCTTATAAGGTCTCTTGTGTTGTTTGCCCTTGGCACAAGCCATACATTTTTCGTTCACAGAAAAATCTTTTAAAGGGAGTCCTCTAACGAGATTGTTTTTGACTAATTTGTTTATTATTTTAAAATTAACGTGGCCCAACCGACGATGCCATAAAAGAGACTCAAAGGTTGAAGCTTTAGAAAGAAGACAAGTTGTAGTAGACTTTGATTCGCTGGAGTTCATATCAAGAAGATATGTGTCATGTTTTCTTGGAGCACGCATAAGAATCAAATCTTCTGGAATATCAATATCTGATTTTAAAAATAGACATTCATCTGATTTAAACAAGACTGGAATGTCTTTATCATAGATTTGAGAAACACTCAGAAGATTAAATGCCAGCTCAGGAATATAGTTGACTTTCTCCAAACTTAAAGAACCATTGGTAACTTCTCCTTGACCAATCATCTTTCCACCCTTTTTGTCACCAGAAAAAGAAACATATCCTCCATCTATAATCCGATAATTGGTCTGCAAGTCTTTCAGCCCTGTCATATGTTTGGAGCATCCACTATGTACATGCCACATGCTGTTTACAATCTTAGTGGATGACTCCTGAAATGAAATAACGAACAAATTAACCAGGTGAAATAGGAACCCAAGATTGAACAACTTTATCTTTAGAAGAAGCAGATTTTTTGCAAAAGAAATTATTAACCAATTTTATTAATTTATTTTCAAAATAGTTCCTATTAAAATGACCATGAAGCAAAGCTTGGAAACATACTACGCACATAGAAGCCCTACTCCATTGTGGTTGCTTGCCTTCATAACAATCGGCAGCATATCTAAAAACAGTTGATACCAAGACAAGAAAATAACGGTTATATCTATTATCAGTGGGATTGGTTATTGGTTCTTGCTTCTGAATTGGTATTGATGGGAGGATGGAAAGCTTATTGGAGGCCCCAGAAACAACTGGTTGGACTAAGCTTGCTTCGGCTAGCTTAGGGTTGGGAATTACATTTAACTTTCATAAAAACATTGCAGCTGAACATTAAAATAACTTTTCATTTCCTTATAAATGCTTTTCCAAGTTAATACAATAGTTCATTTTAAACAATCGTTCATTCGCATTACAATGCAAAAACATTAAACAAAAGAATGCCATCCGAAAGAGCTGAGTAGTCGCCCCGTGCCATCCTTAGCAACATTACCTACAAACTGGAAACACATAAAAGTCAGCGTTGATGAGTGAGTTCTAGGTTTATAATAAAACATACTTTGCTTTCAGTTAAACCATTCTTTACTTTTATATATGATCATACATCATACGTACACATAGATAATATCATTATTATTTTCATCATTCATTCATTAACTTTTCATTCATTCATTCGTTCGTCATTACCATTCATTTTCACTACTTTCATTCACGTTCATTCATACATTCTTACTTTCCATCAATACCATGAACTTTACCCCATCGTTATGCATAAAGTGGGTACTTGGCCTAATTCTAACATAGACCTTCCCTCATGGCGCACATCAGCCTAGACACAGTACCTAAGTGTAAATTCAGGCATACCATTGTCATGTGCTATACCCACCGTCATGCATAAAGCGGATCTTGGGCCTAAGTCTAACATATACCTTCCATCATGGTGCACAGCAGCCTGGCCACAATATCTAGGGTAAGCGACAAAGGTTATATACATATGGTTATCGCAAAGAAAGACCCCGATGTGCATCCTTCTAGGGTAGCTAACCCACACACCGTTGGACTAACACCCTTCATTGGGCAAGTTCCGACATACAAGGCTTGCAAGATTTCTTTACTTTCAATCGTTCATTAATGCATCCATTCATTCATCACGTTCCTCTTTTCATTATCTTCCACTTTACATTTCATAATACTTTCATTTCATTCATTAACATTCCATGTAAAGCCAAGGGAAAATAATCATACATAATAATAAGGAACATCAACATACATAGTCAACATCATCATACAGGGCATCATCATACATACATAACATATATCATCATACATCATGGATAAACATACAACATCATACATCTTCCTCATCCATGCCCATCATAACGCCTATGACCCTAAAAGTCAACTTACATGAACCCCCGAGAATCTCCCACATCAAAACTTACATTTGCACTTTCCCCCGAAAGTTAGTAAATAGAGTATGTTCCTTCGGGCGCACAAGCCCTATTTGGGTGTATGGACACCCTTCAGTCGCATGGCCTCCTAGGCGACTGACCACAATATGGATGAACACCAGGCGAATGGGCCCTAGGTGAATGGACCCAATGCGGATGGACACAATGCGGATGGATCCTATGCGAATGGACCTAATGCGGATGAGCACCTTTGCGAATGGACCCAGTACCCGCTTTATGCGTGACTATGGGGTAAATTTCATGGTATTGATGGAAGGTAAGAAAGTACGAATGAATGGGAATGAAAGTAATTAAAGTGAATGTTACTGACGAACGAATGAATGAACGAATGTTAATGAACGAATGACGAAAATAATAATTATATTATCTATGTGTACGTATGATGTATGATCACATGCAAAAGTAAAGAAAGATTTTAAAGAAAGCAACATAGGTTTTATTATAAAACTAGAACTCACTCAGCTACGCAGACTTTTATGTGTTTCCAGTTGGTAGGTAATGTTGCGGAGGATCGCACGGGGTGGCAACTCAGCTCTTTTGGATGGCATTCTTTTGTTTAATGTTTTTGAATTGTAATGCGAATGAACGATGCTTTGAAATGGACGATTGTATTAACTTGCAAAAGCATTCATAAGGAAATGAAAAGTTATTTTAATGTTCAGCTGCAATGTTTATAAAGGTAAAATGTAAAGTTATATGTTTTACGTGCAATGATTTATCAGCTGTAAGTTGGTATCAGAGCCAAAGTTTAAGTGAAATAGGTAAATTTTCAAAATAAACCAAAACTTAAATTGAAATAGGACGAAAAGAGAAGGGTTGCCAGTTTGAGTAGTTGCATGCCATTAGGTATTTTCTTAATGTTAACTGGTATTATGTGCGCATGTTATGTGGTTATTTGTTGTTTGTAGATTTAGATACCGATGTAGTCAGGATATGTAATAATTGTGGTATGAAGAGTAAAGCAAGTGGCTAATCACAACTCGCCACTATAATTAGGGACTTACTATACTTGACACAAACTAAGCTATTTCCTTGAATGAACGTTTTGGTGTTTGAATCTTTCAGTGTGTGGATGGCCGGTGGTAGATCTTCAAAAGCTTCACATGGTGGTGGTCTTGGTGTTGAACCGCGACCCAAGAGGGGAAGACCCAGAGCTGAAACGGTGGATCATGAAGAACCAGAGACCCATCATCCAGAGGGCGGCGATGAGAGTGCTAACTTAAGGGCCTCGGTGAAGAGGCTATGGTTAAAGAGGTACATCAGGTCATGCAGACAATCTTACTCTCTGTAGTGACTGAAGTGATTAAACCTATATGGGAGGGGGAGCGGAAGGAAAGAAGTAGACCTACAGGTGAAAGAAGACAGCCCGGGACTGACAGTTCGGTCTGACGACGAAGAAGAAGAGGAAGAAGAAGAGCCTGCGCCGGAGGCGGCACAAGGTTGTAACTATGGGGCGCCTCAACGATGCAAGCCCCCTACTTTTAATGGTAATGGCACTGCTGCTGCTGCACACGGTGGGTGAGAGAAATTGAAGCTGTTTTGAACATCAGCGAGTGTCGGGAGGATCAAAAAGTATAGTTTGCTGCCCACTCCTTCGTGGACTCATCTTTATGCTGGTGGGACAACATTGTCCAAGCTGAGGGTAGCTGGGCTATTAGGAGGATAAGTTGGTCTGAGCTGAAGAAGTTGGTCATTAAGGTGTTTTGTCCTTATAGGGAGATGGATATGGTTGAGAGGGAGTTCCTGCAGTTGGAGGTGGGGACGATGACACATCAGTAGTACACCACCAAGTTCAATGAGATGGCACGTTGGTGCCGGACCAAGTGACGCCTTTGTCACGAAAGATTAAAAGGTACATTCAGGGTTTGCCGGCGGATATTCACAGGCACATGATCGCTGCCCGACCGAGCACGTTTAGGTCAGCGGTGGATTTGGCTGGGAGGTTGTATGATGAGAGGGTTGTGGTGGTGGTGGCTGAAGGTAGCAAGAAAGGAGCGGTGACCGGAATTAGAATGGGAAAAGGTTTGGTCGAGGTGGTGTCCTGATGATTAACAAGAAGGCACGGGTAGATGACCACCGTGTGGTCACATTTGTTGCAGGATCGAAGAAGTGTGGCAAATGTGGAAGAGAGCATATCAGTGAATGTAGGTTGGGATCGAACTTACGCTACAAATGTGGGAAGCCTGGTGACATAGCGAAGGACTGTCGTGTGGTTAGATGTTTTAACTGTGGTGGAGAGGGTCACATGAGGAGGGACTGCAATAAGCCGAAGGCTGAAAGTTCTGGTGCAGGGAAGAAGACGACGGAGACTGAAGGGCAGAGGGTGAGTGCTAGAGCATTTACGATGATGCAGGAGGAAGCTAGAACGAACCCTAATGTTGTGTCAGGAACGTTTCTAGTAAACCAAACTTTAGCCTCTGTGTTAATTGATTCTGGTGCGAGTAAAAGATTTATTTCTACTACTTTCTATGCTAAACTGCATGTTTGTAGTAGGAGTGTTGATGCGCCCTTTGATGTAGAAACTGCCATAGGTAAGTCTACCAGGATTTCTGAGATGATAGAAGACTGTGATATAGAATTAGAAGGTCATAAGTTTACTGTTAGGCCATTCATGATGACCCTAGGTGGTTTTGATATGGTTCTTGGGATGGATTGGTTGGCGGACTACGAGGCGAACTATGCGTCGCAAGAAGATGATTTGTTTGACAGCGCCTGATGGGAGTAAGGTGACGGTTTATGGGGATCAGATCACGATGATCCCGAAAGTAATTTCAATGGCGGTGGCAGGAAAGTGCATGAGGCGTGGATGTAGTGCCTACTTGGCCTATGTAAATGATATAGAAACACCAACACCATAACTATCGGATGTACCGGTTCTGCGTGACTTTCCAGATGTGTTTCCCAAAGACTTACCCGAAGTGCCGCCTGACCGAGAGAGCGAGTTTCAGATTGATCTGATACATGGTGCCCAACCTGTTGCCAAGGCACAATATCGTTTGGCTTCGACTGAGATGATAGAGTTGATGGAGCTGTTGCAGGAGCTACTTGATAAGGGGTTTATTAGACCGAGTATCTCTCCTTGGCTTGCTCTAATCTTATTCGTGAAGAAGAAAGACGGTAGTATGAGGATGTGTATTGACTACCATGAGCTAAATAAGTTGATGATAAAGAACCGCTACCCCTTACCAAGAATTGATGACTTGTTTGATTAGCTTCAAGGTGCCAGTTGGTTTTCAAGGATATATCTTCGATCTGGTTACCATCAGTTGAAAATAAAGGAGTAGGATATCCCTAAAACAGCTTTTCGCACACGTTATGGTCATTACGAGTTTCTTGTCATGTCTTTTGGTTTAACCAATGCGCCAGCTGCTTTTATGGATTTGATGAATCGAGTTTGTTGACCGATGTTCGATAAATCAGTGATTGGGTTTATTGATGATATCCTGATTTATTCGAAGAGTGAGATAGAGCATGCCAGTCATATTCGGGAGGTTTTAGAGACGTTGAGGAAGGAGAAGTTGTACGCCAAGTTCTCCAAGTGTGCGTTCTGGTTACGCGAGATTCAATTCTTAGGTCACATGGTGAATCCTGAGGGGATTATGGTAGACCCGGCAAAGGTGGAGGCGGTGATGCAATGGAAGTCTCCAAAGACGCCATCCAAGATTCGTAATTTCTTGGGTTTGGCGGGCTATTACAGAACATTCAATCAAAACTTTTCTAAGATCCCTTGTCCACTAACTAAGTGACCCAGAAAGATGTGAAGTTGTATGGGGTCAAGCTCAAGAGAAGGCATTCGAGGAATTAAAGGCGAGATGACTCAAGCTCCTGTTCTGTCATTAGCCGATGGAAGTTAGGATCTGGTGGTTTATTATGATGCTTCCTACTTAGGGTTGGGGTGTTTGTTAATGCAAAGGGAAAAAGTTATAGCCTATGCCTCCCAATAGTTAAAGGTTCATGAGGTTAATAACCCTACTCATGACTTGGAGCTAGCAGCTGTGGTCTTTGCGTTAATGATTTGGGGGCACTATCTTTACGGGACGAAGTGCACCATATTCACTGACCAAAAGAGCTTGAAGTACTTCTTTGAGGAGAAGGACCTGAACATGAGGCAGAGACGATGGTTGGAGCTCATAAAGGATTATGATTGCGAGATCTATTACCATCCGGGCAAAGGCCAACGTGGTGGCGGATGCCCTTAGCAGAAAAGAAAGACTCGAGCCGATTCGGATGAAAGCTTACCAGTTGATCATGACCTCTGATGTGATGAAGCAAGTCAAGAGTTTCAAGATGAGGCACTGAAAGAAGATCATCTTAACTCTAAAAGAATGATAGGTCTGATTGTGATTGGTGTGAAAACAGACTCGGTGTTGAACCCGATTCAGATGGATGTGGATTCCTCGTTTTGGGGATCTACGGGTGAAGATTTTGGATGAAGCTCACAAGACTCGATACTCTATTCATCCCGGCGCTACAAATATGTACCAAGACATGAAGAAAGATTATTGGTGGCGGGTATGAAACGTAATGTGGTGGAGTATGTGAGTAAATGCCTTACTTGTCTACAAGCGAAGGCCGAGCACTAGAACTCGTATAGGAAGATCCAACCTTTGGATATACCAAAGTGGAAGTGGGAGCACATCACCTGGATTTCATTACAAAGCTATCGCGTACCCTGAAAGGGTATGATGCCATATGGGTGATAGTTGACCGTTTGACAATGAGTGCTCACTTCCTAACGATCTGCGAGATATATTCATCCGAGAGGTTGGCAGATATGTTCATTACAGAAATTGTAACTCGTCATGGTGTACTGGTGTCAATTGTGTCGGGCCGTGACACCCGGTTTACATGTACCCCCGATTCCTACAGATGATCATAGACCAGAAGTTTCCTTCGCTGCCTAATGAGAGTCAGGATACAGTTACACTAGAGGTGATGGATGACACCAACCTCGGGAGGATGAAGGTATACCGGGGCAAGTAGGTGAAGCCCCTGACAAGGAGACTGTTTGGTCATCTGGCCCAAGAGTATTATGTGACGCCAGCTAGGAGGAAGTGGTGTCACCATAACAGTGACTCGGATACTGAGCCGATTGCTCTACCCTTCGATGATTCCAATGATGATGACCACGGTGAAGGTCAAGGAGGTGATGTCCAGGTGGACCAGAGTCGGCTCCAATCCACCCTGATTTTCAGATGGAGGAGGAGGAGGAGTCAGACGAGGAGCCTCTGGTACAAACGGTGGGGAGCCGGGTCGTAGCCACTAAGAGAGGGCTCAGGGCGGTTGGAGGATGCCAAGGGGAATCTAGGGATGCTGTTATGCTGATACAGATCCATCTTACACCCCAAACTGACCTAGCAGCCAAGGGGAGCCTCTGTTTCTAAGGACTCCCGATAGAACAGAATGGCTCACCCTTATGGCAAAAAGGGTAAGAGGCCAGGATTTACGTTGACCCCATCCACTAGTACTGGCATAGCCACCACTACTGCCACAACCACCACAACACCCACCACAGCTACCACCACCACTACAACACCCCCTACCACTACTACTACTACACTCCCAACCACCATTACTACACCACCACATTCACCATCCACTACTATCCTACCACCCATATTCACTACATCCACCACTACCACCACTAGCCACCAAGCAGGTCCATCAACCCACACTACGTTCACCAAAAACCACTCTACCCTCCATTGGGGTAAAGGAACATCTAGCAGCACTAAACATGATGGTGCTTAAGCTGTTAGCTGCTCATGAGCAGACATCAACACAGCTAAGTCAGTTGTGGAGCTCAATGCTGCTCAAGCACAGCAGATTTTCCAACTCCAGCAGCAGAAGAGTAATCAATTAAAAGGATTGAGGAGTAGAGGCTATGAATAAAAAGATCATGCTCAGACTGAAGGGATCTAAAGATGAGCCTCTAAAGATCAAAGAAGGTGATGGAGATGACGATGATGATGAAGATGATGATGATGATGATGATGGTGATGATGAGAGTCTGGGAAGAACATGAGAGTGATGATGAAGGGTCAAGGGGAAAGAGAGATGATGATAATGATGAAGAAGGTGATGCAGCTGCATCAGCCTTAACTTAAGGTCAGAAGAGAAGGACAAAGAAAGAACAAGACCAAGGAGCATCATCATCAGCCCTTGTGATATAGGAGTTAACTAATAAAGACAAAAGTAATGACTAGATGTTTATGTATTTGAAAACTTTTGCACTTGAATCTTGTATACAGTTGTGTAATTAATGTTTATATATTATATATTTATCTACTATTTAAATGTCTTGATTAATTACTAATGGTTCATGTGTTACATGTTTAAATCAAGGAGACACAACATCTCAGCAAGATGAATATGATGTTGCTCCCCTACAGCAAATCATGTCTCAACTCACAATGATTATTGATTTGCAAGGGATTTTAGAAGGTCGGTGAGCTATACTCCCGAAGAGGAGAAATCATACACGACTGACTGATGAGCAATTTGGAGAGATGTTCAGGCTAAATCCAGACGAGATTGTCAAAGATGCGCCTACTTTTGATGTGACAAGTGACGATGAGCTAAACGACGTAGGTGAAATAGAGATTGAAGATGTCATAGCTGAGCATTATCCAGAGTACACTAACCGAGAGGGCTATATGATTCCCAAACTTGGGTGACACTCTCGGCAGTGATACCTTCGATAAACTGGATGAGATGGAAAAGGAAACAGAGAAGAATGAGCGCCAAGCCCAAGCCTTAGATGCTGATGTTGATATAAAGAAGGCTGAGTGGGCGGCTTGTTTGCTGAGATACGAGCCCATGCACTGCTAAAAAGCCAAATGCCTACACCAAGCTATACAAAGTCAACAAACATCTAATGGTGTCGGCAAGATATTTCATGGCATATTTTGAGGATCTTAACGTCTATGCAGTTAGGAGAGAGAAGGGAATAGAGTACTTCAGATTCCCACATGATCTTAAGACTCTCCTTGTTTGAGCTCACCAGCTGGCACGCAAAAAACTTGTTATATGCTGATCCCAGGAAGGAAAACGTCAGGCTGGGTTGAGGCTGCACTAATGAAGGAATAAAACACCAGAGGGTAAAACTTCAGACCTCAACAACGAGAGGTAATCCAAAGGTTGAAGTGGATCCTATTTCTGGAATGTTAGGATCTCAGCCTCTTGGTTTAATCGATTGAACAGATATAGCAGCGGAATAGCTCAGAATTAGACAAATTCAAGCAAGAACATTCGATATAAAGCGATAAAAGAATTTTGTTATAGAGAGAGAAATATCTGACAAAAGGAATATTGCATTAGATTGTCGGCCTCAATGGCACGATTACAGGTGAGTCATCCTTCCTTATAAAGGAAAGAATGACGTAGGCTGATGTCACTTGAAAGTGACATGTAACCGTTTTATAACTACTGATGTTTAACAACTACTGAAGATGTCAACAACTGACATCTTCTTACAAATGTTCCTAAGTGTTAAACATCTTATTTACAACTACTGAAAAACATAAAACTACTGATACTACAACAACTGAAGAACAACCTCTTCAGTTGTTTACAAGTACTGAAAAGGAAACAAAACTACAGAAAAGTAAACAAACTACTGAAAGGAAAAGAAAACTACTGATGAAAAAAACCATCACAACAACTGAAGAAGCCCTCTTCAGCTGTTGTCATCAGCTGTTAGCATCAGCTGATGTCTTCAGTACTTGAACATCAGACTTTGTCTTTCAGCTGTTGATCTTCAGTCTTTGTCTTCAGTACTTGTTGAAGTCTTCAGACTTTAGATCTTCAGCTGTTGTCTCAGTCTTTGTCTTCAGTACTTCAGAAATACTTCAGCAGTTGTATTCTTCAGACTTTGTAGAACAGCTGATCAGGTCTTCTTCAGCTGTTGTGATGTCCTGTGGGACTTAGAGGTTTCTCTGATCAGGCTCATTGGTTCTTTTGGTCCAACAAACTCCCCTGAACCAATGCAGCCAAAACCTCTAAGTTATTGACGAGTCCCACTTATTTTGGCAGATAGATTGGTCTTTTATCCTCTTGATCAGATGAGAAGTGACCCTTTTCAGCACCGGCTGGGAAGAAGTCTCTGATGATCTGTTTTGCATGATATGGTTGGGAGCTCTGTATTGGGGACTTGGACACTGAGCTGTTACCCCAACCATGAGATCTACTTCCCGTGTATCAGCCTATAGGATTCCCTGGTGTAAGCCCTTAGAAACATGATCTGCTCATCCATTGTCAGCACCTCGGGCACACCATCAAACAATCCTTCTCGGCCATACACTTCAGAGATGTACTTGGCCTGTTTTCCATTCTTGAGCTCAACCGTGGTTATTTGTTTGTAAGCAACTCATCTGGATGAGTCCCTTCTAAGAGCAGGTTGAGCTCATCTTGTTTGAAGTTTTCAAGTCTTTTGTAAACCAATCCCTTCTTTATGATTTTATTCTCAACATCTTTTGGGGGGTTGTTGGCTTCATAAGCTTTCTTGAACTCTTCTACAATTTCCCAGGGGGACACTACAAGAACCACAGTGATGTCTTCGTCGACAACCCTCTTCACTGGCCCTTGTATTTTGAAGGAATTTCTTTCTTGACAATCCTGTGTGCCACCCTAGGATCAGGCCATATCCTTACTTTTTCCCTTTGGTATTGAAAGGTATTAGCAAGGGTGTACAATCTTAAGACTTCTTTCTTCATGCTAATCATTGAAGAGGATGTGGCATATGCTTTGTCAATGCTTTTCAGCATTTCCTCATCATGTCTTTGCATCTGTTCCTCTTCAATCTTTATCATCACAGCATGCATTTGAGAAGCAGGAGTGATGGACATTGGATTAGCCTTAGGCAAAGTGATAACTGCAGAGAGTGGCAGTCTGTCTTCATCCTCCTCTTCTTCTTCCTCAGCCCTCAGTACCTTTCTTTTCTTTTGTCTAGGTACATCACTGGCAGTGGGTTTTGGGGGTAAAGGATTTGGTTTTGTGGGTTGGATGGTTGGTTTAGAGGGTAAAGGGGTTGTTTTAGGGTTGTGGAGGTAGTGATTTTGAGGATAGAGGCTTTTCAGACTGTTTTAGCATTTTGGCTGTAAGGAAGGCTTTAGTAAATTTTGTCAGTTCTTTTCGGTTCCCAACCCCAGCTTCATTTAATGCCTCAATCACTAAACCTTGGAGTATGCTTCAGACGAACAAATCTTGGTGGTTATTGCCAAGATGTTGTCCCTGGTCCAGGCCCTTATTTTATCAGAGATCTTCCCAAGTATTTGGCTACAAATCTAATCATTATCTCCAGCCTTTCTCTTTCTAAGGCATCATAACTAGCCCATCTTGAGTTGATCTCCTCTGTCTCCAACCTTCTGATCTCGGAGTCTAGTTGTTGGATGTCAAAACTCTGCCTATATAACTGATCAATGATTTTATCCATTGAACGGTTATGGTTGGCATCAGCTTCTTTCACCATATCATTCAGCTCCCTCTCCTTCTCAGACTCTCCTTCTTTCCTCTTTTGATATGTGACATGAAAGTCTTTTTGACTTTCATTCACTTAGCTCTCTTCTCACTCTCCTTCTCTTTCATGATCAAACTCAGTCTCCTCCACACTTATAACAGCCAACTCCTTCTCATTTACCTTCTCTGATTCTTTCTTCTTCTCCCCATCTGTCCTCTTCCTTTTTCCTTTAACTGACTGACTCTCCCCCTTTTGGTTGCATTGGGTGCAAGGGTTTGAGCAGTAGAAGAAGTGATTTGGTCACCAACTCCTCCACCAGGGGTTGTATTATTGTAGGAAGCCTCTCATCAATGGCTTTGATCACTATATCTGTGATCATGGGAGTGATGAGAGGTAGGGATTTTTGAAGGTTAGCAACTGATTGATCAGGATGGTTCTGTTCCTGAGAATCAGTGCCAAAGCAGAGGGGTGGTGGCTTGGAAGTATGTATTGGCTCAGTGTTTAGGGGACCTTGGAAGAAGGTGCCATCTGTGGTGTATTGTGGTGGCAGATGGACTTTCATCCTGAGACATCTTGGCCAGCAGCTCTTTGAGTCTGCTAACCTCATCCTCTAGGATGGTGTTTTGAGCAACTACATCATAGAAGAAGCTCAGGTCATCATCAGTTGATACTGAATCACCTGACCTCCTGACAGAGTCAGGATTAACATGCCTTGAGTGTAGATCAATTATAGCATGTGCCCCTTGTTCTTGGTTCTGGGGACTTCCAGCCTCAGGACTATGTCCTTCATCAGCTGTTGCCGCTGGTGAGGTCTTAGAGATGTTACCAACTGCATCCTGGTCATTTGCTGAGTCAGAGGCAGTGGCAGCCTCACCAGAAGTTCGCACCTCCTTGTCTACACCAGGAGATGGAACATGATAACCCCTGTGCTGTGGGTTGACAGAAGCATTGTGATCCTCCCCCTCAGGTGTTGAGGTTATCCCAGTAGTGATTGGTGTCTGGGTGGGGGGTGAGGAATGCAACTGCGTCAGCACTTTTGCAACAATTATTGTAGGGCTTTGAGGGGCGGTTGCATCAGGAGAGGGTGTGGAAGCAGTGTGCACCCGGGGCGAGTGGTGCTCTTCAATGGTAATCCCCTCAGTGAGGAGGATCCCAGCAGTGTGGCTTCCCTTTGAGTGGTTGCATCAGGTTCCTTTTGAGAGGAAACCTGAGCGGCTTCGGTTGGTGGAGTCATAGTCTCTACTGGGGGGTTATTTCCAGTAGAGATAACCTGCTTTGGTGCAGCAGGAGCATCCTCAGGGGACTCAACTCCCTGAGTAGCCTTCTTAGGCTTCTTCTTTGTGGGTTTGGAGGGGACTTTGGATGTGGAAGTGGAGGCTGTGGGTTCCAGCTGCGTGGGTTTGCGCAGCTTGGCAGCCTGTTTAAGAGTTTGGTCAGTGTTGTGTCGGGAGTATACCTCCGGCAATACAGCCAAAGCAGGGACTCCCAGACCAACTAGTCCCTCAGCATAAAGCTGATTCTCTATTATGGCCATTATAAACCGAGGATATAGTATCCAACGGTTAGAAAGTGGTTTTGTGGCCATATCCTTGATTTCAAGAAAAATTATTTCAGAAAAGTTTAGTGGTTCTTGTTCAAGGATAGAGAACAGTACCTGTTGCCATCTGGAAGACAGTTGATCCCAAGAAGAAGTCTTCGAGGCCAGGCAAACATTACCATATGAAATATCAATCGTTCAGCATCTGGAAAATGTTTCTTCAGGATGGTCGAAGCACTAAGATCGCCTTGATATCCATGTTGTCCAAATGAAAGATCAATTGGCGCTTAGGATATCCAACAGGGTAGGCAGCATCATCTAATAGTAATATCTGGCGGATGGTAGCAGTAGAGATGACCACCTTATGAGAGTTGATGGACGAATGGATAGATTCTCCATTAACAGTTGCATTCGTCCAAAACTGATGTAGCGAATCGGCATAAATGATTGGATTTAGGAGGAAGCCGTTTTCAGTGGTGATTGGACCATAAGATCTATAGCATTATCGAATTTGGTCCAGAAGGGCGATTTAGTGAGGTACGCGACACAGTTGTGTCGAGGCTTGAGTTGCATGGTCGCCATTAATGAAGGTGAAAGATTTTCAGAGCTTTTGAAATTTAGGTCGTGAAAGAATGAAAAACTCTGAAAAGGGATCAGATATATATAGGGTACGGGTTATGAAACGACTGAAGGTTTTGGTGTTAGTCATCAGTTTGAAACAACTGATGACGTGGTATTAACTTTCAGAGGTTTGAAACGACTGATGGTATTGGTGTGGTCAGCAGTTATAAAACAACTGAAGACATGGTGTTTACAATCAGACGTTGAAACAACTGAAGTCTCTGATTTAGGCATCAGTAGTTTTAAAAAAAAACTACTGAAGACAAGTTGGACTTCAGATGTTGAAACAACTGAGGACTTGGTATTAGTCATCAGTAGTTGTGAAACTACTGAAGACCCTGGTTGTGCCATCAGTTGTTGTAAACAACTGAAGACTTGGTGTTAGTCATCAGTAGTTGTGAAACTACTGAAGACATGGTATTGCTTCAGTTGTTTATGAAGAAACAGCAGTTTGTGAACTACTGAAGAGAGAGTACTCATCAGTAGTTGTCGTCAATTCATAGCCTTTCAGCTGTTTCATACTGTCCTCAACACGTACTCATCAGCCTTTTTGCTGTTTTCAGTTGTTTCATAGGACATCAGTACTTATCTGTTTCTATGTTCAGTAGTTGTAAGTGCATCAGTAGTTGTAACTACATCAGTAGTTAGAACAGATAAAGTACAGTACTTAAAGCATTTAGCCTTCAGTAGTTATAAAAACTACTGAGGGTAAAATAACTCATCAGTACTTATATGTGACATGGTTACCAATGATCATCAGTAATTACTGAGATCATCAGTAGTTGTCACTTATTCTAGCTGCAGCATACCAAGCCTTAACACCAGGTTGTGGAAAGTTGAACTATCCAAAGGCTTAGTAAAAATGTCTGCAAGCTCATCAGCACTAGGCACAAACATAGGATTAATTAGACCCTTTTCAAAACAATCTCTTATAAAATGATGTCTAATTTCTATATGTTTGGTCCTAGAGTGCTGGACTGGATTTTTGACAATGCAAAGAGCTGAAGCACTATCCATTAATAATGGAGTCTTAGTCTCTGTAATGCCATAATCCAAAAGTTGATTCTGAAGCCAGAGTACTTGGGATGTACAACTTGCAGCAGCAATGTACTCGGCTTCAGCAGTGGATGTAGCAACAGATGTTTGTTTCTTACTCTGCCAAGAAATCAAACAGTTGCCTAGGAATTGACATCCACCAGAAGTTGATTTCCTGGTCAACTTACACCCTGCATAGTCACTATCAGAGAAAGCAACTAATTTGCAAGAATGTCCAGTGGAATACCATAAGCCTAGAGATTGTGTACCTTGCAGATATCTAAAGATCCTCTTGACTGCAATCAGATGAGACTCCTTAGGTGCAGCCTGAAATCTAGCACAAACACATGTAGCAAACATAATATCTGGTCTAGAAGCTGTTAAATACATCAAGGAACCAATCATACATCTGTAAAGAGTTTCATCAACAGCTTTACCTTTCTGATCAACATCCAATTGTGTGGTGTTGCACATGGGAGTAGAACAGGTTTACAGTTTTGTAAATCAAACTTATTCAAAAGATCTTTTGTGTATTTAGACTGATGAATGAAAATTCCATCAGCTTTTTGTTTGATTTGCAAACCTAGAAAGAACTGTAATTCTCCCATTGCACTCATTTCAAACTTCTGTTGCATTAAGTTTGGAATCCTCACACAATTGGGGATCAGAGGATGCAAATATAATATCATCAACATAAATTTGAACAAGTAGCTTATGCTGATCCACCTTCTTAATAAATAAAGTTTTATCTATGGAGCCTCTAGTGAAATTATTCTGTAGAAGAAAGTTTGATAAGGTCTCATACCAGGCTCTAGGTGCTTGTTTCAACCCATAAAGAGCTTTATCAAGCTTATATACCCATTCTGGGTGCTTATTATCCTCAAAGCCTGGTGGTTGACACACATAAACTTCTTTTTTTGTTACCATATAGAAAAGCACTTTTGACATCCATTTGAAAAACTTTAAGATTGTGGAGTGCAGCATAGGCTAAAAACAATCTAATTGCCTCCAGTCTGGCTACAGGGGCAAAGGTTTCATCATAATCAATACCTTCTTCTTGTGCAAACCCCTGCACAACCAGTCTGGCCTTGTTCTTAACAATTAGCCCATTTTCATCAGTTTTATTCCTAAACACCCATTTAGTGCCTATTGCACACTTACCTGGGGGTAGAGGAACAAGCTCCCACACTTGCTGTTTTTTGAACTGAAGAAGCTCAAGCTGCATGGCTTCAACCCATCCATTGTCTCTCAAAGCTACATGATAGTTCTTGGCTCTAGCTGACTGATGAAGAGAGCATAGAAGCAGAAATTGGACAACTGGCTTCTGGTTGAACACCAGCATTGATATCACCAAGGATTTGAGACATTGGGTGATTTTTCAGCTCTTGGTAAACAATCAAATCTGTGCAAGTGTTTGTAGGACCTTCAGCAGCAGCAGATGTTGATGCAGATTCTTGAAACCATGAAGATGGTGGCAACTCAAATGAAGTTGAGGATGCAGAAATCTCATCAGCATTTGTTGTGGATGGTGCTGCTGGAGCTACAGGAGCATCAGGTTTAGAGGACTCAGGCAGTTGGTCACTAAACCTGAAGAGGTGATTACTACTATCATCATCATCTTCAGTAGTAACACCAGGTGGTGAACTGTTGACAGGAGCAACAGCAGGAGATTGATAAGGAACATATTGCAGTATGTCCAAATCAAAGAGCTCCACAGGGCTTTGTGGAATCTTGTCCTTTGGAGATTCATTGAACTTGACATGTAGAGTCTCTTCAACATCTTTGTTCTGCAGTTGAAGACTCTGTATGCCTTGCAAGTTGATGAATAACCAACAAAGTACCCTGCATCCACCTTAGGATCAAATTTCTGGAGCTGATCCTTTGTGTTGAGAATGAAACAGGGACACCCAAATGCTCTAAAGAATGAAATGAGAGGGGCCAAATGATGTAGAACTTCATATGGAGTCTTCATCAACCTCTGATTTATTAGCACTCTATTCTGCACATAGCATGCTGTGTTGACAGCTTCAGCCCAAAAGGTCAATGGCAGTCCAGAATCAGCCAACATAGACCTTGCAGCTTCAATGAGGGTCCTGTTCTTTCTCTCCACAACTCCATTCTGTTCAGGAGTTCTTGGAATACTAAACTGCCTCTTTATTCCCTTGGAAAGGTAGAACTCATCAAGTGTATTGTTCCTGAATTCTGTTCCATTGTCACTTCTAATACACTTGACTGAGAGGGAATACTGCTTCTCAGCATACAACACAAAGTTTATGATCTTCTGTGCAGCTTCATCCTTTGAATGTAGAAAGAAAGTCCATACAAATCTGGAGTAATCATCCACAATTACCAGACAGTATTTCTTCTTGCCATGCTCATCACTCTCACAGGACCAAAGAGATCCATGTGAAGAAGTTGTAAGCAGGCAGTGGACTTTGGTTCTTCAATAGGTGGGAATGAAACCTTGTGCTGTTTTCCTTTCAAACAAGCAGTGCAGTTGTTTACACTTGAACTCCTTCATAGGCATTCCCCTTACTAAACTATGGTGTATCAGCTGATTCATGTTCTTGAAGTTAACATGTCCCAGCCTTCTATGCCATAGATTAGATTCTTGAGGAGAGGCCTTGGAAAATAGGCAAGGATGGCCTTTGAGATCTTTTCTTGGAAAGATCTAAGGCATACACTCTTCCTGTCCTGTTGGCCTTCAGGAGAGTGTGAGCATCCAATACCTTGTCAATCAAACTCAGAACTTTGGATGACAGAATCCTGCAGTTCTGGCTTGTGAAAAGGGCAACATGGCCTTTGTCACACAATTGACTGACACTCAAGAAGTTATACTTGAGATTTTCCACATGGTTGACATCATCAAACCTTATTTCCCCATTGGAAACAAAGCCCTTCCGATGATGTAACCTCTTGCATCATTTAAGGAAACAAACCCTTCCTTCCTGGAGAGTAGTCATTAAGAAGTGAGTTGTTCCCAGTCATATGCATAGATCCCCCACTGTCTACATACCAGATGCTACTTTGGCATGTTGAAGAAACCTGCATTAATAAACAATCAGTTAGTTTTGGAGACCCAAACCTTTTTGGTTTTGGGCCTGGTCTCATCAATAGATGGTAAACTAACAGGTTTATTGGGCACAATAGCTTGAGGTGAAGGAGATGGTGTAGAAGAGGAATCCTTTGGCTTGGATCTCCTTTTCTGGGGTTTCAACACAGGGCCATCAAGTTGGTTAACTCTTCCCAACAGATGTTGAACCATCATTACCAGCTGTGTCTGATTGGGAAAGAGCTTTCAGCTCTTCAGACACATTGGTATTGGTGTTTGATGATGAGTTCTTGTGTTGCACCATCTTCTTTTGAGCAACCTCAGCTGTTGCCTGTTGCACTCCTTCCTTTTAGATTTCTTTTTGGACATAGGAGTAACAGGATTTGATGCTGCTGGTACAAACTTGGACTCAAACTCAGTTTTCATTTTAGCCAAGTTTTCTTTAATTTTCTCCTTTTGTTTGAGTTTGGATCCCTTTTTGTACCAACAATCATCTGTGAGATGATTGAATAGACCACATATTCACATGGTTTCTTCTTCATCTTCTGTTGATCATCAACTGAAGAAGATGAAACTACTGAAGACTTGCTCTTCAGCAGTTTAGAAGCACTTTTTGCCTTCTTGTCAACTCCTTAGTAGGCTTCAAATCCTTCCTACTGACAGTTTTCTTCTCTTTAGTGCTGTCAGTATTGGGATTTGAACTCCAGAGTTATCCCCTGCTCTCCAGTACCCTCAGTACTTCTAGGGATAACACTTGGGTTGATCAACTCATTGATCATGTGAGAGTGTCAGCAGTTGAACCATCAATATCAGCTGATAGGTTCACAGAGGGATTACTACTGACTTCAACTACTGATGGTGCTTTATCAAGTAGTGAATCACATGATGAGGTGGATTGGTCATTACTTTCTCCATCAGATTCTACTCCTGCTCTTGAAGCAAAATCTGTAGGAGGAGCAGTGTGATTATAACCAATTCCAAACTTCACATTGGAAGCTGTTTGCTTACTAAGAAGCATTTCAAAGCCCTTGCAAGATTGTACCCATCGATCACACTCTACTTGGGTGACAGCAAGAGTATCTTTGAGGTCTTTGTACTTCTCTAAGAGTACATCCTCCCTAGCCTTATCATCAGAGATTTGGCATTTTAATTTATAAATCTCATCAGTTTTCTCTTTAGCACAGACTCAAACTCAGCTTTATTTTTGGAAATTATTTGTTCTAGCTCTACATTTTTATTGATTAAAGCCACATTTGCTTCTCTAATAGAGGCAAATGCTGCTATGCAAGTTTCAGAACATAATTTGGCCTTAGCCTCAGAGGATACCTGTGATACCTGTGTTGAAGAGGTACTTGAGGATGATCCATCAGAGGATTCCAAAGTCATGAGAGCTAGATTTCCAAAAGGATGCTCACCACCATGTTGACCAGCACCTGAGAACAGTTGTTCATTACCAGACACATCATCTGGTAAGTGCTCCAGTCAACAACTCCTGGTGTGAAGAAGCTGTGTTGTTGAAGTTGATTAGGTTGATGAGATTGGGATGGTTGAGGCTCAGGGAGTGCATGTGGTTGCTGAGCAGTGGGTGCTTGAACCTGGCCTGGTTGTGGCATGTAATAGCAGGGGTATGGATATGGCATTGGCCCCTGTGGAACAAAATATGCAGGAGATTGTGGTTGATGATGATAACCAGAATTGACAGGTTGTTGCCCTCTGTTTTGTTGACTATTGCCAGGGAAAGTCACAAAAGGTGCAGGAGAGTTAGATCCAGATGATCTACATTCTCTTGCAAAGTGTCCAAGCCTGTGGCATTTATGGCACTTCAACTTACTCTTGTCAAAACCAACTTTGGTTTTGCCAGAGAGTCCTGGGAATTTCCTTCCAGTTCTTTTGTAGAACTTCTGAGATCTGATATTTATCAAGGCCATTTGGCTCAAAATATCCATCTCTTCTAAGTCATCATCAGCAATCCCCTTGAGATCATCCATGATGAACATAGATTGTCACTATTACTACCAGCAGAATAACTATCACACTCACAAAGGCAGGCTCAGAAGTGTTTGTAGAGAAATCAATATGCTCATCATACTGGCTTTCAGATGACGCATATTCTGACTCTTGATGTCCAATCAGGGCAGTGTTCCCTTGGACAAAATCCTCAGTAAGCTTGCCAGATGAAGCCAATTTCCTTTTGCTCTATCTCTCTCTCGAATGTAAGCAGTTTCCCATGAAGTTGGGTGAGAGATAGGCGATCAACATCAGCATTTGAGCGTAGAACAATGGTATATGTGTTCCATCTCTCAGGCAGTGATCTTAGGAATCTATGGTTCATCTGACTCCTGGTATATTCATGTTTAACCATTTTCAATTCAGAGATTAAACATGAAAACCCTCAAATTGTTGAGTCAGAGTCTCACCCTTTCTATGAGAGAAAGTCTCATATTGTTGGGCGAGGATTTCCCTGTTGTTTGCTAAAACTCATCAGTACCACCAAATTGTTCTTTGATGGCTTTCCAGAGGTCATGAGCAGACTCACAATGCAGAAGCCCAGAGTAAATCTCATTAGGAATAGCCATAGCCAAAATTCCATGGGCTTTTGCATCGATTTCAAACAACTTCTTGTCCTCATCGGAGTATTGCTCCTTCTTCTTTGGAACCAACTGGTTTGTTTCCGGATCATTCACCATTGGCTTATGTGGTCCATGTACCACAGATGTCCAACAACCTGAGCTATTGACAGACAGGTGATGGAGCAATCTTCTCTGCCAAATGTTATACTCATCCTCACCAAGATCGGAGGCTTGGTAGAGGATCCAGTATTGAAAGGATCATTCGAAGAAGTAGTCATTGTGGAAAATCAGACAGATTCAAGTAAAATCACAATAAATTTAGCTCAGAACCACACAGAACCTCAAATAAAACGGCCAGAAGCGATACACTCTCAATCTCTATAACAGATCCTTGCGAATTTGCTAATTCGATCAAACTTAGAGCGATTGAACAGTTTCAATGATCAATTGTTAGATCGATCAATGATTAACCTGCTCTGATACCATTTGTTAGGATCTCAGCCTCTGGTTTAATCGATTGAACAGATATAGCAGCGGAATAGCTCAGAATTAGACAAATTCAAGCAAGAACATTCGATATAAAGCGATAAAAGAATTTTGTTATAGAGAGAGAAATATCTGACAAAAGGAATATTGCATTAAGATTGTCGGCCTCAATGGCACGATTACAGGTGAGTCATCCTTCCTTATAAAAAAGGAAAGAATGACGTAGGCTGATGTCACTTGAAAGTGACATGTAACCGTTTTATAACTACTGATGTTTAACAACTACTGAAGATGTCAACAACTGACATCTTTACAAATGTTCCTAAGTGTTAAACATCTTATTTACAACTACTGAAAAAATAAAACTACTGATACTACAACAACTGAAGAACAACCTCTTCAGTTGTTTACAAGTACTGAAAAGGAAACAAAACTACAAAAAGTAAACAACTACTGAAAGGAAAAGAAAACTAGATGAAGAAAAACCATCACAAAACTGAAGAAGCCCTCTTCAGCTGTTGTCATCAGCTGTTAGCATCAGCTGATGTCTTCAGTACTTGAACATCAGACTTTGTCTTTCAGCTGTTGATCTTCAGTCTTTGTCTTCAGTACTTGTTGAAGTCTTCAGACTTTAGATCTTCAGCTGTTGTCTCAGTCTTTGTCTTCAGTACTTCAGAAATACTTCAGCAGTTGTATTCTTCAGACTTTGTAGAACAGCTGATCAGGTCTTCTTCAGCTGTTGTGATGTCCTGTGGGACTTAGAGGTTTCTCTGATCAGGCTCATTGGTTCTTTTGGTCCAACAGGAAAGCCTAAGGCGGTGCTGAAGTGGAGTCCTCCGGCATAAGTCCAAGATTCCTCTAAAGGAAATGCCACAGGACCTTACTCTACACTTCAAATGGTGGTATTATAATTGGAAAAACATGTGATGCAGTCATAATTTTTAAAGAGAGAGAAAAAGGAGACTGTACTCGAGTGTTCGACCCTCTGTGATAACCAACTGTCTGAGACGATGTCTATACATTATACAAGTGGCCAATATTCTATGACTCACAAGAAAATAGTACAAAGCCTCTAGTTCCAGAATGTATGACTATTTTTGCATTTGAGATACAAATGCAGGAGTTACTAGAGAGGAGAAGTCCAAGAAATTTGAGGGAGCTAATGAAGAATGCCAGACACTATGTCAAACTAGGTCCAAAAGGGGGAGTTGTTTAATACATGTTGTACTAGTTTAGGATGTTAATGTAAAATGTTTGTCATGTCACATATATGTAATGAAAAGTTGAATGAATTGGAATATGTGATTGTGTTTAATATTTATGTTTCATTGTTACTGTGTAATAAGGCATATAAACTAATATATAGGTTTGTGGTTGTTTACATATTTTCTAGTGATAATGATTGAGAAACCGTTCAAACTTAATCGTATGAACTTTCATACGAATGGACCATGCTAATAGAAATGCATGAAACATTATGCTAATGACTAGGTCGAATGACGAATCAGGAGATGGATCAGTCGTTGTTGGACCAAAAGAACCAATAAGCCTGATCAGAAAAACCTCTAAGTCCCACAGACAGCACAATAACTGCTGAAGACTTGATAAGCTGTTTGACAAAGTCTGAAGACTTCAACAGCTGAAGACTAAAGTACTGAAGACTTCAACAGCTGAGACAAAAGTCTGAAGATCAACAGCTGAAGACTAAAGTACTGAAGACTTCAACAGCTGAAGAGTAAAGTACTGAAGACTTCAACAGCTGAAGACAAAGTCTGAAGATCAACAGCTGAAGATGAAGTACTGAAGATCAACAGCTGAAGTACAAAGACTGAGGACACCAGCTGATGACAACAGCTGAAGTTCAAGTACAAGTACTGAAGCCTTCAGAGTTTGTTACAACAGCTAAGAGAGCATTCTTCAGTTGTTGTGATGTCCTTCAGTAGTTTCTTTTTTGTTCAGTATTTGTAAAATGACTGAAGAGCATGTTCTTCAGTCGTAGTAGTTTCAGTAGTTTCTTTTCAGTAGTTGTAGTGACAGTTAACACATAGTATTTTGTAAGAAGATGTCAGCGTTTTGACATCTTCAGTAGTTGTGTTAAATTTCAGTAGTCTGAATAATTCTGTTAGATGTCACTATCAAATGACATCAGCAGACGTCACATCTCCTATATAAGGAATGTTCAACCACAACATTCTTATATAAGGGAGATTGACCTGATTGTAAATGTGACATTTTGCCACCGCGAAAGCGCGTATTGAATGAAATATGTGATTTGCAGAATTATTTCTATAATCGTTTGTTCTTCTTTGAATATCAACTGTATTCTTGTGAATTGTCTTATTCATTGTTTGATTTCTGCTACAATACTCTCTAATCAATCAAACGTGGATCACTGATCCTAACAATTGGTATCAGAGCAGGTTAATCATTGATCGATCTAACAATTGATCATTGAAACTGCTAATCGATATCTGCATTTGATTGAATTGGCATATCTGCAAGAATCGGTTATAGTTAAATTGAATTTCTGCTACTTTCGTTTATTGCTTTCTGTTTTCTCTTGGTTCAATTTGGTCTATTGTGTTCTGTTCTAAATCTGTTAAAACTTAATTGATTTTGGTTGAATCTGAGAATGACTACTCCATCTAATGACCCTCACAATACCGGTTCTTCAACCAAGCCTTCAATGCTGGTTAGGACTGAGTATAACATATGGAAATGAAGAATGCTTCATCACATGTCTGTTAACAGTTCAGGTTGTTGGACATCGGTGGTACATGGTCCACATAAGCCTATGGTGAACAATCCGGAAACCAATCAAATGGTTCCGAAGAAGAAGGAACAATACTCAGAGAAGATCGGAAACTGTTTGAGATTGATGCTAAAGCCCATGGAATTCTGGCCATGGCACTGCCGAATGAAATCTATTGAGGACTTATGCATCATGAAACTGCTCATGACCTCTGGAATGCACTGAAGGCAATTCGGTGGAATGATGAGGTCTTAGCAAACAACAGAGAAATCCTTACCCAAAAATATGAAACATTTTCTCATAGGAAGGGGGAGACACCGACTCACAGTTGAGCATTTTCAGTTTGATCTCTGAGCTAAAAATGGTCAAACATGAATATACCAATAGCCAGATGAACAACAGATTCCTTAGATCACTGCCTGAGAGATGGGAGACATATACTATTGTCCTACGCTCCAGTGCAAATTTGGATAAACTATCTCTCACCCAACTTCATGGGAACTGCTTACATTTGAGAGAGAGATAGAGCAGAAAAGGAAACTGGCATCATCAGGAAAGCTAACTGATGACTTTGTACCAGGGACACTGCCTTGGTTGGTCATGAGTCAGAATATGCTGCATCTGAAAGTAATTATGATGAGCATATAGATTTCTCTTCAAACAGTTCAGATCATGCATTCGTTGGTGTTGATAGTCACTCAGGCTGTAATAGTGACAATTTATGTTTATCATGGATGATTTGAAAGGAATAGCTGATGATGATCTAGAAGAGATGGATATTCTAAGCCAAATGACCTTGATTAATATCAGATCTCAGAAGTTCTACAAGAGGACTGGCAGGAAATTTCCAGGACTCTCTGGCAAAACCAAAGTTGGTTTTGACAAGAGTAAGTTGAGGTGTCATAAATGACAAAGGCTTGGACACTTTGTAAGAGAGTGTAGATCATCTGGATCTAACTCCTCTGCACCCTTTGTGACTTTTCCAAGCACTACTCACAAAACAGGGGGCAACATCCTGCTACTTCTGGTCATCATTCACAACCCGCTTCGCCTGCATATTTTGTCCTCAGGGTCCAATGTCATATCCGTATCCCTCCTATTACATGCCTCAGCCAAATCCAGTTCAAGTTCCTACTGCACAACAACCACAAGCATTACCTCAGCCTCTACCATCTCATTCACAACCTCCTCACAGCTTTTTCACCCCACGTAATGTTGACTGGAGCAGTTTACCAGATGATCTCTCTGGAACTGAGCAATTATTTACTTGTGATGGTCAACATGGTGGTGAACATCTTAGTTACCGAGGGTTCATGCTCCAATGCATCTTCTTCACAGATAACCCAGGTATCTTCTGAGGCTAAGGCCAAGCTTTGTTCTGAATCTTGCATAGATGCATTTGTCTCTATTAGAGAAGCAAATGTAGCTGTAATTAATCAAAATCTAGAGCTTGAGCAAACTATTTCCAAAAGAAAAGCTGAATATGAGTCTGTCCTTAAGGACAAAGATGATGTGATTTATAAGTTTAAATGCCAATTAAATGATGAAAAGGCTAAGCTAGAGGTCATTCTTGAGAACCATAAGGAACTCAAAGAAAAACTTGCAGTTACCCAAGTTGAGTGTGACCGCTGGGTGTCATCCATCCAAGGGATTTGAAATGCTCAGTAAGCAATCTGCTTCAATGTGAAGTTTGGAATGGTTAAAACCATATTGCACCCCCAATAGATTTTACCCCAAAATCAATAGTAAAATCTGAAAGTGAAAGCAATCTCCAAACCACATTATCATGTGCATCATCCACAAGTGATCTTCCAAAATCACAAGATGAAATAAGGGTTGATAACTCAGCAAGTAAATTGGCTGATGGGTTAACTACTGAGAAGCACATGAAGCTGAGTATTTCAGATGTTGTCTCTCAAAGTAACTTAAGTACTGAAGGGCAAGTTACAACAACTGAAAAGCATTTCAAATCAGCTGAAATAAATGGATTAACAACTGCTGACAATGAACAGCTGAAGAACAACTCTTCAGTTGTTACAGATTCTTCAGTACTAAACAAAATACTCAAAGGAGAAAGTTCTGAAGAGCACACCTTCAGTAGTTTCCTCATCAGCAGTTGATCAATCCAAGATGAAGAATAATCCATGTGAAATATGTGGTAAATTACCATCTCATTCACAACCTCATCATAGCTTTTTCACCCCTGGTAATGTTGACTGGAACAGTTTACCAGATGATCTCTCTGGTATTGAGTAATTATTTACTGGTGATGGTCAACATGGTGGTGAACATCCTTTTGGGAATCTAGCTCTCATGGCCCTGGATCTACTGAGGGTTCATGCTCCAATGCATCTTCTTCACAGATAACCAGGTATCTTCTGAGGCTAAGACTAAGCTTTGTTCTAAATCTTGCATAGATGCATTTTTCTCTATTAGAGAAGCAAATGTATTGTAACTAATCCAAATCTAGAGCTTGAACAAACTATTCCAAAAGAAAAGCTGAATATGAGTCTGTCCTTAAGGACAAAGATGATGAGATTTATAAGCTTAAATGCCAATTAATAATGAAAGGCTAAGCTAGAGGTCATTCTTGAGAACCATAAGGAACTCAAAGAAAAACTTGCAGTTACCCAAGTTGAGTGTGACCGCTGGGTGTCATCCTGCAAGGGATTTGAAATGTTGCTCAGTAAGCAATCTACTTCGAATGTCAAGTTTGGAATAGGTTAAAACCATATTGCACCCCCAAAAGATTTTACTCCAAAATCAATAGTAAAATCTGAAAGTGAAAGCAATCTCCAAACCACATTATCATGTGCATCATCCACAAGTGATCTTCCAAAATCACAAGATGAAATAAGGGTTGATACCTCAGCAAGTAAATTGGCTGATGGGTTAACTACTGATAAGCACATGAAGCTGAGTATTTCAGATGTTGTCTTTCAAAGTAACTTAAGTACTGAAGGGCAAGTTACAACAACTGAAAAGCATTTCAAATCAGCTGAAATAAATGGATTAACAACTGCTGACAATGAACAGCTTAAGAACAACTCTTCAGTTGTTACAGATTCGTCAGTACTGAACAAAATTACTCAAGGAGGAAAGCTCTGAAGAGCACACCTTCAGTAGTTTCCTCATCAGTAGTTGATCAATCCAAGATGAAGAATAAGCCATGTGAAATATATGGTAAATTACCATCTCATTCACAACCTCATCACAGCTTTTTCACCCCTGGTAATGTTGACTGGAGCAGTTTACCAGATGATCTCTATGGTACTGAACAATTATTTACTGGTGATGGTCAACATGGTGGTAAACATCCTTTTGGGAATCTAGCTCTCATGGCCTTGGAATCTACTGAGGGTTCATGCTCCAATGCATCTTCTTCACAGATAACCCAGGTATCTTCTGAGGCTAAGGCCAAGCTTTGTTCCGAATCTTACATAGATGCATTTGTCTCTATTAGAGAAGCAAATGTAGCTGTAATTAATCAAAATCTAGAGCTTGAGCAAACTATTTCCAAAAGAAAAGCTGAATATGAGTCTGTCCTTAAGGACAAAGATGATGAGATTTATAAGCTTAAATGCCAATTAAATGATGAAAAGGCTAAGTTAGAGGTCATTCTTGAGAACCATAAGCAACTCAAAGAAAAACTTGCAGTTACCCAAGTTGAGTGTGACCGCTGGGTGTCATCCTGCAAGGGATTTGAAATGCTGCTCAGTAAGCAATCTGCTTCGAATGTGAAGTTTGGAATTGGTTAACAACCATATTGCACCCCAACAGATTTTACTCCAAAATCAATAGTAAAATCTGAAAGTGAAAGCAATCTCCAAACTACATTATCATGTGCATCATCCACAAGTGATCTTCCAAAATCACAAGATGAAATGAGGGTTGATACCTCAGCAAGTAAATTAGCTGATGGGTTAACTACTGATAAGCACATAAAGCTGAGTATTTCAGATGTTGTCTCTCAAAGTAACTTAAGTACTAAGGGCAAGTTACAACAACTGAAAAGCATTTCAAATCAGCTGAAATAAATGGATTAACAACTACTGACAATAACAGCTGAAGAACAACTCTTCAGTTGTTACAGATTCTTCAGTACTGAACAAAATTACTGAAGGGAGTAAAGTTCTGAAGAGCACACCTTCAGTAGTTTCCTCATCAGCAGTTGACCAATCCAAGATGAAGAATAAGCCATGTGAAATATGTGGTAAATTCAATCATCTTTCTGATGAATGTTGATACAAAAAGGGTTCCAAACTCAACATAGATAAGCTCATTAAAATCTAGATGGATGAAAAGAAAACTGAATTTGAGACCAAGTTTGTACCACAATCATTCCATTGTGATAAACCCAAGCCTCAACCAATTCAAAAAGAAGGATAAGGTTCATCACAAAATAGCTGATGGTGCTCCTCATGATAAACATCAGACTAAGTCTGTTAATTTTAAGGAGGAAATGGTGGATCACAGAAACTCATCAAACACAAGTACTGATATGTCACAAGAGCTGAAAGCTTTGGCCACAATCAGACACAACTTGTTATGATGGTTCAGCATTTGTTGGGGAGAGTTAACCAACTAGATGCACCTATGATCAAATCACTGAAAAGGCATTCCAAGCCCAAATCTAAGGAATCCATTTCAGTACCATCTCCTTCTTCAGCTGTTAATCATAAAAAACAAGTTATGGTTGCATCTGTTGATGAAAACAGACCAAAACCAAAAACGTTTGGGTCTCAAAATCTAACTAGTTTTCTTTTATGCAGGGTTCTTCAACATGCCAAAGGAGCATCTTGTATGTGGACAGTGGAGGATCAATGCATATGCTGGGAGCAGTTCTCTTCTAATGACTACTCTCAAGGAAAGAAGGGATTTGTTTCATTTGGAAATGATGCCAGAGGTTACATCATTGGGATAGGATATGTGTCTAATGGACAAATCAGTTTGATGATGTCAACCATGTGGAGAATCTCAAGTATAATCTGCTGAGTGTCAGTCAGATGTGTGATAAAGGCATGTTGCACTTTTCACAAGCTAGAACTGCAGGATTCTGTCTTCCCAAGTTCTGAGGCTGATTGACAAGGTAATGGATGAACATACTCTCCTGAAGGCCAACAGGATTGGAAGAGTGTATGCCTTGGATTTGTCAAAGAAGATTGATTTGAAGGGTCATCCATGCCTGTTCTCCAAAGCCTCTCTTCAGGAATCTAAACTATGCCATAGAAGGCTGGGTCACATCAATCTCAGAAACATGAATCAGCTGATCCACAATCATTTAGTGAGAGGTTTATCAACAAAGGAGTTCCACTGTGATGAAGCCTGCACTGCTTGTTTGAAAGGAAAACAGCACAAAGTCTCATTCCCTCCCATTGAAGAACCTAAGTCCACTGCCTGCTTGCAGTTACTGCACATGGATCTATTTGGTCCTGTGAGAGTGATGAGCATGGCAAAGAAGAAATACTGTCTGCTAATTGTGGATGATTACTCTAGATTTGTATGGACTTTCTTTCTACATTCAAAGGATGAGGTTGCTCAGAAGATTACAAACTTTGTGTTGTATGTTGAGAAGCAGTATTCCCTATCAGTCAAGTGTATAAGGAGTGACAATGGTACTGAATTCAGAAACCATACACTTGATGATTTTTACCTTTCAAAAGGAATCAAAAGGCATTAGCATCCCAAGGACTCCAGAACAAAATGGAGTAGTTGAGAGAAAGAACAGGACTTTTAATGAAGCTGCAAGGTCCATGTTGGCTGACTCTAGTTTGCCTTTGACCTTTTGGGCTGAAGCTGTCAATACAGCTTGCTATGTGCAGAATAGAGTGTTAGTAAATCAGAGGTTGATGAAGACTCCATATGACTCTACATCATTTGGCTCCTTTGATTTCATTCTTCAGAGCCTTGGATGTCCTTGTTTCATTCTCAACACAAAGGGTCAACTCCACAAATTTGATCCTAAGGTGGATGCAGGGTATTTTGTAGGTTATTCATCCACTTGCAAGGCTTACAGAGTCTTCAACTGCAGAACAAAGATAGTTAAAGAAACCTTGCATGTGAAATTCAATGAATCTCCTAAGGATAAAATTCCACAAAACCCTGTGGAGTTGTTTGATCTGGACATACTTCAATATGCTCCTTATCGAACTCCAGCTATTGCAGATCATGTGGATAAATCATCTTCTGCAGCAAGTCTTCCACCTGGTGGTACTGAAGATGATGATGATATCAGTACTCACCTTTTCAAGTTCAATGACCAACTGCCTGAGTCTGCTAAACTTGATGTTCCTGTACCTTCAGCAGCTCCATCCACAACAAATGCTGATGAGATTTCCTGATTCCTCTAGATCGTTTGATTTGCCATCTAATACTTGGTTTCAAGAATCTGAATCAACATCTGCTGATGCTGAACTGGCTACAAACACTTGCACTGATCTTATTGTGCACCAAGAGCTGAAGAATCACCCCGTCTCAAATCATTGGTGGTATCAACGCTGGCATCTCAACTAGAAGTCAATTGTCTAACTTGTTCTTCTATGCTCTCTTCATCATTCAGCAGGACCCAAAGAACTATCATGTTGCTTTGAGAGATAATGGATGGGTGGAAGCCATGCAGCTTGAGCTACTTCAGTTCAAGAAATAGCAAGTGTGGGAACTGGTTCCTCTACCCCCAGGTAAGTGTGCAATTGGTACTGAATGGGTGTTTAGGAACAAAACAGATGAAAATGGGCTTATTGTTAAGAACATGGCTAGACTGGTTGTTCAGAGTTTTCACAAAAAAAAGGTATTGATTATGATGAGACCTTTGCCCCAGTAGCCAGACTGGAGGCAATGAGATTGTTCTTAGCCTATGCTATATTTCACAATTTTAAAGTTTTTCAAATGGATGATAAAAGTTCATTTTTATGTGGTAAAATAAAAGAAGAAGTTTATGTGTGTCAACCACCAGGTTTTGAGGATAATAAACATCCAGATTGGGTATACAAGCTTGATAAGGCTCTTTATGGGTTGGAACAAGCTCCTAGAGCCTGGTATGAGACATTATCAAATTTTCTTCTTCAAAATAATTTCACTAGAGGCTCCATAGATAAAACTTTATTCATTAAGAAGGTGGATCAGCATAAGCTACTTGTTCAAATTTATGTTGATGATATTATTTTTGCATCCTCTCATCCCCAGTTGTGTGATGACATTACCAATTTAATGCATAAGAAGTTTGAAATGAGTGCAATGGGAGAATTACAGTTCTTTCTAGGATTGCAAATCAAACAAAAGGCTGATGGGACTTTCATTCATCAATCTAAATATACAAAAGATCTTTTGAATAAGTTTGATTTACAAAATTGTAAGCCCTGTTCTACTCCCATGTGCAACACCACACAACTGGATGCAGATCAGAAAGGTAAAGCTGTTGATGAAACACTTTACAGATGTATGATTGGGTCCTTGATGTACTTAATAGCTTCAAGACCAGATATCATGTTTGCAACAGTGTTTGTGCTAGATTTCAGGCTGCTCCTAAAGAGTCTCATTTGATTGCAGTCAAAAGGATCTTTAGATATTGCAAGGTACACAATCTCTAGGTTTATGGTATTCAACTGGAGACTCTTGCAAATTGGTTGCTTTTTCTGATAGTGACTATGCAGGGTGTAAGTTAACGAGAAAGTCAACTTCTGGTGGATGTCAATTTCTAGGCAACTGTTTGATTTCTTGGCAGAGTAAGAAACAAACATCTGTTGCTACATCCACTGCTGAAGCAGAGTACATTGCTCCTGCAAGCTGTACTTCTCAGGTACTCTGGCTTCAGAACCAACTTTTGGATTATGGCATTACAGAGACTAAGACTCCATTATTAATGGATAGTGCTTCAGCTCTTTGCATTGTCAAGAATCCTATCCAGCACTCCAGGACCAAACATATAGAGATCAGACATCATTTTATTAGGGACTGTTTTGAAAAGGTCTGATTGATCCAAAGTTTGTGCCTAGTGCTGATGAGCTTGCAGACATTTTTACTAAGCCTTTGGATAGTTAGACTTTCCAAACCTAGTGTTAAGGCTTGGTATGCTGCAGCTAGAATAAGTGATAACTACTGATGATCTCAGTAAATAAGTACTGATGATCATTTGTAATCATATCGCAAATAAGTACTGATTCTGTTACAAGAACTGATATAGTCATAACTACTGATATAAGTACAAACAGATAAGTACTGATGTCCTATGAAACAACTGAAAAAAGGCCAAAAAGACTGATGAGTAAGTGTTGAGGACAGTATGAAATAGCTGAAAAGCTATGAATTGACGAAAACTACTGATGAGAATTTTCTCTTCAGTTGTTTCTTAAACTACTGCGTCATCTTAAACAACTAATGACAAAACCACGTCTTCAGTAGTTTCACAACTACTGATGACTAACACCACGTTGTCAGCTGTTTACAACAACTAATGACAAAACCATGTCTTCAGTAGTTTTATAACTACTGATGACTAACACCAAGTTATCAGTTGTTTCCAACACCTGAAGCCAAAACCATGGTCTTCAATAGTTTTATAACTACTGATGCCTAAAACCAAGACTTCAGTTGTTTCAACCTCTGAAGGTTAATACCACGTCATCAGTCGCTTAAAACTACTGATGACTCATACCAAACCCTTCAGTTGCTTTATAACCCATACCGTATAAATACTTGTCTTACAGAGCTTCATCATCTCAAACCTAACATTCAAAAACTCAGAACCTTCTCTCACATCAATGACAAACATGAAGCTTAAACCACGACACAACTGTTTTGCTTACCTTACCAAATCATCCTTCTGGACAAAGTTTGATAATGCCATTGATCTAATGATCAATCTCCATACAAAATGGCTTTCCTTCTAAATCCTACCACTCATGCCGAATCCCTCCATTAGTTCTGGACGAACGTCACCCTCATCACTGGGGAGAATGACACCGACTATCTCTAGTCGTTCATCAACAATCGTCAGGTGGTCATCACTCCAGAAATCCTTCGCCAAACCCTACAACTGGATGATGCCACTTTCCCCACTGGGTATCCAAGGGCACCACTGAGCTATTATTTGCCCAACATGGATACCAGGGTAACCTTAGTGCCTCTACCATCCTGAAGAAACATTCCATGATGCGGAACGACTAATTTTTCATATGGTGAATGTATGCTTAGCTCCTAAGACTTCTTCTTGGGATCAAATGTCGACCAGGTGGCAGCAGGTATTATTCTCTATCCTTGACCAACAAAGCTTAAATTTTTTGAAATTTTATTTCTTAACTCAAGGATATGGCCTCCAAGCCTATAGCTAACCGATGGATATTATATCCTCGGTTCTAATGGCCATTATAGTAAACCAGCTGAAAGCTGAGGGACTTGTTGGCCTTGGAGTCCCTACCACGGCTGTATTGCCTGAAGTATACTCCAGGCACAACTCAGACCAGTCACTCAAACTGGCTGCCAAACTGTGAAAACCCACGCAGCTAGAACCCATAGCCACCACCTCCAAATCCATTGTCCCCACTAAACCCAAACACAAGAAAGCCAAACAGGCTACTCAGGGAAATGAGTCCCCTGAGGATGCCCCTACAACACAAACGCAGGTTATATCTACTGGTCATAACCCCCAGTAGATATAAGGACTCACTCACCCTCAACCGCTCAGGTTTCCTCTCAACACGAGCCTGTAGCAACCACCTCGGGGCACCTATACATCTGGAACCTTCCTCACTTGAGGAGGTTGCCATTGAAACGCACCACTCTCCCCGGGTGCATACTGCCTTCACACCCTCTCCCACTGCAACCGCCCCCCAAAGTCCTACCATCATAATTGCCAAAGTGCTGACTCAGTTGCATCCTCACCTCCTCCCCAGATACCAATCAAAACTGGGATGGCCTCAACCATTGAGGGGGAGGACCAAAGTGCTTCTGACACCCCCAGCACAGGGTTACCATATTCAATCTCCAAGTGTAGAAACGGAGACTCGAATTTCTGGTGAGGTTGCCACTTCTCCTGCTTCAAAAAATGATCAGGATGAATTTGGTACTATCCATAAGACCTCACCAGAGGCAACTGCCGATGAAGGACATGGTCCTGAGGAAGGAAGTCCCCAGTACCATGACCAAGGGGCACATGCTACTACTGATCTACACTCAGAGCATGTTCATCCTGATTCTATCAAGAGGTCAGGTGATTCAGTAAACACTGATGATGACCTGGGCTTCTTTTATGATGTTTTAGCCCAAAACACTATCCTCGAGGATGATATGGTGCTATCTTTCAACATTCCTTACCTTTTCTCACATCAACATACTGATATGATATGGTGCTAAAACCCTTGATAGAGGATGCTGTGAGCAAAAGGCTTTCTGACAATCAAACCCTTGCACCCAATGCAACCAAAAAGGGGGAGATTCAGTCAGTGAAAGCAAAAAGAAAGAGGATTGCAGATAGGAAAGAAACTGAGAAGGAGAAGGTGAAGGAAGCTGACATGGAGAAAATGACAAAAAGTACCAAAGACTTTCATGTCACATACAAGAAAAGGAAGAATGTAAGGAGACTGACTTAGAGACAATGGTAAGGAGGCTGATGCCGAACACAGCCGATCAATGGATAACATCATTGATCAGTTGTTTAGGCAAGGCCACGACACTAAAAAACTTGACTCAGAAATCAGAAGACTGGAGATTGAAGAAATCCAAGCTAGATGGGCAAGTTATGATGCGTTGGAAAGGG
>CM046451.1:51459213-51579213 GCA_025506515.1 Flaveria trinervia
CACGATAGTCCATTCGCAATAAGACTTCATATGATTAAGTTTGAACACGTTTCTCAATCATTATTGACTAAGAACTATGCATAATAACCTCAAACCTATATAGCTAGTTCAATATACTTTATCACACAATAAACAATGAAACATAAAACATTATAAGCATCGATCACATATTGTATTTCATTAAATTCATCCATTACATATATGTAAGACATGACATACATTTTACATTAAGCTCCTAAACTAGGTACATATGTATCAACAAACTCCCCCTTCGACCTAGTTTACATTAACGTCTGACATTCTTCATTAGCTCCCCAAATCTCTTGTACTTCTCCTCTCTAGTAACTCCTGCATGTATCTCAAATGCAAAACAAAGTCGTATAATATTATGGAACTGGAGGGCTTGTACTATATCTTGCGCTTCATAGAAGAGTGGGCACTTGTATAATGTGTAGACATCTTCTACAGATAAGTTTGTTAGCCTCATTGGGTCGAATACCCGGATAGTTTCCATTTTTCCTTCTCTATTTAGTACTATGACTGCTTTGCCTGTTCTCCAATCATAATACCACCATTTGTAGTGTGGGGTGAAGTCTTGTGACATTTCCCGTAAGGGAATCTTGGACATTGTGTGCGGGGGACTCCACTTCAGCACCACCTTAGGCTTTCCAGAAATAGGATCCACTTCAAACCTACAAATGTACCTCTTTGGCTGTTGTGGTTTGAAGTTAACCCATCTGGTGCGGTATTCCTTGTGTAGAGAATATGCTTAGAGGCTGAAGCAACCAAAATCTTTCTGCATGCATGCTGCACAAGTACAGAAGATGAATGCTTCGGAAGTTTCACAGATGCAAAAGAAATATTCTAAGTGTGAAATCTTCCGAAGCCAAGAGCAATATCTTTTGAAGGCAAAGATGAAGTCTTCCGAAGCTTCAATGACAAAGTCTTGCAAAGCTCCACACTTGAAGATAGATTTCTTCCGAAGACTTTTAGTAACATGCTTTATATGATGTACTTTTCCATAAAGCTGGACACCTTTTCGTTGCATCTCTGTAAAGTCACCACTTACATGAGTTGGTGAAGAGGTCCATGCTTTTGGTAACTATACATTGAGGTCTTGAGTCTGCAACTTTCTACTTCATGTACTTTATCATTTTTGTAATAGATAAGGATGTGAGCTATGGCATGTCATAGTCATAAAGTCAAAAAGGCAATCTGCCCTTTTGATTCTACAATTGATTTTGTTTTGAGTCTAGTCAATTGTATCCAACTGGCTTTCATAGTATGGCCAGTTGTAGGATGTAGTATAAGTATCTCATGTTCTTGTAACTTTATGGATATGCTTTGTAACACTTGTAATAGAACATAGAGAAAGCAATATACTGCATTCTTGAAAACCATATACTTCTGCTCTTGTGTTTGTCTCTTACATAACTTGTGTTCTTAATGTCTTACTTGTGGTTGATCCAGTTCACTATTTGTTTAAGTTTGGTTAATCTCCTTTTTGTGTTGTTGTGTTGTAAGTGACCCCTTTCACCGGTCCTGCATTTGGTATCAGAGCTTTCCAGGCTCTTGATATAAGATCTCACCATCTTAAGATCCCTCACTCACACAAATACTAAACTTTTAAAATGGCAGCCATTTCCAAGACTGATATGGAAACTGGAACCATGAACAAGTCCCCACTGATCACTCTTGATGACTTTGATACCTGGTGCCTGAGAATGGAAGGTTTCATTAGGTCTCTGGACTCACGAATGTGGGAGTCTGTTGAGAATGGACCTTACATACCTAGCACCTCCTCTGCTACTAGTGGTGGTATGATCCCTAAGGCTGTGGCAAACTACTCTGTTAAAGATAGGAAGAGAGTACAGATTGATAGAAAAGCCATGACAGGCCTTGAGAATGCTCTTCCAAACTATGTATACAGAGGTTTCAAGAAATGCAAAACAGCTAAGCAGTTGTGGGAGCATTGAAAATGAAGTATGAGGGTTCCTCTGAAGCTAAGGAGAAAAAGAAAGATCTCCTGAAGCAGCAGTTTGAAAACTTCACCTTCAAAACAGGTGAAACCATGACTGAGAAATACTTCAGGTATGTTGAGATTGTGGATACCCTTGTGGATGGAGGAGTTCCTCTTGAGAACAGGGACATTGTAAGGAAGTTTATGTCCTCACTTCCCAGGCAGTGGACACACTATTATGTGGTGATCAAGAGGACTGAGAATCTTAAAACTCTTACTCTGACAAAGTTATATGGGATTCTTAGTGGCTACCAGATGGAGATGAACATGCAAGGTTCATCTAGCAACTCCAACAATCAAATGGGTTCAGCCCTGCATGTGGTTGAAACGGATAGCATAGAACCCCAACATCATCTCATATGCTACCCTGAAAACTCACCTAAGGATCCTTTCATCACCTTCCCAGAGACACCAAGGGAGAACTACACCCAAGGAAGCCCATTCCAAGAGACAAGTTCTTCTCAAGCCTTTGTGTCTTCTCATGAAAGTTGTGGCAACTTTTTGTTCACCCTTGAAGACCTGGACTATATCCATCCAGATGATCTGGAGTACATGGAGATAGTCCAGCAGATGGCTCTTCTCACTCACAAAGCCAAGAAGTTGTAGAAGCGGACTGGAAGGAAGTTCCCAGCATTGCAACCAGTGGAAAGTTTGGCCTGGACAAAGGCAAAGTCAAGTGTTACAACTGTAACTTCATGGGCCACTTTTCTAAGGAGTGTAAGGCATGTAGAAAAAAATGGTGGCCAAACATAGTCCAGACCTAACTACACTGACAAAGCTCCCCAATTTGAGAAGCCAAAGCAGCAGGCTGCTGTTGTTATTAAAGAAAGAAGCTTTGACTAGAGCTTTCAGGTGGAAGATGCTTCTCGAAATCAAGCACTGATGGCAGATCATGATGAAGCCAAGGTATTGGAACATATCTGTACTCCTGAATGCATTGCTAAGGTAAATAGATACAGGTCCTATACTTGGAGATGAGATCTGATCTTGAGTCCTTAAACATTTTAAAAGCTGATTTTAGAAAGTCTAAAAATTATTATAAACTGAAGATAGAGGACTTAGAGAAAACAATCTCAGTTCGAAAACATGAGCATACAAATTTTAGGACTCAGATCAAGGATCTTATATCCAAGCTGACTGAGTGCCAGGCTGAGCTTGTGATCAGCAAAGAAAGGGCAGACAGGTGTGTTCTTGAAGAAGAAACCTTCAAGAACGTGATATCCTCATCCCTGCACAACAAAGTGTGCTATCAAAACAAGCATGGACTAGAACAAATGAGATAGCTCCTCCACACACAATCTTGTATGTAAGATCACCTAGGTGTGGAACTCGTGAAGATGAGCTTCCTCTCATAGATCCTTTGAGTGAAGAGGATGAAGAAGTGATAGTGAAGAATTCCTCTAAGAGAGTGAAGAGGAAGATTCTATGAAGGGCCACTATCATTTTGAGGAGAAGAAGAAGACTTTGATGACCAAGTCGATGAGGAAGAACTTGATCAAGAAGAGCAAGAGGAAAGCAAGGAAGGCTCAAGAGATCAAGGCTACTTTTGACTCCAAGTAGAAACAAGTGTTTATCTCTACAGGATTTGAAGTAGTAAAGACTGAAGACATCAACCTAAACTCTTCTGCTAATAGTTTTAGTTCTTGTTCACATCATCTCAATATCAAGAAGAAGAGGGTGGAGATGGGATGTGACCAAAGTCAGTCTTTTTCCTAGCAGAAGACTCTTGGGAAGAAGAAAATGGAGTGTGGTATATGTGAGAGCACTACTCATCTTGCTAAGGATTGTCCATACAATCCTAAGAGTACTTTTCACATGATCAAACCAAAGACTTCCAATATTTCCAAGAAGATTCAGCTTCAGAAGGAAAATATGTTTCCTTCGGAAGCTCCAAATCTAAGAAGACAAGTGGAAATTTGCCTTTGGAAGAAAAGTTGGTCTCGGAAGGAAGGAATACTTCCGAAGCACTTAAGTCTGCTGTAGTGTCTGTAGAATATTTTGAAGGATCGGTCATCAAAACTTCCATCAACAAGTAAGGCTTGGGTTTCCAAAGGTGGTGTGGAAGTCTAAGAAAGACCAAGTGACTAAGAATTCTCCATCAACAACAGCTCAAGATCCTCCTAGCACAACCATAGGATCTATTACTATTACATTACCTTCTGTTTCACTTACTGAGCCCAAGACAAGTAAGGCTTGGGTTTCCAAATGTAACTAATCATTTTCATTATGCAAGGATAGCTGAAGACAAACACAAATGTCTGGATCATTAACAGTGGTTGTTCTAGGCACATGACAGGCAATAGGTCACTACTCCAGAACTTTGAATGGATTGATGCAGGGCTAGATGCCTTTGGAGGAGATGAAGGTGGTTACATTTCAGGAAGGGGCAAGGTCACAAATGGCAAGCTCAACATTGAAAAGGTAAACTTTGTCAAGGAGCTTGGGTACAATCTTCTGAGTGTATCCCAATTTTGTGATTAGAGTCATAACATGCACTTTACTGAGCATGAGTGCATTGTTCTCAAGCTTGGGATGGTCATCCTCATTAGCATATTTTGTTTAGAGCCTCCAGGAAAAGGAACATGTACAAGTCATATTTGCAAGCAACATCTCCCTCTAGAGAAGTTTCATGCTTTCTGTCTAAAGCCAATAGTGTGAGTTTTCCTATGGCATAAAAGAATGTGCCATGAAACTTTAAAAACATGAATAAACTAATTAAGAATGATTTGGTAACTAGAGTGCCAAAGAAAGAGTTTACAGTGATGACCACTGTGCTGCATGCCTAAAAAGGAAGCAACATAAGGTATCTCACAAGCCTAAGGAAAGGAACTCTATCATTACACCCTTACACTTGTTACATATGGATCTCTTTGTCCACCAATGTAATGAGTCTAGGAAGGACCTCTTACTGTTTAGTGATCCCAGATGACTTTACAGATTCACTTGGGTCTTCTTCCTTAGAATAAGAATGAGACTCCAGAGATTCTAAGAGTTTCATCTTGAAGATTGAGAATCAATCTGATCACAAGGTCAAAATCATAAAATGTGATCAGGGAACTGAATTCAAGAACCAAATCCTTGATGCATTCTATGATGAAAAAGGTATTACAAGACAATACAATGCTCCCCGGACTCCTCAGCAGAATGGTGTTGTTGAGAGGATAAACAGGACACTGATTGAAGCTGAAGAACCATGTTGTCTGACTCTAAGCTGCTCATCACCTTGTGGGCAGAGGCAACCAACACTACCTGCTATGTGTAGAATAGAGTTTTAGTAGTTAAGACTCATGGAAAAACTCCTTATGAACTTTGGCACAAGAGGAAACCATTCATTGGTTTTCTCAAGTCATTTGGTTGTCCTTGCACCATCTTGAATACCAAGGATCAAATTGCCAAATTTGCTGAGAAATCAGATGATGGACACTTCATTGGATACTCTTCCCAAGCTAAGACTTACAGAGTATACAATCTAAGAACTTGAATTGTTAAGCAGTCAGCCAATGTTAATTTCAAGGAACACACACCCTGTGTGGCTGGTTCTAGTCCTGATTGGCTCTTTGATCTTGATTTAGTTACCAACTGTTTTAACAAATCTTGGGAGACTATTTTAGGATATGCAGAAAATTTAAACACAGGTGATCCTGACCCAAGATTTGGGTTGAGAAGACCTTCAAGTTACATATATTTAGCTCCGTTTGGAACTACTTTTGCAAATGAGGTTTCTATCAGCACTAAAATGACAACTTCAGCTGATACAATTGGTAACCTTCAAATTCCAGCTCAGAGGCTCCACAACCAGATAAAGATGCTTCAAATAAAGATGACAATGATGGTAGTGGTGACAGTGATCAAGACTTTCTTGATGCTGATAACCACTCCATAGATGACAACATCAATGATGCACACACTCCCTGGATCAAGTCTCTCTTGATAAGTGTGCTGATATGGTGGGTGAAACATCTATGCCAGCTCAAATTTCTCTAATCTAGATCTTTCTCAGCAACTTGCTATGATCCCTCAGCTAAGGATCTACAAGTCTCACCCTACCACAAACATCATTGGAGATGTGTGACATAGGGGTAGAACAAGAGGACAAACCATGAAGCAAATGTTTGTCTTCACTCATCTTCTTATCCAGATAGAGCCAAAGAAAGTTGATGAGGCTCTGAAGGATGGAAGCTGGGTTGAAGCTATGCAACATGAGCTGCTTCAATTCAAAAGGCAGAAAGTTTAGAAACTTTGTCCTCTTCATCATGGGAAGACTACCATTGGAACCAAATGGGTGTTTAGGAACAAGAAGGATGATAGAGGATTATTATCAAGAACAAAGCTAGACTAGTTGTGCAAGGGTACACATAAGAAGAAGGGATTGACTACACTAATGTCTTTGCTCCTGTCAAGATTGGAAGTTGTTAGGATATTCCTGGCATTTGCTACATCCAAGAACTTCAAGGTCTTTCACTTGATGTGAAGTGTGCGTTTCTTTATGGAGTGATTGATGAAGAGGTGTATGTCAAACAGCCACCTGGTTCTGTAGATCCTAATCATCTTGATTATATCTGCAAGCTTGACAAAGCTCTTCATGGGCTGCATCAGGCACCTAGGAAGTGGTATGAGACACTATCTAAGTATCTTTGCAAACATGGATACATGAGAGGCACTATAGATGGAACTCTCTTCATCAAAGGACAAGAAAATGACTTATTGCTAGTTCAAGTATATGTGGATGACATCATCTTTGGCTCAACTAATCCAAAGCTCTGCAAAGACTTTGAGAAGCTGATGAAGGAAAGATTTGAATGAGTGCCATGGGGGAACTCAATTTCTTTATGGGAATTCAAGTGAAGCAAGTTGAAGATGGCATCTTCATTAGTCAGTCAAAGTATGTTCAGGACATACTCAAGAGGTTCAAAATGACTGATTGTAAGATTGCTAAGACACCCATAGCTAGAAACACTCCCTTGGACCTGATCTTGAGGGGGAGTTGTAGATAAACACTTATACAGGGTTATGATTGGGTTCTTATGTATCTTATTGCGAGTAGGCCTGATATCATGTTTGCTACATGTATTTGTGCAAGATATCAAGCCAACCCTAAGATTTCTCACCTTATCACTGTCAAGAGGATTCTAAGATACATCAAAGGTGCTTCAACACTTGTCCCGTGGTATCCTAAGAATTCTAACTTAAATCTGTATGCATATACAGATAGTGATTATGGTGGTTGCAACATGACTGCAAAGTCCACATCTAGAGGATGTCAGTTTCTTGGTGGAAGGGTTGTCTCATGGCAATGCAAGAAACAATCATGTGTCTCTGCATCAACTACTAAAGGTGAATACATTGTTGTTGCAAGCTATTGTGCTCAAGTGCTTTGGATTCAGAATCAGATGCTGGACTATGGGTTCAACTTCGAGGAGACTCTCATTCACATAGACAACAATAGTGCTATCTCAATTACAGAGAATCCTGTGCAGCACTCAAGGACCAAACACATCAACATCAGGTATCATTTATTAAGAGATAATTATGAAAAGGGATTAATTAAACTAGTCAAAGTTCACACAAATGAACAATATGCTGATCTGTTTACAAAGGCCTTTGATGAACAGAGATTTAAATATCTTGTATCAGCTATTGGGATGATCAACTTTGAGTAGATTTTTCTTAAAACTAATTCTTATTATTTCTTAAAACATGTGTGTCCTAAGTTGTCTAGTTCATCACTTTCATAAGCTCTTGTTTTCTTTGGATGAAAACATTCCTTAGACTTATGAAAATTTTGATCCTTCGGAAGTTATGTTTTTAACTTCGATGAAAACCGTACCTTTAAAACAAATGACTGTCTAAGAAATTTTACCTTCGAAAAGATTTCTCAAATATCTTCCGAAGCTTAAATGGTTGTCTAAGACACTTATATGTTTTCAAGGACCTTTTTCTTCCGAAGCAAAATTAACTCTCGGAAACTTTGTTCTTTTGTGTACAAAGCATTCAAGTCTTAATTTATCTTCCGAAGCAAAATTTTCAAAAGTCTCAAGAAATTCTTTCGAAGTCATTTTAGCTTCGCAAGCTTTTACATTAAAACTTCCAAAGATAATTTACTTTCGAAGTCATTGTGCCTTGTGCTCATCCTCCACCTACTAGCCATATTGTTATAACACGATACACATAAACGTTAGAATTTTGGTAAGTGAATGACATTTCAACTTTAGTAAGATTGAAAACATCCTTTTTTGTCGTGCGAATAGACAGTGCGACTAAGCCTGGGTCGTGCGATTGAGCTCATTCGTACGATTGAGCCTGCACACTGAGCTTAGTCGTATGCTATACCATACGATTGAGCCAGTCATGCGACTAAACTCAGGTGTATGGTTCATTCGTGCGATTGAGCCATTCGCCCGGCTCAGTCTTGCGATTGAGTAATTTGCCCATTTCAGTCGTGCGATTGAAGTTCATCAGTGTGTCCATTTCTATAACTCTCTGTTTTTCTATTTAAATTCCAATCTTGGGCTAAACTCGATGTTACACGTTGTGGATTGACTCAATAGACTCGCAAATGCTCTAAACAACATCTAATGCTCTTTAAGTTTGCAGTTTAGTTCATTTTACAGGTTTATTTTACACTTTAATCTCGATTCTTATTTTGAACAAAATCTGTCAATTTGGGCTCGATTAATGGAGTGTTTAGGTCAAAATCTTTGCACAATATCCATAGATGTAAGTAATAATCGTTAGAATCAACAAGAACAGGTATTGAATGGTCAAAAGAAATTTTGGCAGAGTTTGGGTGTAGTCGTATGAATAGAACGTGATTTACGGTTTGGTGACAAAGTGCGACCGACTCTGCTCTATTTATACTAGGTTTACTTTCAGTCGTGCAACTGGACCTATTTGCATGCTTCATTCGTGCGACTGGGGCTCAGTCGTGCGACTGGCTTAGTCGGTCATGTTCAGTCGTGCGACTAGGTTTCAGTCGTGAGGCTGACTCATTTGGTCACCTCCATTCGTGCGATTGGTTCATTCTAGTAATCCAATCGTATAGATTTACCCATGCTTATGTTCCAATCGTACGTCTGATCCATACGAGTGGTTCAGTCATGCGATTGGGGTCATACGTATGATTCAATCGTGCGACTGGCCATACTTATGGTCTAGTTGTGCGAATGGCTCGTACTTATGAGTTTGACCTTATGACCTTTCAAACACTTAGCCTTTCAACTATAGATAAAACATTACGATCTTTATCTCATACATGATCCTTTTAACTTTGGAAAAACTGTTGATCACCTCAGATGTGATCCTTTTAACAAAACTATTGATCACCTCAGACATGATCCTTTTAACAAAACTGTTGATCACCTCAGACGTGATCCTTTTAACATAAAAACCGATTGTTCACCTCAAACGTGACCTCTTTTAAGTGAGTGTTTCATAGATTGAATTCCGATGCATAGTCCGACTTTTACCTAATAATGACTAAAAATTAATAAATAAAACAACTAGAAATTTAAAAACAAAATCAATACATATTTTTGTATTTTTGATTTGAGATGTATTTTAAACCTATTAGAGTAATTCTAATCGGATTTACTTCCTAGACAACACAGTTTCAATTTTAGTTTATTATTTTTGGTACAATTCATTATGGAATCATACACGTATACCAAAATCATTTGGGACATTTTAATAAACAATTTGATGCTAGATTCTTGTTTTCACTGAGAGTCAATAGTAATTTTAGGAAATCATACTAGAGCCACAAGATGCACGCAATGATTTTGACTTTCAAGAACTGCAGCTCATGAGGATTGTCAATATACTTGTCCTCTTAAATCCATACACAGATTTTTGACACACATTGGTGAAGAGTTAGGTTTAATTATTTTAACAAGCATTTGTGGATCCCACACTTATATGGTAATCAACGTTCCTCAGGAGATTTTTGAGTGGTCTACGGTATATTTCAAGAAGAGACTATTCTAAAAGCTTTCAAAGAGATGCCAAGCCTCAGGTTAGTGCCATCGCACAGTAGAGAGGCGCAAACAATAATGAATTCTAGAATATTTAGGTTATGCTTATCCTCAGGTCAGTGCCAACGCACAGTAGAGAGGCACACAACCTATCTTCTTTTTCGAGAATTTATTTTGTTTTCACATATCGCACCAATAACATAAGTTATTAGCTTGATTACATTTTGCATTTTTCATGTGCTTTGCTCATATTTTATGGTCGTGCGCACACATTTCTGTCGTTTATTTTGCTCTTCACCCCTTATTGGAACAATGTTGATTGTGTTAACCGGGGATAAGATGGGAACTCACAGCAAGTTGAACAACTTAGTTTGCAATTGAAACCACCAATTAGATCTACTCATCTATTATTTTGAATATACTCACACATCATATAATAAACGAGCACCCTCTAGGTGTACTTTCTCTATGTTACCTTGGTAGCATACTAGTTTTACTATCATTTTTTCTTTTATTTTGCATAGACTTTTGAGACTTAAACTTTGAATTTTGCATCTTAATCAATTAATCTCTTTTGAAGTCTCAAACAATCTGTTCCCTGTGTATAATCATTTTCCAAATACGTTGAATCAATATCACAGATTTGATTTCTTTCCTTTTAGCTAAGTTGTCCTCCTCCCTCGTTTTTTTTTCTTTTTTTAAGTAATTAAATAAAACGATTAATTTAATACTGATCTAACCTATTCTCCCCTTAAAATTCTAAAACCAAAAATATTTTTATGTTTTTGGATATTATATAAACAAGAAAAAAAATAAGATAATATAAAAGAAAATAAAACATGTCGGACAAAGCATTTTCTTCCTCTCTAATCACATCACTTTTCTTTTTCACCCCATTTACCTCTAACAGATAGAAAAACCTCGGTTTATCAAATACTTTTGTGTAGAGGTCGGCGCGTTGAAAATCCGTATTTAATTTAACCACATCGACTAAATGCTTTTCAAAACAATCATGTATAAAGTAATACTTAATGCCGATGGGTATAGTTTTAGGATGTTGGACTGGATTTTTTGTTACGGCTATGGCAGCAGAATTATCAACATAGATAGGAGTGTTAGAGAATTGCAAACCGTAGTCCCACATTTGCTGTTGAATCCAAATGATCTGCGAACACCAACTTTCAACAGCAACATATTCAGCTTCACAAGTTGACAGAGCAACCGATGTCTGCTTCTTACACTGCCAGGTGACTAATCTTCTCCCAAAAAATTGTCATCCTGCAGACATTGACTTGTAGTTCATTTTGCACCGCCATAATCCGAGTCACTAGACGTTATAAGCTCAAAATCATCGTCATGAGGATACCACAACCCGAGTGTTGGAGTACCCTTCACATAATGGAAAATCCGTTTAACACCAATTAGATGGTTGACTTTCAGTTTGAGATAAACTAGGGATCCAATCATTCCTCTATACATTGTAGCATCAACCAGATCACCATTTTCGTCGGGTTCCTCATCGTGGTTTGTGGCAAGTGGAGTTCCAGCAGCTGAAGCATTCTCCATGTCAAACCGACTAAGGATATCCCATACATATTTAGTCTGATGCAAGAATTCCTTTTGGTATCTGATCCACCTGTAATCCGAGAAAAAACTTCATCTCCCCCATTGCACTCATCTCAATTCTGCTTTCATGACAGATTCACATTCTTTACATAAATTTTCGTTTTTGGAACTGAAGATTATGTCATCCACATAAATCTGTACTAGAAGTAAGTCGCCATCCTTTTCTTTGATGAATAGTGTGCAGTCAATAACTCGTCTGCAAAATCCGTGTTTCACAAGATGAGTTAAGAGTTTCTCATACCATACTCTCGGGGCTTGATGGAGCCCACAGAGATCCTTATCCAGCTTATAAACTCTATCTCCATGGTAAGGATCCTCAAATCCTTCAGGTTGACTAACATACACTATCTCACGAATTTCCCTATGAAGGAATGCACTCTTGACATCTAGTTGATAAACTTTTATCTTCATGTAAGATGCATAGGCTAAGAAGATACGGATTGCTTCCATTCTAGCCATAGGTGCAAACACTTCATTATAATCGATTCTTTCGACTTGTCTAAAACCTTGAACGACAAGTCGAGCCTTGTTTCGAATTATGACCCCTTGGTCATCTTTCTTGCATTTCAAGACCCATTTAGTGCCAATGACCTTAGCACCTTTTGGTGTATCCACCAATGTCCAAACTCCTAACTTCTTGAATTGTAAGAGTTCTTCTTGCATGACACTCACCCATGCCTCATCATTTAAGGCTTCACTTACATATTTTGGCTCAAATTGAGACACAAAACATCGATAAGTACCATCGTGAAGATAGCCTTTTTCCATGACTAAGGCATATCAGCTGAGTATAGCTGATTTCTTATCTGTATTCCCGATTGTACATCCCATATGACGTTGTCCAGAGGATGACATACATTGAGTTGAGATCCGGAGTGGTGGGAACAACTACTTCCTCATCCAGATTTTGAATTCCTGCTTCAGTATATGTAGCCGTTAAAGTGCGAGGTTCCGAAGTGTCAGAGGCATTAACATTTGATGCTTGTGTACTTTCAGTAGCAGGAACCTATTCCTCCTGATCCACTTGATCATTTTTCACCTCTTCATCATCAGAGGAAGAGTCACTTACCTCCAATGCTCCCCTGAATGACTAGAAGACTCACCTTGTGAATCTGATGTTGTCAAGTCTAGTGACGGTGTGTTTAAGACATCGTACATCATTTTGGTCGATAAATCATCATTAGGAGGGGAGAGAAGGATGTTGAAGGACTTAAAGAATCCATCATAATCGAAGAAGAATATGGGTCCTTTTCCAGCAAGGGGGTGGTGTATCTGTGAACGTCAACGTTGCACCACACTTCTACTTGACTCGTTGAGTTATTGTAAACTCTCTTATTCGGTATGTTGTATCCTAGAAAAATTCCTTCTTCAGTATTTTCAGTGAACTTCCCTGACTGATTTTTCTTCAGCAGCGTACATGGTGCGCCAAACGGTTCGAGGTACTCTAGATTAGGTTTACGTCGCTGGAGCAACTCGTAACATGTTTTACCATCACGTTTGACCACCAGGACTCGATTTAGGGTGTAACATGCATTGGCAACTGCCTCATTCCAAATTTGGATGGGTAGTTTTGAGTCTGCTAGCATCGTTTGTGTTGTCTCTATCAAGCTCCTATTCTTCTGTTTAGCAACTCCGTTCATTTATGGAGTGTAGGCAGATGTGAATTGATGTACAATTCCTTTCTCTTTGCAGAATGCCTGCATCCACTGGTTCTTGAATTCTGTGTTGTTGTCTAAGTGAATCTGTCGCACTTCCAGCTTGTAGAGAGATTCCAATATGGTCACCAGCTATTTAAACAATTCAAATGTCTCTGATTTAGATTTTAGAAACATTGCCCATGAGAATTTGGAGTAGTCATGGGTGACTACATAATAGTATAAATCACCAGCGATGCTCTTGGTACTCACAATACCAAACAGATCCATGTGTAGAAGTTCGAGAGGCAATTCAATTGAATTTACTTTCTTTGCTTTGTGAGACTTCTTGGTCTGTTTACCTTTCTTACACGCTACACAAAAATCCGGAACTTGAAAATTCTTAACATTAACTCCATTTACTGAGTCATTTTGAATCAGATGATTCATCTTCCATGGTTTTATGTCTCCATTCTCTTATGCCAGGAGATCGAGTCCCTCTCAGTTACCTTTGACAAGAAGCATTGAATTTGATGATCGGTTGTGGAGACCTTTGATAGATCCAAGACATATAAGTCATTATATCTTGAAGCTGATATTAAGATTTGGTCCTCCAGGATAATGTAATCTTTTTTCAACACATAGCACTTCTTTTTGTCAAAAAAAAACCTTGAATCCTTTGTCACATATCTGGGATACTAAAAGCAAGTTATTCTATAATTGCTGAACATAGTTAACCTTATCATACTTGACTTTCTAGTTTCCCACTTCGCCTTGAGCAGTGATGTATCCTCCTTTATTTCTAGCAAATAAGACATGTCGCCCATTAATTTGTTTGACATTTGAAAGGAGAGACAGGTTCCCGGTCATGTGCCTAGATGCCCCACTATAAACAATCCGGGTGTTTATGATAGCACTGTAATGGACACCCTGCACATTTAGAGGAATTATTAGTTTAGGTTTAGGACCCAAGCCTTAACTAGCTTGGGTGACCTAGAGGAATCACACATCATGAACTCAACCCACTGTCCATTTGAGGGTGAGGGCATATCAATCTTCTTATTGTTCTCATTATCAGACACTGGACTGGACTTTTCTTTCCATAAGACAGTTTTGTGTAAGGCCTGTTTGTGATAAACAGACGACTGGCTTACGGTTTGAACTTTAGGTTCATTACTTCTTTTTGGTGGAGTAATAGAACTCCTTTTCGAAGAAATTTGTTTAGTATCATAAAGTTCAGTTTTCTTCCTTGGTGTCTGATAATAAGGACAATTAGAAGCGATGTGTCCTCTCTTTCCATAATTATATCATGATCTACCTTCTACATGTTGGAAAATTGTCTTTGTGGGGATGTGTGTGATACAGGTGTGACTTTAGTCTGGTTGGGTTTAGACACTTCTTGTTTAGATGTTTTTTTTCTTTAACAAAATTCATTGTTTGAATGTTTTTAACATCTTTAGCCTTTTGTTTATTTGGACTGTGACGAGGAGCACGTGAATGGCTAACTGGTTTAGTCGTTTTGGGTTCAGAAAGAGACATGTTTGAACTTAAGTTTACTTAACCTTTTCAAATTGTTCATCCAATTCACAATAGGAATCTTACCTTTAGATTTCAAAGTAGCCTCCTTCTGTTTAGTGACAGATTCCACCGGTTTACTCGTGGAATCTAGATCACTAACTAGGGGAGTCGACAACACATGATCCTTAATTGGATTGTGATTTACTGGTCTACATTTAGCATTTAACAAGACTCATGGGGTGGTGGAACCAGTTTGTAACCCAACCCCTTCATGTTATTTCGTTCTTTCACTAAGTGTTGAACTATGTGAGAAGAACTAGTCCAACTATGCAGTTTTTGTTTTAATCAGTTGACTTCAACTTCTAAAACTGCCTTTTCTTTCTTAGTTTCTTCCAGGGAGTTTAAGTAGAACTTTATGTCATTGGCTTGATTAAAAGAAACAACCTCGGTTTCCTTTAGTTGTTTATTTAAAAGTTCTATTTTCTCTTTATAACTGTGCTTATTTTGTTTTAAAATCCGATTAGCTTATGTGCACAGTTGTAAGTCATTTACTAAGCTATCATTGTGGTCTAATAACCTAGCAAATTTTAAATCTATGCTTTTTCTAAATTTATTACATTCATTACAAGCATGATTTTCAAAGAGTTGGTCTTATTTACTTACCTGTGAAGATTCGGTTGAATGAGCCATCAACGCAGAGTTTGAGTCTTCGGATGCTAGAGATTCCGAACATGTCGTTTTGAGATCTTCTTCAATCAAGTGATTGACCACATTCGCAGTATCTTCATTATTTGACATCACTAGTTCAACTGCGATTTCACCTTCACTTGCAGTATCATCATCCAAAACCTCGACATGGGCAATGTTCAATTCACCCGAAGCCACAAAACTGAAGGTCCAATCATGTCCTTCGTCACCTTGAGCAGTCAAGGCCTTTGTCTCTTTACTTGACGAGGTAGCTTCACTCGTCGATTTGTCTTGACAGTTAAAAGATGAGAATGGATTCCCGTTAACTGTCTTCTTGGGCTTTACACGTTCACGTTTGAAATGCCCCTTTCTCCATAGTTAAAGCAGGTAACTTTGGTTTTGTCGAAACTTAAGGTTGTGTCTTTTGTGGCTACCATGTTATGTCCAGTTTTTTTCACAAACAATTTCACTCTTCTGACAGCACTCGCCAAAGCAGACATAATATCCATTCTTTCTAATTCATCTTTATCCACCTGCTCATAGTCTTCATCGGCTAGATGGCAGTTACCAATTTTCCTTAAAACTAGACCATCATAAGAATGAACAACTGCTTCTAGAAGGTCCATATGCTCCTTTGCAACCTCCACAGTAATATTTTCGAGATTCTCAGTCTTTAACTTAGTAGCATTTGCTTCAGGTGCGATATATTTGGTACCAGATGACCCTAACGATTCAGATCCTGAACTAGACACAACCACTGTTTGAATAGGTGCTCCTGAACTGGTTGGAGTGGGAGAGGAGTTATAAAGTGAAGGATTCTGGTCATAGGATCTTTTCTATGACCTGTATTTCATCCTCAGTTCCTCCTCCCTTAATTTCAGTATGAAGTCGTTTATGTCTAATTTTGCCAGTGTATTGTTCTATCTCAAGTTAGACACAAACGAGTCCCACTTCTTTGGCAAATCATCAGAAAAGCTTGACACTTTGTCTTCCATTGACGTTGTGACCCCATGAGTGTGCAAGTCACTCATTAGATGGTAGAACCTATCTATGACATCATCCAAGCTTTCTTTCCCCATCGAAGAGAAGTTGTCAAACTCCTTCTTCAGAGCCTTTCCCTTTAGAGCTTTCAACGTTGCATTCTCGTCGTATCGTTTCACCAAAGCTTCCCATAACTTCTTTGCCTGTTTGTTCTCAGAAAACTGATGGAAGATGTCTTTTAGTATTGACTGAGTCAACAGGGCATACACATTCTTTTAAGCATTGTACTTTGCCTTCTGGCTATCAGTCATCCCTCCCAAGGTTAATTTAACACCATCAACACCAACCGACATACTCTAACCTATCTCAATAGATTCCCAAAGGTTGGGATCAACTCTATGAAGATAGATCTCGAATCGCTGCTTCCATTGTGGGTAATCATCTAATGTTATAAGTTTAGGTAGTAAACGCAGAGAACTGATCTTCTATCTCTTTCTACTTTGAACTTTAGAAGTTTAAACTTGTGCAAATGGATAGATGCGAATGAGTCACTTGTGCGATTGTACAAATGCGGATGGCCAATGCAGATGACTCAGTCGTGCGAATGAACGGTGCGAATGAAATCAATCGTGTGATTGGATTCAGCCGTACGTATGGAGTGTGCGATTGGAGACAAGCGAATGAAGATGTTCAGTCGTACGAATAGATGAGCGACTGAGTTCAATCGTGCGATTGAGTTCAGTCGTGCGATTGAGCCAATCTTGCGATTGAAGGCTGCTGTTTTGAAAATTCAAAGGTTTTTGACACTTTGATGCATAAAACATGATTTTTCAAGAACCCTAATCTGCCGTATGCCGAAAAACTTAAACTATGAGACCTGGAGACGTCGAAAACACTGTTTTACTAAAAAAAGTGACTCTTTTGAATGAAAAACATGATTTTTGCACTGAAACTAATTGAATCACATGCAAAATCAAGAGCCAAAGCTCTGATACCACTTGTTAGGACCGAGTATGTACGAAGTAGTAACTGATAATGCGTGAAACCAGATAAAATAGTGCGGAATCCTATTTGATTGGCGATCCAATCAGTGAGAACACAGTTCAAATCAATCTAACAATTAAAGAGATGTTAGGAACGATTAGAACAAGATCAACTGCGAACTATGAAGTCGGAACAGGCTTTCTGGAGTCTCTGGACAGCTAGGGTACGAATATGAGTCAAAAAGAGAGGAGAATAAGAAAGGAAGAAAAGAGAGAAAAAGTCGGTTCGGGTGGATTCAAGTGAGCAAAATCGTCGTGTAGCGGGTCCAATTGAAGCTCTACTTCTTGGTGTGGTTTGTGTGACTTGTAGGACCCATCTTTTAAACGTTTTTGGTTGATTTTAGGTATGGAACGCATGTGAAAACCCGTTTTTGTTTGTATGTGTGTTTGACCCACTTGTATGTGTTTGCATTTGGAGTTTGTTTCCGGGCTTGTGTGTGCTTGAATGGTGTTGTGGTATGCATTCCTATGGTTTAGAAAAGTTGATTTGGGCTTAGAGTGGGTTTGGATGAGCTTGGAGGTCGAAAATGGCAAATTGGGTTCGGAGTGAGCTGAATTCTGCACAGTTCGGGCTATGCGACCGAATGGCATGCCAGTCGTGCGACTGAGGTCCACACGCATGCCAGTCGTGCAATTGAGGTTCAATCGCATGTGAGTCATGTGACTGGAGACCATACGCATGCCAGTCATGTGACTGAAGGTCAATCGCATGGTGAGTCATGCGACTGAAGCTCAATCGCATGGGGAGTCGTGCGACTGAGAGCCCATTCGCATAAGTGCTCATCCGCATTAGTTCCATTCCTATGGGACTCATCCGCATTAGCTCCATTCGCATGGGTGTTCATTCACATGGGTGTTCATTCGCATAGGTGTTCATCCGCATTGGTCCATTCGCATGATGTTTAGTCACCTGGAAGGCTATGCGACTGAAGGGTGGACATACGCCTAAGTAGGGCTTATGCACTCGGGGAAGACGTAGTTTATGTACTGACTATTAGGGGAAAGTGCAGAAGTAAGTTTTGACGTGGAAGATTCCCGTAAGTTCATGTAAGATGATTGTTGTGGCCTTAAAGGTTATGTTGGGCATGATGATGTTACATGTTTATGCATGATGTATGTTATGTATGTATGATGATGCCCTGTATGATGATGTTATTAACTGTGTATGTTGATGCTCCTATTATGATATATGTTTATCTTTCCCGTGACTTTATGTTGAATGTTAATGAATTAAATGAAAGTATTATGTAACGTAAAGTGAAAGATAATGAAAGTGGAACATGATAAATGCATGCATTAATGAATGATGAAAGTAAAGAAAGTCTTGCAAGCCTTGTATGTCGGGACACACCGTTAAAAGGTGTTAGCCCAACGGTGTGTGGGTTCGCTACCCCAGGAGGATGCACATCGGGGACTTTCTTTGTGATTGACCATTTTTATAGAACCATTGCTGCATATCGTAGGTACTGTGACCAGAGGTGCAGTGCACCGATATAGAAGGTCTATGATAGGCCTAGGTCCAGTACCAGGAACAGAAGGGTATTGCACATGGAAATGGTACACCTAAACTCTACCCAAGTGCTGTGACCAGAGGTGCGAAGCACGTTATAGAAGGTCTATGATAGGCCTAGGTCCAGTACCAGGAAATAGAAGGGTAAAGTTTATGGTTTGAAGGAAAGAAAAGATGTAATGATGAAAGAATGTGAAAGTTAATGACGTACGATGAATGAACAGAAGTTAACGAATGAATGATGAAGATAATAATGATATTATCTATGTGTACGTATGATGTATGATCGCATGAATGTAAAGAACGGTTTTAACGAAAGAAGTTAATGCGGAAGTTTTGTTTCTTAATTTTTATTCTATCCGCATTTGTGTACTGTTGCAAATGCGGAAGTTAAACATGAAATCTTTGGTTGTCCGCATTTGTGTTGTAGTAAATGCGGAAAAACAACATTGCACCAGCATTGTAACAAATGTGGTTGATTTGCTTGTTTTATCCTATTCGTATTTGTACACAGTAGCAAATGTGATAGAACAAAGTCAATCAGCATTTGTGCAACTATATCAAATGCGGTTGACAAGTCAACACAGCACTGTAGCAAATGCGATAGAGACCTGTTCATACGCATTTGTTAACTGTATCAAATACGGTAGAGTAAATTCCACATTTACTTCACACACTAATGCGGTAGAGTAAAATCATAGTCCGCATTAGTTGCACTTTAAAAATTATTGTTACCCGCATTAGTTACATGCATGGGTTACCTTCACCCGCAATAACTAATGCACTTACCTGCATTAGCTTTTGAACTTAATCAAAAGATAATGTGATTGAATTGATTATTCATCTTATGAAGAAGTGTCCTTGATTGATTTTTCTTATGAAGTTGGCAGTTGAAGTTGTCAATTCTTGCTTGGATTGACTTGTATGTCACAACTAATACAAGTTTCCCAATTTTGACTGATCTTGGGCTTATCATGCTTCTAAGAATCTGCATAAGCTGAGATATAATGGTATAACTTATTGCAACAACACCAACTAAAATTCTTTTTGTTTTGTTTTTCAAAATTAAGTTAATAAACAAAAATTTAGACTTACTAAAAATTTTAAATTATTCCCGCTAAAGTTTATGTCCACATTTTGAGAGAAACTTTAAGATATAAAATTTTTGAATATTACTTTGATTAATATTAATAATGAAGAGAAAGATCTCTTTGTTGGGATCATATGAGTCTTACATTACACATGTGCATCCTTTATGATTAAATGGACATGAGTATGAACTTGAACATTGAAGGTATGTTTGTCCTCTTAAACCCATACCAGGTTGATATTTTGATGCAAATGACTTTTATCATATTTTGGTTGATTTATTATTCAATGTGTACCTCACACACATAAGCATGAAATGATCAACCCTCCTTATACAATGCATGGTAGAACTTTTCCACAACTTTTCTTACCAGGTTACTTAAGTCATGAAATCTCATTTTCACTGATCCTCATTGGGATTCTTTTAATTTGATCCTTTTTCATGTTGATCCATATTGGGATTCTTTTCACTTCACTTTGGAAGGTGATCCATGATAGGATTCTTTTGTTCATCCGCTTGGAATGGTTTACTTTGTTGATTCATCCAATTTTTGGATGTGTTCCACATTGGAATCTTTTGGATCATGACATCTGCAATATGTGCAAGTTTCATCAGGTCTTTGCTCAGCAAAACAAAGATGAAACATGATGTGGTGAAAGAGATTCATAAAGTATCATCACCTGGTGTGTTTAGGCTACTACACACACATGCATTCAGATAAGCCATACAGACCTATACTTTGTGATGAGAGTTTCACAATTGAATATGTCTTTAATTCATCACTGCATGTATCTTTTCTTCCAAGTTGAGCTACCAACAAATTTGGTAAGTCATTTCAGTCTTTTACATTTTGAAATTAAGCACAATGAATGATATACGACTGTAATTATATCATTTCCAAGCGAATTCTTTTCTTAATAAAACTTGATTTCTTTTTGTGATGTTTTAAATTTTTTTTGATGTTTTTCAATGTTTTTAGTCAAAGTTAATCATGCCAATTGACTGAACCAGATATTCAAACCTACTAGGTTCAAATGCCTTGGTAAACAAATTAGGTAATTGATTTTCAGTTGGTACTTGAATCAATTTGATTAAGCCTTTTTCAGCATAGTCTCTCAAAAAATCATATCTAATCTCAATATGTTTTGTTTTTGAGTGCTGAACTAGATTATTAGTTATAAAGACAGCAGCTGTGTTGTCAATAGAAATTGGTGTATACAAGAAGTTAAAACCATAATCAAGCATCTGGTTTTGAATCCAGAGAACTTGAGAGCACCATGCGATGCAATAATATACTCAGCTTCTTCTGTAGACACAGACACATTTGTCAGCTTCTTGCATTGCCAGGATACTAGTCTGGGACCAAGAAATTGACAAACGCCAGAAGTGGATTTTCTATTGAAGTTGCATCCTCCATAATCACTATGTGTGTAGGCATAGAGATTAAATTCTCCTTCCTTTGGATTCCATAATCCAAGAGCTGGCTTGCCCTTCAGATATCTAAATATTCTCTTGACTACGTTCATATGTGATTCTTTTGGATAGCTTGATATCTGGGACACACACAAACACCAAACATAATGTCAGGCCTACTGGCTGTTAGATACATAGTGAACCTATCATTGATTGATAGTGAGTCTGGTCCACTGATTTGCCTTCAGGGTCAGGTCCAATCTTCACTTTAGTATCCACAGGAGTTCTGATAGACTGACAGTCAGCAAAGTGGAATTTTCTTCAACATGGTTTGTACATATTTTGATTGGTTGATGAAGATTTCATCTGCTGTTTGTTGGACTTGCACCCCTAGAAAGAAGGTGAGTTCCCCCATAGCACTCATTTGGAACTTTGAATGCATAAGATCTTCAAATTCTTTGCAGAGTTGCTTATTTGTCGAGCCAAATATAATGTCATCCACGTAGATCTGGACTAACAGCATGTCTTTCCCTCGTATTCTTCTGAAGAGAGTATTATCAATCTTTCCTCTTTCATACCCATGTTCAAGAAGAAAGGATGATAGAGTCTCATACCACTTTCATGGTGCTTGATGAAGACCATACAGAGCTTTGTCAAGCTTGTAAACTCTAAGAGGAAAATCTGGATCTTCAAAGCCAGATGGTTGACTCACATAGACTTCTTTAGCAATCTTTCCATACAGGAAGGCACACTTTACATCCATTTGATAAACAGTAAATTTCATGGACGGAAAATATGCAAGAAAGATTCTGATTGCTTCTAGTCTGGCAACAGGAGCGAACACTTCGTCGTAGTCGATTCCTTCTTCCTTAGTGTATCCCTGTGCCACTAGTCTTGCTTTATTTCTGATGACTATCCCTCTATCATCAGTCTTGTTCCTGTACAACCATCTGGTACCGATAGGGTATTGTCCTTCGGGAAGATCTACCAGCTGCCATACTTCTTGCTTCTTGAATTGGAGCAATTCTTCCAGCATTGCTTCAATCCAACTATTGTCTTGAAGTGCCTCTTTGATGTTTTTGGGTACTGTTTGACACAGAAAGCAGGAGAACAAATAGATGTTTGCAATACTGGACTTGCTTCTTGTCACCCTCTCATTAAGATCACCAGTAATGGTTTCAACTGGATGATTCTTGTGTATTCTTGTTGTTCGAATGGTGTCACCAGCAATAATTACATCAAGATTGGAGACATTCAGTTCATTATGGTCAGAGGCACATTCATCTTGTATTGTTGTTGAATTATGAAGATTGTCAACTTTTGTTTCGGTAATTGCTACATCTTCAGCAACACTGAGGTTGCTTGCATCATTTGATGTACCTTGAGTTTCTACTGGATGAGAAGCATGTTTTTGATTTCTGATCTCATTTGACAAGTCATCTGAGTGAGATGGTACCAGGCTGGGACCTTCTTCAGAAGAAACACTAAGGTTTTGTGACAGATGTCTGATGGGATCAGCTTGAAGAGAATATCTTCATTCATATGTTCATCAGATGTAGGTGGAATCAATGGATAATTATCTCTTCTTTCTACAGTTGATGAAGTATCACCTGAATGTATATTTCCTGCATTAGACAAGTGAAATTGGTCAAATGATTTAGTTAAAGTGTCAATATCAAACAACCAATCAGGACCATTTGTAGATTTGGGAAACGAATGTTCTTTGAATTGAACATTTGTAGATTCATCAATGATGTTCAGTCTAGGATTGAACACTCTATAAGCCTTTAAGACATAAGAATAACCTAGAAAGAATCCTTCATCAGACTTAGATGAAAATTTTCCCAAATGATCATGTGTGTTTAATATTGAGACTGGACAACCAAAGATTTGAGGAATCCAATAAATGGTTTCCTATGAAAGATCAATCATCAGGTGTCATGTTACTTTCTTAAATAACAGAGTTTGATTTTGCACAAAGCACGATGTGTTAACTGCTTATTCCCAGAAGGTGATGGCAGTTTAGCGTCTGCTAGCATCGTTCTTGCTACTTCAATCAGTGTTCTATTTGCCTTTCAGCTACTCAATTTTGTGAGGGTTCTAGCTGCACTGAATTGATGAGAAATGTCTTTGGTTGCACAAAAGGACTCATATTTTCATTTTTGAACTCTGTACCATTATCACTTCTTATTATTTTGACCTTAAGATCAAGTTGATTTTCAATTTTAGTGATAAATTCTTGAATGATTGGGATGCTTCGTTTTCATGAAGTAGGAAGAACACCCATGTGAATCGAGAAAAGTCATCAATGATCACAAACAATATTGTTTCTTTCCCATACTCATTACATGAGTTGGTCCAGAAAGATCCATGTGAAGTAATTAAATGGAGTATTGTTAGTGTTCATCAGCTTGGTTTTGTGAGACGTTTGTTGTTTCCTTTGAGGAACGCTGAACATTGATCAATAAAATTGAATTCTTTTTGAAGAAGACCAATGACATGGTTTCCTTTGACTAACTTGTTCATATTTTTAAAGTTAGTGTGCCCCAAACATCTATGCCAAGCTGTGACTCATCAAATGATGCTTTGGATAAAAGACATTTTTTCCTGGGTGATGCAGAACACAGGTTTAAGACATATGTATTATTCTCCTCGGAGTCTTTAAGACAACCCATTCATCAAGAATCTAAAATCCAGGTTTAGAATGTAGCAGTGAGTGTCTGTAAAGTGAGTGGAAATTTTTTATCGTAGATCTGAGACACACTTAGCATATTGAAATTCAACTGTTCACAGTATTCACTCTGTCAAAGCTTAGCATCCCGTTTGTCACAGATCCTTCTCCTATATTCTACCACCTTCTAAATCTGCCACCGAAAAGCTACAGTAGTTCCTTGTATGTACTTGAAATCATGAAGGAGGGAAAGATCTTCAGTCATGTGTCGGGAGCACCACTGTCTAGTACCATAGGCATTAGAACTGTGTGGATAAACCTATAAACAAAGAAATAATTAGAATAAGGAACTAAGCCATGATGGTCTTGGGTTTACCGTTCCTATTCATGATAGTCACTCCTAGTATTCCCTTGAATTGTGAGTTGGATGGAGGTTCTGGGAGCTTTTGATAATGAATTGGCGAGTCATTCATCAAATCTACTGAGGTTCAGATGAATAATGAAATCATTGGTCTCTATTTCTTGTAAAAGTTTAGCCTAAATTTCATTATCAAAAGTGGTTTGCTTAGAAGGTCAAGTTTGGTTTCATTGTGAAATGATTTCTTGACCTTCCCAATCCTTCAAGTATTTCTATCATTGTGATCTAGGTGTCCTAGATTGGTATTATGAAGATGAGGGGACAGAATGAACATAGTAGATGGTTTTGAGATGGGTTGTGTTGGGATTCTTAACCCTTCTGACTAAAGTAACAATCAGATGATTAGATTGTTCATGTCACAGATTGAAAAATACTTGTGAAATAGCAATTTTTGGTGGAGTGATTGTTATATCGAGATGTTGGACCAAAAGAACCAATGAGCCAAGATCAGAAAACCTCTAAGTCCCACACGGTATCACAACAACTGCTGAAAGCCTCATCAGTAGTTTGACAAGTGCTGAAGACTTCAACAGCTGAAGATCAAGTGCTGAAGACCTTAACTGCTGAAGAACCAAAGTGCTGAAGTACAACAGCTGAAGAACACAAGTGCTGAAGCTGAAAGACCAAAGTACTGAAGTACAACAGCTGAAGAGTTCACAAGTGCTGAAGATCAACAACTGATGTACAAAGTCTGAAGACAAAGACTGAAGACATCAGCTGATGATATCTACTGAAGTCATCAGCTGATGAAACGCCTGAAGGTCAAAGTCTGAAGATCAAGTACTGAAGCCTCAGTAGTTTGTCACAACTGCTGAAGAGTACTTCTTCAGTAGTTGTGATATCAGTAGTTTTATTTTCTTTTTCAGTAGTTTTGTAAAACGACTGAAGAGCTTGTTCTTCAGTCGTTGTAGTTTCAGTAGTTTTATATTTTGTACTTAACTTGCTGATATGTTCTCAGTAGTTGTGAACATTTCAGTAGTTTGTTAAGATTTAGTTATTTCTGTATTGGATCTGCCAGTTGTCACTTTCCGTGATAACAGCAGTGACTGTTGCACTCTATATAAGGAGTGACAACCTATTGTAATCATTGAGCGATATGAGCAATTGAATGGAATGATGATTGATTTGATTAGAAATATTCTACATCTATAAACATTCCTAGAAATCAGAAATCATATTCTCTCCCTATAACCGTATGCGATCTTAACGCTTACATATATCGTTTGCTTGCTACAATTTGTCTAATTCGTGTGTGTATTCCGCTGCTTTATATTCTGATACATCAAACTTGTGATCACTGATCCTGTCAAATGGTATCAGAGCAGGTTAATCATTGATCGATCTAATAATTGATCATTGAAACTGCTATTCAAGATCCAAGTTTGATTGAATTAGCTTTTGTTTTTGCAAGAAACGGTTATAGAGATTGAATTTTTCTGTATTTCTGCTCATTCATCCTGAGATCTTTTCTTGGTTCTCATTGAGTTTGTTGTGGTTTGTCTAAACCTTTTAAAACTTGAACTAAATGTTTTTGAACTGAAAATGACCACTCCCTCCAATGATCCTCACAATACTGGTTCCTCAACCAAGCCTCTATGCTGGTTAGGAATGAGTATAACATATGGCAAAGACGTATGCTCCATCACCTGTCTGTTAACAGCGCAGGGTGTTGGACATCAGTGGTACATGGTCCACACAAGCCTATGGTGAATAACCCGGAAACCAATCAAATGGTTCCGAAGAGGAGGGAGCAATACTCAGATGAGGATAAAAAGTTGCTTGAGATTGATGCAAAAGCCCATGGAATTCTGGCCATGGCTTTGCCCAATGAAATCTATTCTGGGCTAATGCATCATGAAACTGCCCATGACCTCTGGATTGCTTTGAAAGAACAATTTGGAGGAACAGATGAGGTCTTGGCAAATAATAGAGAAATTCTTGCCCAACAATATGAGACATTCTCTCATAGAAAGGGTGAGACACTGACTCAACAATATGAGCGGTTTTCTTGTTTGATCTCTGAACTAAAAATGGTCAAACTTGAATACACCAATATTCAGATGAATAACAGATTTCTCAGATCACTGCCTGAGAGATGGGACACATATACTATTGTCCTACGCTCCAGTGCAAGTTTGGACAAACTATCTCTCACCCAACTCCATGGGAAATTGCTCACTTTTGAGAGAGAGATAGAACAGAAGAGAAAGCTGTCTTCATCTGGAAAGCTCACTGAAGACTTTATTAAGGCAACACTGCCTTGGTGGGTCATGAGTCAGAATATGCTGCATCTGAATGCCAGTATGATGAGCATATTAATTTCTCTTCGAGCACTTCTAATTCTGCATTTGTAAGTGTTGATGGTCAGTTTACTGGAGGTAATAATGACAATTTATGTTTCATTATGGATGATCTCAAGGGGATTGCTGATGATGACTTAGAAGAGATGGATATTTTGAGCCAAATGGCCTTGATAAATATCAGATCTCAGAAGTTCTACAAAAGAACTGGAAGAAAATTCCCAGGACTCTCTGGCAAAACCAAAGTTGGTTTTGACAAGAGCAAGTTGAGGTGTCACAAATGCCAACGGCTTGGACACTTTGCAAGAGAGTGTAGATCAACTGGATCAAACTCTACTGCACCCTTTGTGACTTTTCCTGGCAACAGTCAACAAAACAGAGGGCAACATCCTGTCACATCTAGTCATCATCCTCAACAACAATCTCCGGCATATTTTGTTCCTCAGGGTCAAATGCCTTATCAGTACCCTTGTTATTACATGCCACAGTCAAGTCAAGTTCAAGTTCCTATGACACCACAACCTCATGCATTACCAGAACCTCAGCCTTCCCTATCTCATCAACAACCTTCATCTCAACAACACAGCTTCTTCACCCCAGGAGTTGTTGACTGGAGCAGTTTACCAGATGACTTGTCTGGTCATGATCAACTGTTCTCAGGTGCTGGTCAACATGGTGGTGACAGTCCCTTTGGGAATCTAGCTCTTATGGCTTTGGAGTCTGCTGATACTTCATCTTCCAATGCCTCTACACCTCAGGTATCACAGGTATCCTCTGAGGCAAAAGCCAAATTATGTTCTGAACAATGCATAGCAGCATTTGCTTCCATTAGAGAAGCAAATGTAGCTTAATTAATAAGAACATTGAGCTAGAACAAGTAATTTCCAAAAACAAAGCTGAGTTTGAGTTTGTGCTCAAAGATAAAAATGATGAGGTTATAAACTGAATTGCAAAATAATTGATGATAAGGCTAGAGAAGATGTACTTTAGAGAAGTACAAAGATCTCAAAGAAACCCTTGCAGTTACCCAGGTCGAGTGTGATAGATGGGTACAATCATGCAAAGGTTTTGAAATGCTTCTTAGTAAGCAATCTGCTTCAAATGTGAAGTTTGGAATTGGTTACAATCACACTGCTCCACCTACAGATTTTACCCCAAGAGCAGAGGTAGAATCTGATGGTGAGAGTGATAACCAATCCATCAGTCATGTGATCTACCTTCTGATACAGCACAATCAGAAGTAGCAGTCAGTATCAAGTCCTCTTTGAACCTATCAGCTGATGTTGATGGTCCAAATGCTGACATTCACATGATCAATAGTTGATCAACTCAGGAGTCAATCCTGAAGGTCCTGAAAGGACTGGAGAGCAGGATTCAACTCCTGAAGTTCAAACTTCAACTGCTGTCAGTACTGAAGAGAAGAAAACTGGCAGTAGAAAGAGTTTGAAGACTACTAAAGATGCTGTCAAGAAAGCAACCAATGCTTCCAAAGCATTGAAGAACAAGTCTTTGTTGCTTCACCATCTTTAGTTGATGATCAACCTAAGATGAAGAAGAAACCATGTGAAGTATGTGGTTTGTTCAATCATCTTACAGATGATTGTTGGTACAAAAGAGGTTCCAAACTCAAACAAAAGGAAGAAATTAATGAGAAAATGGTAAAAATGAAAACTGAGTTTGAGACCACATTTGTATCAGCAACATCAAATCCTGTAACCCTTAAGTCCTTAAAGCAATCCAAAAAGGAAGGAGTTAAACAGGTGACAGCTGAGGGTGCTCAAAAGAAGAAGGTGCAACATAGGACCTTATCTAACTCCACTAGCAATGTGTCTGATGAGCTGAAAGCTTTATCACAAAATCAGACACAGCTGGTGATGATGGTACAACATCTGTTGGGTAGAGTTAACCAACTAGATTCTCCTATGTTGAAACCACAGAAAAGGAGGTCTAAGCCAAAGGACTCCTCTTCTGCACCATCTTCTTCCTCTCAGGCTGTTGTTACAAATAAACATGCTAGTTTACCATCTATTGATGAGACCAGGCCCAAAACCAAAAAGGTTTGGGTCTCTAAAACTAACTGATTGTTTATTATTGCAGGGTTCTTCAACATGCCAAAATAGCATCTGGTATGTAGACAGTGGGGGATCCATGCACATGACTGGGAACATCTCTCTTCTTCATGACTACTCTCAAGGAAAGAAGGGATTTGTCTCTTTTGGCAATGATGCTAGGGGTTACATCATCGGTAAGGGCTTTGTCTCCAATGGAGAAATCAAATTTGATGATGTTAATCATGTGGAAAATCTCAAGTACAACCTCTTGAGTGTCAGTCAAATGTGTGATAAAGGCCATGTTGCCCTTTTCACAAGTCAAAACTGTAGGATTCTGTCATCCAAAGTTTTGCCCTTGATTGACAAGGTGTTGGATGATCACACTCTCCTGAAAGCCAACAGGACAGGAAGAGTGTATGCCTTAGATCTCTCTAAGAAGATAGATCTCAAAGGTAATCCTTGCCTATTTTCCAAAGCCTCTTTTCAAGAATCTAAACTATGGCACAGGAGGCTTGGTCATGTTAATCTCAAAAATGAATCAGCAGCTTAGCCACAATAGTTTAGTCAGAGGCTTACCAATAAAGGAGTTCCACTGTGATGAAACTTGCACTGCTTGTTTAAAAGGAAAACAGCACAAGGTCTCATTTCCTCCTATTGAAGTGTCCAAGTCCACTGCCTGCTTGCAATTACTGCATATGGATCTATTTGGTCCTGTGAGAGTAATGAGCATGGCAAAGAAGAAATACTGTCTGGTAATTGTGGATGATTACTCCAGATTTGTATGGACTTTCTTTCTACATTCAAAGGATGAGGCTGCTCAGAAGATTATCCACTTTGTGCTGTACATTGAGAAGCAGTATTCCCTTCCAGTCAAGTGTATTAGGAGTGATAATGGAACTGAGTTCAGAAATCATACACTTGATGACTTCTATCTCTCAAAGGGAATCAAAAGGCAGTTCAGCATTCCAAGGACTCCGGAACAAAATGGAGTAGTGGAGAGAAAGAACAGGACCCTCATTGAAGCTGCAAGGTCCATGCTGGCTGACTCAGGTTTGCCATTGACCTTTTGGCCGAAGCTGTCAACACAGCTTGTTATGTGCAAAATAGAGTTTTAGTAAATCAGAGGTTGATGAAGACTCCATATGAAGTTCTCCATCATTTGGCTCCACTGATTTCATTTTTCAAAGCATTTGGGTGTCCCTGTTTTATTCTCAACACAAAGGATCAACTCCACAAATTTGATCCTAAGGTGGATGCAGGATACTTTGTTGGTTATTCATCTACTTGCAAAGCATACAGAGTCTTCAACTGCAGAACAAAGATGGTTGAAGAAACTCTACATGTTAAGTTAATGAATCTCCAAAGGACAAGATTCCACAAAGTCCTGTGGAGTTATTTGATCTGGACATACTGCAATATGTTCCTTATCAAACTCCTGCTGTTGCTCCTGTCAACAGTTCACCACCTGGTGGTACTGCTGATGATGATGATGATTGCAGTACTCACCTCTTCAGGTTTAGTGATCATGCGCTGCCTGATTCAACTAGACCTGATGTTCCTGTAGCGCCAGTAGCACCATCCACAACAAATGCTGATGAGATTTCTTCGAATTCAACTTCCTTTGAATTACCATCCACTGATTGGTTTCAAGGAAATGATTCACCATCACCATCTGTTGCTGCTGAACCGGCTACAAACACTTGCACAGATCTCATTGTGTATCAAGATCTGAAGAATCACCCCATGTCTCAAATCATTGGTGATATCACTGCTGGAGTATCAACAAGAAGTCAATTGTCAATTTCTGCTTCTATGCTCTCTTCATCAGTCAGCAAGAGCCAAAGAATTATCACATTGCTTTAAAGGACAATGGATGGGTTGATGCCATGCAGCTTGAGCTTCTTCAGTTCAAGAAACAGCAAGTGTGGGAACTGGTTCCTCTACCTCCAGGTAAGTGTGCAATAGGCACTAAATGGGTGTTTAGGAACAAAACTGATGAAAATGGGCTTATTGTTAAGAACAAGGCCAGACTGGTTGTTCAGGGGTTTGCACAAGAAGAAGGTATTGATTATGATGAAACCTTTGCCCCTGTAGCCAGACTGGAAGCAATTCGATTGTTTTTAGCTTATGCTGCTTATCAAAAACTTAAAGTCTTTCAAATGGATGTCAAAAGTGCATTTTTGTATGGAAAAGTTAAAGAAGAGGTTATGTATGTCAACCTCCAGGCTTTGAGGACAACAAACATCCTAATTGGGTGTATAAGCTTGATAAAGCTCTTTATGGGTTAAAACAAGCTCCCAGAGCCTGGTATGAGACATTATCAAACTTTCTTCTGGAAAACAATTTCACTAGAGGCTCCATAGACAAGACTTTATTTATTAAGAAAGCTGGGCAGCATAATCTACTTGTTCAAATTTATGTAGATGATATATTTTGCATCCTCTGATCCAAAGTTGTGTGATGCCTTTACAAAGTTGATGCAACAGAAGTTTGAAATGAGTGCCATGGGAGAATTACAGTTCTTTCTGGGGTTGCAAATCAAACAAAAGGCTGATGGAATTTTTATTCATCAATCCAAATATACAAAAGATCTTTTGCAAAAGTTTGATTTACAAAACTGTAAGCCCTGTTCTACTCCCATGAGCAGCACCACACAACTGGACTCAGATCAGAAAGGTAAAGTGGTTGATGAAACACTTTACAGATGTATGATTGGGTCCTTGATGTATTTAACAGCTTCTAGACCAGATATTATGTTTGCTACATGTGTTTGTGCTAGATTTCAGGCTGCACCTAAAGAGTCTCATCTGATTGCAGTCAAGAGGATCTTTAGATATCTGCAAGGCACTCCATCTCTAGGTTTATGGTATTCTACCAGACATTCTGGTAAATTAGTTGCTTTTTCTGACAGTGACTATGCAGGGTGTAAGTTGACCAGGAAATCAACTTCTGGTGGATGTCAATTCCTAGGCAACTGCTTGATTTCTTGGCAGAGCAAGAAACAGACCTCAGTTGCTACATCCACTGCGGAAGCAGAGTACATTGCTGCTGCAAGCTGTACATCTCAGGTACTCTGGCTTCAAAACCAACTTTTGGATTATGGCATTACAGAGACTAAGACTCCATTGTTAATGGATAGTGCTTCAGCTCTTTGCATTGTCAAAAATCCAGTCCAGCACTCTAGGACCAAACATATAGAGATCAGACATCATTTTATAAGGGATTGTTTTGAAAAAGGTCTGATTGATCCTAAGTTTGTGCCCAGTGCTGATGAGCTTGCAGACATTTTTACTAAGCCTTTGGATAGTTCAACTTTCCAAAACCTGGTGTTAAGGCTTGGTATGCTGCAGCTAGAATAGGTGACAACTACTGATGATCTCAGTAATTCATATTGATGATCATGAGTGCCTGTCACATATAAGTACTGATGAGCTCTTTTAACCTCAGTAGTTTTTATAACTACTGAAGGCTAAAAGTTCTCACAAGTACTGAAGTACTTCATCTGTTCTAAACTACTGAAGTAGTTACAACTACTGATGCAGTCATAACTACTGAAATCAGTAAAAACAGATAAGTACTGATGTCCTATGAAACAACTGAAATCAGCCATAAAGACTGATGAATGTGTTGAGGACAGTTTGAAACAGCTGAAAAGCTAAGAATTGACGAAAACAGCTGAAGAGAACTTTCTCCTCAGTCGTTTGTACCACTGCTGTTTCATTTTAAACAACTGAAGCAAAACCACGTCTTCAGCAGTTTTATAACTACTGATGACCAATACCAAGTCTTCAGTTGTTTACAACAGCTGATGACAAAACCACTGTCTTCAGTAGTTTCATAACTACTGATGACAAACACCATGTCCTCAGTTGTTTCAATCACCTGAAGTCAAAACCACGGTCTTCAGTAGTTTTCTAAACTACTGATGCCTAACACCGCGACTTCAGCTGTTTCAACGTCTGAAAGGATAATACCATGTCAACGGTCGTTTAAAACTACTGATGACTAACACCACATCCTTCAGTCGTTTCCTCACCCGTACCCTATAAATACCCTTAACCTGAGCTCTCCATGCTTATCTTCTTCAAACCTAACGTTCCTCTCCAACAAATTTCATGGCGTCTATGCAAATTAAACCGCGACACAACTGTGTTGCCTACCTCACAAAATCGCCGATCTGGACTAAGTTCGATACTGCTATCGATCTTATGGTTCAGTCCCAATACAACAAGGCATTCCTTCTGAACCCCGTTTTACATGCCGAATCCTTGAACCAATTTTGGATGAACGTTAATGTTACTACTGAGGAGGAGAGCAACACCTATCCCTCCGGTCAGTCGTCAACAACAAAGAAGTAGTGATTACTCCTGCAACAATCCGTAAAATTCTTCAACTGAGTGATGCTACCTTCCTGCTGGATATCCGAAGGGCACCATAGATCTCATTTGCTCAGCATGGATATCAAGGTGATCTCAGTGCCACCACCATCATGAAGAAACACTTTAATGACGCTGAGCGCCTGATCTTTCACATGGTCAATGTATGTTTGGCCCCTAAGACATCGTCTTGGGATCAAATGTCCACCAAATGGCAGCAGGTATGTATTCTATCCTTGAGCAACAACCACTGAACTTTTCAGAATTAATATTTTCAGAGCTCAAAGATATGGCTCAAAAACAACTGCCAACCGTTGGATACTTTATCCACGGTTCATAATGGCCATTATAATAGACCAGCTTAATGCTGAGGGACTTGTTGGCTTGGGAGTCCCTGCTACGGCTGTTTTGCCAGAAGTATACTCCCGGCACAACTCGACCGGACACTCAAACTGGCTGCCAAGCTGCGAAAACCCACGCAGCTGGAACCCACAGCCACCACCTCCAAATCCAATGTCCCCACCAAACCCACCAAAAAGAAACCCAAAATGGCTACTCAGGGAATTGAGTCCCCTGAGGATGCTCCTGCACAACAAACGCAGGATATATCCACTAGTCCAAACCCCCTAGTGGATACCATGACTCCTCCAGCCACAGCCGCTCAGGCTTCCTCTCAACAGGAGCCTGCAGCAACCCAGGGGCACCTACTTATCTGGGATCTTCCTCACTTGAGGAGATTGCCATTGAAGAGCACCATCCACCCCAGGTGCACACTGCTTCCACCTCCTTACCCCAAACAACCGCCCCTCACAGCCCAACTTTAATAGTTGCACAAGTGCTGACTCAATTGCACTCCTCACCCCCTCCCCAGAAACCACTTCCAACTGGGAATACCTCTACAATTGAGGGGGAGGAACACAGTGCACTGAGAACCCACAGCACAGGGGTTCCCAATTCTATCTCCTGGTGTAGAGAAGGAGCTTAGAATATCTAGTGAGGCTGCCACCTCCTCTGACTCAGCACATGACCAGAGTGAGGCTGGTAACATTGCTAAGACCTCCCTAGAGGCAACAGCTGATGATGGACATTGTCCTGAGGCTGGAAGTCCCCAGTACCAAGCACAAGGGGCACATGCACCAACTGGTCTACACCCAGTGCATGTAAATCCTGCTCTAAGCAGGAGGTCAGGTGATTCAGTATCAACTGATGATGACCTGAGCTTCTTCTATCGATGTAGTTGCTCAAAACCATTCTAGAGGATGAGGTAGCAGACTCAAAGAGCTGCTGGCCAAGATGTCTCAGGATGCAAGTCCATCTGCCACCATCATACACCCACAGATGGCACCTTCCCTGAAGGTTTCCCAAACACAGAGCCACCCAAAATCAACCACCGCCTCTGCTTCAGGCCCTACTTCTCAGGAACAGAACCCTCCTGAGCAAATAGGTGCTATCTCCAAAATTCCCTCCCTCTCATCACCCCCTAATCACTGATATAGTGATCAAAGCCCTTGATGAGAGGCTTTCCTCAACATTACAGCCCTTGGTTGATGCTGCTGTCCACAAGACTCTTTCTGCGGTCTCAACCCCTTCCTCCAATGCAACCAAAAAGGGGGAGAGTCCTGCAGTGAAAGAACAGAAGAGGAAAAGATCCGAGGAAAAGAAGGAAGCAAAGCAAGCCCAAAGGAGAAAGAACAGCAACCAATGCTCACCTACAAGCGAAAGAAAGGTGCTGATGAGCACATTGCTGAAGATAAAGCCTTGGAGCTACTGATAAAAGAGGCTGATGCCGAACACAGTAGATCAATGGACAACATCATTGATCAGCTGTTCAGGCAAGGTCATGACACCAACAAACTTGACTCTGAGATTCGACGACTAGAGATTGAAGAAATCCAGAATAGATGGGCAAGTTATGAAGTGTTAGAAAGAGAAAGGCTAGAAATCATGATAAGATTTATTGCAAAATATCTTGGAAGATCAATGATTGAGATCAAAGCTTGGTCCAGGGACAGTATCTTGGCAATCACCACCAAGATCTGTTCGTCTGAAGCATACACTAAGGGGTTGTTATTGAAGCTTTAAATGAAGTGGGTGCTGGGAGCAGGACTGAGCTAGCAAAGCAATCAAAAGCCACACTCACCTCAAGGATGCTAGCACAGCCTGTCAACATTCCCACACCAAAACCACCCAAAACACAACCCACCAAACAACTCCCTTCCCTCAAAACCCATAGCCGATGATATACCCTTGAAGAAGAAGAGAAGGATATTGAGGCTAGAAGAAGATGAAGAAGATGATGAAGACAGGCTGCCGCTATCAGCTGTGATTCAGTTGCCTAAGGCCACAAGTCACTCCTCAGCAATTACTCCTGAAGTCCAGAGACAAATGGTTAAAGTGAAGCTAGAAGAAGAAGAGCTTCATAAACAGCATGATGAGGAATTGCTGAAGAGAGTTGACAAAGCTTATGCAGCCACATCTTCCATCATCAATATGAAGGAGCAAGCCCTCAGACTTTACACTCTCAGGCATACCTTTCATATCAAAAGGAAAGAGTGAGGATTTGGCCTGATCCCAGGGTCTCTCACAGAATTCATAAGAACAATATACCTCGGAGATACATTGGCCAGGTGAAAAAGATCGTAGATGAAGTGATCTCTCTGGTCTTTGTAGTTTCACCCTGGGAAATCCTAGAAGACTTCAAGAAGCCTACAAAGCTAATCTAACCCTCAGAAGATGCTGGAAAACAAAATAGTGAAAAAGGGGTTAGTTTACAAGAGGCTTGAGGAAGTCAGGAAAAATGAGCTCCAGTTGTTCCTGAGGGCAATCACCCGGATGAGTTTGCTTACAGAGTAATAACAACTGTGGAGCTAAAGAATGGGAAACAGGCCAAATACCTGTCTGAGTATTATGGCCGGATCATTATTTGAAGGAGGTGCTGAAGAGCTAACCATGGAGGAACAAATCACCTTCCTTGAGGCCTACACAAGAGAGTCGTACAGACTCATTATGGGGAAGTGAATCTCATGAATGGGATAACAACTCTGTGTCCAGTTCCCCAAAACAGAGTTCCCATTCATACTCTGCCAAACAAATATTTGAGGTTCTTCCCAGGCCGGAGCGTACATGGGTCATCTTCTCTACTGATCAAGAAGGAAAAAGACCAACATTTTTGCCATCAATAAGTGGGAGTATAAATAAGTTAGAGGTTTTGGCTGCATTGGTTCAGGGGGAGTTTGTTGGACCAAAAGAACCAATGAGCCAAGATCAGAAAACCTCTAAGTCCCACACGGTATCACAACAACTGCTGAAAGCCTCATCAGTAGTTGACAAGTGCTGAAGACTTCAACAGCTGAAGATCAAGTGCTGAAGACCTTAACTGCTGAAGAACCAAAGTGCTGAAGTACAACAGCTGAAGAACACAAGTGCTGAAGCTGAAAGACCAAAGTACTGAAGTACAACAGCTGAAGAGTTCACAAGTGCTGAAGATCAACAACTGATGTACAAAGTCTGAAGACAAAGACTGAAGACATCAGCTGATGATATCTACTGAAGTCATCAGCTGATGAAACGCCTGAAGGTCAAAGTCTGAAGATCAAGTACTGAAGCCTCAGTAGTTTGTCACAACTGCTGAAGAGTACTTCTTCAGTAGTTGTGATATCAGTAGTTTTATTTTTTTGTTTCAGTAGTTTTGTAAAACGACTGAAGAGCTTGTTCTTCAGTCGTTGTAGTTTCAGTAGTTTTATATTTTGTACTTAACTTGCTGATATGTTCTCAGTAGTTGTGAACATTTCAGTAGTTTGTTAAGATTTAGTTATTTCTGTATTGGATCTGCCAGTTGTCACTTTCCGTGATAACAGCAGTGACTGTTGCACTCTATATAAGGAGTGACAACCCATTGTAATCATTGAGCGATATGAGCAATTGAATGGAATGATTGATTGATTTGATTAGAAATATTCTACATCTATAAACATTCCTAGAAATCAGAAATCATATTCTCTCCCTATAACCGTATGCGATCTTAACGCTTACATATATTGTTTGCTTGCTACAATTGTCTAATTCGTGTGTGTATTCCGCTGCTTTATATTCTGATACGTCAAACTTGTGATCACTGATCCTGTCAAAGATAGAACAATATTGATTGAAGAAGCATTTATCTGTCTTGTGATTGAACATGTCACAAATATCATAATACATTTGTTTGTTTCTTGAATTAGATTTTTCCCTGTGTGACTCAACTGATACTTTTTTTCGATGAGTCACTTTCTTTTCTTTAGGTGATGAATCAGAATCAACCCTTTTAGTAGATGTTCACAACATACTTTTGTTCAGTTGTCTGGGTTGTTTCTGTTTCTTTAGCCTACTTCTCACCTCTTTCTCAAAATGGTCAACATGTTCTTTGTTACAAATATCAAACCAACTCCCTGCCTTAACCTTGATGACTGAGGATCTGATGAAGTTTTAGTGTTGACTCATTTTTACAGTGTTTCTTTTTCAGTGAAACCTTTCTAATTGCTTGAATTTTGTGGAGATACAATCTCATTATCAGAACTACTCTCAGTTGTGGGTTTCACTATTTTTACATATTCCTTTTTGCCTTGTAAAACAGAGGCATGAATTTATTAAAGGTACAATTGCTTTTATAGGGTTTGATGGTTCATGACACTTACTGTCTTGTCTGAGCACTCTTGATTTGATTGGGTGACCTAACTTGATTTTATCCTCATTGGTTTCAAAATAAACATCAGGTTTGTTTTGAGGATTTGTCACTTGTTTCACTACTGATTTAGGTTCCATAGTTTTAGGTTCTATTGATTCAGAGAGTGAGACAAAGTCAGGCATGACAGTGTAATTGTCATTGTATGGTGGAGGACATGAATTATACCCAATCCCTGACATGTCCTTTGGATCCTTTTGTGAATCCAACATCTCTTGCAGCTTGACTGAAGACATTTGAAACTTTTCATGTTTCACTTCAGTCATAGATTGTTGAGCTTTAGCTTGAGCTAACTTTTCATAAGTAGCTCATTTTAAGCTGCAAGATTGTATTTCTCACCATGCAATTTTTCTATGTTAGAAATTAGAGATTTGATTTTGATTTCAAAACTTTTAAGTTCTCTCTTCATCATTTCTGACTTCACTTTTCTTCTTTAATTTTATCTGCCAGTTTATGGTTGTGTTCTCTATACTCTTGTAATTCATATGCATTTTTCACTACAAAGGTTAGTTTTTAACTCAGTAGGCATTGAAGATGGTCCATCATTGATGTGAGCCATAAGAGCATGATTCTAGAATTGAGACTTGACTTCCTCAGCATACACATCCAGTCACATATCCCATTTTGTTTGATCACAAGGGCACTGGCAGAAGGCTACTGCTGGCATGGGCTTGATTTGTCAATTGTGGTTGATCTGGTATGGTTTGTTTGATGATGAGAATGATGGTACTGCTGTTATGATTGTTTGAGTGATGGCTTGAATTGGTTGTGATGATGATTGACTGGAGAGTTCTTGAATAGTTGTTCTTTTAGGAGCATTGCACTCTCTTGAGAAATGGCCAATCATGCCATAGTTGAAGCATTTCACCTTGGATTTTTCATATCCAAGTTTTGTGCTATCATTCAGGCTCAGCTTTCTTCCATTTCTGAAGAATTTTCTTGCTCTCATGGCAATCATTGCCATTTGCCACTGTAGATCCATCTCCTCAATATCATCAGGATCCATTTTATAAATCTTCCTGAATTAGGTGGACAGAAGTGAGTCTTCCCCTATATATGCTTCAAAACTTGCAACAAAGGCATTGTAAGTTGCCTTTTGCTCTTCTGATTTTTAGTCTTCTGGAGAGGTTTGAGGAGCAGAGGAGACTTTATGTGCTTTAGCTGAAGTTGAAGGGTTATTGAATGGTGGAGATGCAATGAACCATTATTGTTCATTTGATCTCTTGATGAGATGAAGTCATCTTCCTCTGTGATGAAAGCATTTTTCACAGAATGTGATTCTGAGGGAATTTGTAGGCCTCAATCACTCTTGGTCCACTCAGGTTTCTACTTCGTTCATCAAGTTCCAAAGCTTCAATCTTGGCTATCATAATGTCTAGAGTGGTACTCTCAAGATCAAGAGTATTTTTCGACATGTGACATTTTGCTTCCAGCTTTCAGGTAGACTGTGAAGCATTTTCTTGTTAAGTTCTTTAATGTTGTAAGAAACACCATAATTTCCAAGTCATTAACCAACTGTACAAATCTATGCAGTTGTTTTGATATGGATTCTCCTTTGGGTGATTGAAGGTTTCATACTGATTGACCAGCTGTCTTGTTAATTTTAGCAACCTCACTGCTTCCTTCACACATAATTTTGAGGGCATCCAAACAGCTTTAGCAGTTCCTTACTTTTCCAATCTTTTTAGCACATCCATCTTGAGTGCTTGAGTCAAAATTTAGTATGCTTGAGATTAATTTTCATTTTCTTATAGTCATCTTCATCTAGAGTTAAGTCTTCAATTGGTATTCTAGCAGTCTTGTAAAGTGCAGCTTAAGTAGTTGATAGAGTAACAGTAATATGTGGACCCTTACATATTGAGATCCAAAAATCAAGATCTACACCTGTGAATAATTTCTAAACCTTATTCTCCATTGTTTAAACTCTGATTTGTGTTTAAGCATGGGAGGTATAGGTGTATGACCTAGTTGAGAGTAACTATCAGAATCCATGTTGATTTGTGTAAGTATAGATTTAGTTGATTTTAATATTGATTATTTTTCATGAGTCCAACTTGTTCAAGGAATTCTTTGGAGGTTCAGAATTAGTTCTGTACTGATTCTTGTTGTTTGCTAAGTAGAGATGGTGATATCCACTACTAGCAACTTGATTATCAGATCAATCGAGTTCTATACAGTGTGTGCGCAGATTTGAAAGAGAATCGAGAGCCAAAGCTCTAATACCAATTGACTAGGTTTGAGTAAGAGTGATATCTACTGTGAATAGAATATGATAATCAAGTCAATGATTGAGTGGCGGAAATAAACATCAAAGAACATTCAAAGCAAGAAAATACTCATAAATTTTGTTTGTATTGGTATATGAAAGTTGATAAGTTACAGAGAATAATTACACAAAAAATTCTCTATCTATCAGCCGTCACCTCAGTACGAGGATAACTATTCAATTTATAGGCAGACAAGATGCCTTTACAAAATGACTAAACTACCCCTGACTTATTAGATCAGAAACTAGTCTAAGTCTTGATTCGCATCTCTGCTTGTTCATCCGCATTGACAAATATGGATGAGATAATCTTGATCAGCATTACCACTTGATCATTCGCACTAGTAAGTTGGTCATCCGCATTGGTTAATACGGATGAACAAATACTTGTGCTCATTTGGTCGGTCATCCGCATTTGTCAATGCGGATGATCAAAGTCTTGTCCGCATCTTCTTTTGTTTTCTGCATTAGTAAATGCGGAAGAGTAACTTGTTCTTCAGCATTAGCATTATGTCTTCCGCATTAGTCAATGCAGAAGAGTAAACACTTATCCGCATCAGAATATGTCTTCCGCATTAACTAATGCGAAGATAACACTTGTTATTTTCCTTGCAGATCTCATCCGCATTGGTTCTTGGACTTGTGGGATTTCAGCTGAGCAATCATCAATTCACCCATTGAGTTGGCGTATGATCCTTTCAGGTGCAACACGTTGGCTTTGCCTAGATGGTAATGGATCTCGCAATCATAATCTTTTATAAGCTCCAACCATCGTCTCTATCTCATGTTCAGGTCCTTCTGCTCAAAGAAGTACTTCAAGCTCTTGTGGTTAGTGAAAATGGTGCATTTCGTCCCGTAAAGATAGTGCCTCCAAATATTTAGTGCAAAGACCATGACTGCTAGCTCCAAGTCATTAGTAGGATAATTGACCTCATGAAACTTCAACTGTCCGAATGCATAGGCTATAACCTTCCCTCTCTGCATTAACACACACCCCAACCCCGAGTACGAATCATCAGAATAAACCACCAGATCTTCACTTCCATTGGGTAATGACAGAACAGGAGCTTGAGTCAGCCTTGCCTTTAGTTCCTCGAACGCCTTCTCATGAGCCTGACCCCACACAAATTACACATCTTTTTGGGTCAACTTGGTGAGTGGAGAAGCGATCTTAGAAAAGTCTTGAATAAATCTTCTGTAGTAGCCCGCCAAACCCAAGAAACCACGAATTTCGGATGGCGTCTTTGGAGACTTCCATTGCATCACCACCTCCACCTTTGCTGGGTCCACCATAATCCCGTCAGACTTCAACACATGACCCAAGAATTGAACCTCGAGCAACCACAACGTGCACTTGGAGAACTTAGCGTACAACTTCTCCTTTCTCAACGTCTCCAAAACCTCCCAAATTTGACTGGCACGCTCAATCTCGCTCTTCGAATAAATCAAGATATCCTGAATAAACATAATCACTAATTTATCCAACATCGCCGACACACTCGATTCATCAGATCCATAAAAGCAGCTGGCGCGTTGGTCAAACCAAAAGACATGACGAGAAACTCGTAATGACCATAACGCGTGCAAAAAGCTGTTTTAGGGACATCCTGTTCTTTCACCTTCAGCTGATGGTATCCCAATCGAAGGTCTATCCTTGAAAACCATCTGGCACCTTGAAGCTAATCGAACAAATCATCTATTCTCGGCAAGGGGTATCGGTTCTTCACCGTCAACTTGTTCAGCTCGCGGTTGTCAATGCACATCCTCATACTACTGTCTCTCTTCTTCAAAAACAGGACCGGAGCACCCCAAGGAGAGATACTTGGTCTAATGAATCCTTATCAAGCAGCTCTTGCAACTGCTCCATCAACTCTTTCATTTCCGTCGGAGCTAACCGATACGGTTCCTTGGCAACAGGTTGGGCACCCGGTATCAGATCAATCTGAAACTCCATCTCTCTGTCAGGTGACACACCTTATAAATCATCTGGGAACACGTCCGGAAAGTCACACACAGCTGGTACATAGGATAGTTGTGGTGTTGGCATATCCACATCCTTTACATAAACCAAGTAGGCGCTACATCCATGCCTCATACACTTTCCCGCCACCGCCATTGAGATTACTTTCAGGATCGTCGTGACCCAATCCCCATAAACAGTTACCGAACTCCCGTCAGGCGCTGTCAGACGAATCTCTTCTTATGACACACAATGTTCACCTCGAAGTCCGCTAACCAATCCATCCCAAGAACCTAATCGAAACCACCTAAGGTCATCACAAACGGTTTGACAGGAAACTTATGACCCTCAAGTTCCTCATCACAATCCTTTATCATCTCGGAAACCCTGGTGGACTTACCTATGGCAGTTTCTACATCAAAGGGCGCATCAACACGTCTACTACTAATAGGCAGCTTGGCACAGAAAGCAGCAGAAATAAAACTTTAACTAGCACCTGAATCAAATAACACAGAAGCTAAAGTTTAGTTCACCAGAAACGTACCGGACACAACATCAGGGTCCATCCTAGCTTCCTCCTGTTTCATAGTGAATGCCCTGGCGCTCGCCCTCGGTCCCTCTCCTCCAGTCTTCTTCACCCCGGAACCTTCAGCCCTCGGCTTCTTACAGTCTTTACTCATATGACCACTTTCCCCACAATTGAAACACCTCATACCCCCACAGTTTCTAGCCATATGACCAGCCTTCCCGCACTTTAAACAGATGTTTGATCCCCACTTGTATTCCCCCGAATGCTCTTTCCCATATTTGCCACACCTCTTCAATACTGCCCATGATGTGACCACACGACGATCATCCACCCGTGCCTTCTAGTTACCCGTCGATGCATCACCCCGACCAAACACTTCCCCTTCTAGTTCTGGTTGCCACCACCCTTCTTATTCACCTCAGCCACCACCACCTCTCGCTCGTCATACAATCTTCCCACCGAATCAACTACCAACCTAAACGTGCTCGGTCGGGTAGCGATCATGTGCATACGGATATCCGTTGGCAAGCCCTGAACATACCGCTTGATTTTTAGTGACATGGGTGTCACTTGGTCCAGCACCAGTCGTGCTGTCCAGCACCAGTCGTGCTATCTCGTTGAACTTGGTGGTGTAGTGCTGATGTGTCATCGTGCTATCTCCCTTTCCACCTTATCCATTTTCCTGTGAGGATAGAACTTCTCAATCACTAACTTCTTTAACTCTGCACATCTTATCCTCCTGATAGCCCTACTACCCTCAGCTTGGACAATATTATCCCACCAGCACAGAGCTGAGTCCGCGAAAGAGTGGGTGGCAAACTTCACTTTCTGGTCTTCCCGACACTCGCTAATATTTAGAACAATTTCCATTTCTCTCACCCACTGGTGAGCAGAAGTAGTATTGTTGTTACCCTCAAAAGTAGGGGGCTTGCATCACTGAAACAACCCATAGTTACAGCCTCGTGCCATATCCGGCGCAAGCTCTTCTTCTTCCTCGTTTTCATCATTAGAGAGAGTCGTTTCCGGCTCTAGTTGCTCCCATCCTCCCGAAGGCTGGTTTCTCTCCTTTCTTTCCCCTTCTCGTACAACGTTGATAACTTCGGTCACTACAGACGGTAAGATCATCTGCATGACCTGATGGACTTCTTCAACAACAGCCACCTTTACTGAGGCTCTCAGATTGGCGCTCTCATCGCCACCCTCAGGATGAGGAGTGTCGGGTTCTTCATGAACCACCTTTTCCACTCTGGGTCTTCCTCTTTTTGGATGCGGTTCAGCACCATGACCTCCACCACGTGAAGCTTTTGAAGATCTACCACCGGCCATCCTCACCACACACCGAAAGATTCAAATACCAACATGCTCATTCATGGAAATAACTCAGTTTATGTCAAGTATAGTAAGTCCCTAATTACAGTGGCCAGTTGTGATTTGCCACTTACTTTACTCTTCATACCCTAAGCATTACCTATCCTGACTACATTAGTATTTAAATCTACAAACAACATATAAACCACACATAACATGCGCATGTAATACCTGTTAACACTACGAAAATACCTGATGACACGCAGCTACTCAGACTGGCATCCCTTCCCTTTCCGTCCTATTTTCAATTTAAGTTAAGGTTTATTTTGAAAATTTACCATTTCACTTAAACTTTGGCTTTGATACCAACTTGTAAGGGCCCGTTCCCGGGACGCTTACAGCTGGTAAATCATTGCACATAAAACATATAATTACATTTATCTTAAATAAATGCTGCAGCGGAAACATTCATAAATGACATTTCATTTCATTATAAAGGCTTTTGCAAAACAATACATTGTTATCCAGTGCCAAATATATATTGCATTACATCACAAAAGCATTATAAAAATGGATGCCATCCAAAAGAGCTTAGTAGCCACCTCGTGCCATCCTCGGCAATCATTACCTGCCATCTGGAAAAACATAAAAGTTAGCGTTGCTGAGTAAGTTCTAGTTTTAAAATAAAATATACTTATCTTTCGTTTAAAACCACTCTTTACATTCATTCAATCATAACAGGTTTTAGAATGTGATCACACATCATATGTACACAGAGATAATATCATTATTATCTTCATTAATCGTTCATACTTTCATTCTTTCATTCGTACGTTCATTACTTTCCATGACATGTACATTACCCCGAACATTGTGCACGAAGCGGGTAAGTGGGCCTGAGGTCTTTCATAGACCTCGAATATTGGGCATGGAGCTGACTCCAGTACCTAGGGTAAGTATATTCACCACTTATCTTTTCTCTTTCATTTCAGGTCATTGCCATATGCTACACCCCAAACATTGTGCACGGAGCTGGTAACTGGGCCTGAGGTCTTTCATAGACCTCGAACATTATGCACGAAGATGACTCTAGCACCTAGGGCAAGCGGCAAGGATCCCATACATATGGTCAATCACAAAGATTGGACCCCAGTGTGCATCCTTCCGGGGTAGCTAACCCGCACACCATTGAGCTAACACCCTTCATTGAGTGTGCACCTCCATACATTTGCTTGCAAGCCTTTCTTACATTCATTCGTTCATTAATGTATGCATTCATTCATCATGTTCCACTTTTCATTATCTTTCACTTTACGTTACATAATACTTTCATTCATTCATTTATTAACGTTCAATGTAAAGCCACAGGAAGATAAACATACATCATAAAAAGGACATCAACATACATAGTCATCAACATCATACATGGCATCATCATACATAAATAACATACATCATGCATAATCATACAACATTATACATCATCATGCCCAATATAGCGTCTACGACCTCAAAAGTCAACTTATATGAACTTACGGAAACTTCCCCATCAAAACTACATGTGCACTTTCTTCGAAAATCCGTACATAAACTACGTTTTCCTCGGGTACACCAGCCCTACTTGGGCGTATGGGCACCTTTCAGTCGCATGGCCTTCAGGCGACTGAACATCATGTGAATGGAACAATGCGGATGAACACCCATGCGAATGGACCTAATGCAGATGAACACCCATACGAATGGACCTAATGCGGATGGACTCAATGCGGATGAGTCCCATGCGAATGGAACTAATGCGAATGAACACCTTGTGCGGGTGAAACTAATGCGGATGAGCACTTATGTGAATGGGCTCTCAGTCGCATGACTCCCCATATGAATGACCCTCAGTCACACGAGTGGCAGGCGTACGGGCTCCAGTCGCACGACTCACATGTGATTGATCCTCAATCGCATGACTGGCATGCATTTGGACTTTAGTCGCACGACTAGCATGCCATTCGGTCGCATAGCCTTAACTGTGCAGAATACAGCTCACTCCCGAAACAAATCTTCCGTTTTTGACCTCCAAGCTCATCCAAACCCATTCTAAGCCCAAATCAACCATCCTAAACCTTAGGAATGCATACCACAACACCATTCAAGCACGCACAAGCCCGGAAACAACTCCAAATGCATCACACGTAAACACATACAAATGGGTCAAACAACACACATACAAAAACAGGTTTTCAGATGTGTTCCAGCCCTAAAATCGACCAAAAACGTTTAAAAGAGAAGTCCTAGAACTCACACAATCAACACCGAGAAGTAGAGCTTCGATTAGACCAGCTACACGACGATTTTGCACTTTTGAATTCACCTGAACCAACCTTTTTCTCTCTTTTCTCCCTTTTCACTCTTCTTTCTCCCTTTTCTCTCTTCTTTCTCTCTATGTTGCAGAATTGTGGGTGTAGGGAGAGGGTAAGGGCTGCCTCTCCCTTCAAATACTTCAATTCACCCAACTTTCTATCGTTGGCGAGTTTTGATCCCATGACTTTGGACTTTATTTCTTTTTCCTCTTTCGCCGGCTTCAAAATAAATAATCGGTGTTACATATTGTTATTTTTATAATAATTATTATTATTCTTATTAATATTAATATTATTATTTTTATTATTATTATTACTACTTTTAATATTATTATTATTATTATTTATTATTATTATTATTATTTTTAATATTATTATAATAATTGTTGTTGTTATTATTGTGATTATTATTATTATTTTTATTATAATTATTGTTATTGTTATTATTGTTATAGTTATTATTGTTATTGTTATTGTTATCGGTACTGTTACTGTTATTGTTATTATTATTATTATTATTATTAATATTAGTATTATTATTATTATTATAACTATTATTATTGTTATTATTATATTATTATTATTATTATTGTTATATTATTATTGTTATTATTATTATAGTTGTTAATATTTTTATCATTGTTATTGTTATTATTGTTATTATTGTTATTATTATTATTCTTATTAATATTAATATTAATATTAATATTATTATTATTAGTATTATTATTATTATTATTAATATTACTAATAATAATAATAATATTGTTATTATTATTATTAATATTGTTATTAGTATTATTAATATTCATATTATTGTTATTATTACTATTATTATTGTTATTATTATTATTATTGTTACTATTATTATTGTTATTATATTATTGTTATTGTTATTATTGTTATTATTGTCTTTGTTATTTTTATTATTGTTATTGTTATTGTTATTATTGTTATTTTTATCATTGTTATTGTTATCTTTGTTATTGTTATCATTGTTATTGTTATTGTTATTATTATTATTGTTATAATAATTATTATTCTTCTTATTAATATTATTGTTATTATTATTATATTATTATTATTATTATATTATTATTTATTATTATTATTATTATTATTATTATTGTAAGGCTCCGTTACTGGGACGCTTACAGCTGGTAAATCATTGCACATAAATCATATAACTTTATATTTAACATTGATAAAACATCATAGTGGAAACATAAAAATAATTTTTCATATCATTACAAATGCGTTTGTAAGTTAATACAATCGTTCATTTGAAAACATCGTTCGTTCTCAGTACAATGCAAAAACATTAATCAAAAGAATGTCATCCAAAAGAGCTGGGTAGTCGCCTCGTGCCATCCTTAGCAACATTACCTGCCAACTGGAAACACATAAAAGTCAGTGTTGCTGAGTGAGTTCTAGTTTTCTAATAAAACATACTTTATTTTTTGTTAGAACCGTTCTTTACTTTCATACGATCATACATCATATGTACACATAGATAATATTATTATTATCTTCATCGTTCATTCGTGATCATCCATTCGTTGGTATATTCTTACTTTATTCATTCACTTATTCATCATTACATCTTTTTCTTTCCATCAACCATGAACTTTACCCTTCAGTGTCCTGGTACTGGACCTAAGCCTATTATAGACCTTCCATTACTGTGCACAACACCTCCTGGCCAGAGTACCTAAGGCAAAGTTCATGTTTCCATTGTCATGTGCTATGCCCTTCAGTCCTCATGATACTAGACGTAAGCCTATGATAGACCTTCCATTACGGTGCCCAGCCCTCTTGGTCACAATACCTAAGACAATCAATAATGTTCCATACAAATGGTCAATCACAAAGAAAGACCCGATGTGCATCCTCCCGGGTAGTGAACCCGCACATCGTTCGGCTAACACCTTACAAAGGGGCGTGTCCTAACATACAAGGCTTACAAGACTTTCATTACTTTCAAGATTCATTAATGCATGCATTCATTCATCATGTTCCTCTTTCATTATCTTTCACTTTACATTACATAATACTTTCATTTCATTCATTAACAATCATCGTGAAGTCATGGGAAGATAAACATTCATCATAACAAGGAACATAACATACACAGTCATCATCATCATATAGGGCATCATCATACATACATACATCATGCACAAACATACAACATCATACATCATCAACATCAACATCATGCCCAACATAACCTCTAAGGCCTCAAAAGTCATCTTACATGAACTTAAGTAACCTTCCACGTCAAAACTTACGTCTGCAGTTTCCCCCGAATGTCAGTAAATACACCAACCATACTTGGGCATATGGGCACCTTTCAGTTGCATGGCCTTCAGGTGGCTGAACATCCTGCAAATAGACCAATGTGGATGAACACCTATGCGAATGAAGACCAATGCGAATGGACTTCATGTGGATGAACTCAATGCGGATGAGTCCCATGCGATTGGAACTAATGCGAATGAACACCTTGTGCGGATGAAACTAATACGGATGAGCACTTATGCAAATGGGCTCTCAATAGCATGATTCCCCATGCGAATGGCCCCAATCCTGCGAATAAACCTTAATCATGCGAATGAACCTCAATCGCACCTCATTCGGCCGTATGGCCTCCATTCGGTCGCCTAGCCCTAGCTGATGTAGAATGTAGTTTATCCCAACTCAATCTGCCATTTTCGACCTCCAAGCTCATCCAAGCCTCTTCTAAGCCCAAATGAACCATCCTAAACCTTAGGAAAACATACCACAACACCGTACAAGCACACACAAGCCCGAAATCATACATCACTCGCATCATACACAAATACATACACACGGGTCAAACACACACACACACACTTCAAAACGATTTTCAGATGTGTTCCAGTCCCAAAATCATTCAAAAATGTGTAAAGGAGGGGTCCTAGAACTCACACAAACGACCAAAACCAGAAGAGCTTTGATTAGACCCGCTACACTTCGATTTTGCACGCTTGAATCCACTCGAACCAAGGTTTTTTTCCCTTTTCTCCCTTTTCTCCCTTTTCTTCTCCTCTCCTCTCTTTGGCTGATTTTTACAAGTGTGGGAAAGGGTGAGGGCTGCCCTTTCCCTTTAAATGCTTCCACTCACCCAACTTTCTCTCATTGGCGAGTTTGGTCCCTCGAATTTGGACCTTATTTCTTTTTCTTCTTTCATCGGCTTCAAAGAAAATATATAACCGAGCATTACAAGTCCACCCCCTTTAAATAGGTTTCGTCCCTGAAACCTGTTATTCCTTGAACAAACATGGGTAATGGCGTCTGATTTCTTCTTCAGTCTCCAACGTTGACTCGGATCCCTTTTTGTGCTTCCATTGTATGTGCACAAGAGGAACCGTTTTATTTCTCAGTCTCTTCTCTTTTCGATCGATCATTGCCACTGGTTGCTCCACATAATTGAGCCGTTGGTCTACTTCGATATCCTCTAGCGGAACAATCTTATCTTCATCTGCCAAGCACTTTCTCAGATAATATACATGGAATGTCGGGTGAATTCCACTTAACTCATCCGGTAACTCCAGTCTATAGGCCACCTCTCCTACTCGAGCTATGATTAGGAAAGCCCGTATATAACTTGGGCTCAACTTGCCCCACTTCCTGAATCAGATAATCCCCTTCTAAGGTGAAACCTTCAACATACGACTTCTGTCTATATTCGGCTGCCTTCATGAAGGCCTTAATCTTTTGAAGCTTCTCAGTCGTAGCCTCAATTACCTCGATGCTTCCTAATTCTTGCTGACCAATATCACCCCAACAGACGGGTGTCCTGCATCTCCTACCATATAGCATTTCATAAGGAGGCATACCAATGCTGGCATGATAACTGTTGTTATATGAGAACTCAGCTAACAGTAAGTGGTCATCCCAACTTCCTCCAAAATCGATAACACATGCACCAAGCATATATTTTTACAAGGTCTGAATGGTCCTTTCTGACTGACCATCTGTGTGAGGATGATAACCCGTGCTAATATGTAACCTCGTCCCCATCATGTCGTGGAATTTCTTCCAGAATTCAGATATGAATAGCGTGTCACGATCAGACACAATAGACATCGGCACACCATGACGAGTTACAATCTCCTTACTAAAAAGATCGGCTAACCTCTCGTACTAATATGTCTCGCGGATCAGTAGGAAGTGAGCACTCATCGTCAAACAGTCAACAATCACCCATATAGCATCATACCCTTTCGGAGTACGTGGTAGCTTTGTAATAATGTCCATGGTGATGTGCTCCCACTTCCATTCTGGTATATCAAAATGTTGGCTCTTCCCATATGGCTTCTAATGCTCAGCCTTCACCTATAGACAAGTAAGGCATTTACTCACATACTCCACCACGTCACGTTTCATGCCCGACCACCAAAAATCCTTCTTCATGTCTTGAAACATCTTTGTGCCACCTGGATGAATGGAGTACCAAGTCTTGTGAGCTTCATCTAAAATCTTCACCTGTAGATCCCCAAAAAGATGAATCCACATGACAGGATCAGTGATCACAAGTTTGATGTATCAGAATACAAAGCAGTGGAATACAAACTAGAATTAGACAAATTGTAGCAAGCAATCGATACTTGTAAGCATTAAGTGCACATACGGTTATAGGGAGAGAATATATATTTCTAATTTGAAGGAATGTTTATAGAGGTAGAATATTTCTAATCAAATCATTCATTCATTCCTTTCATTCACAATTACAATACGTTGTCACTCCTTATATAGAGTGCAACAATCACTGCTGTTATCACGGAAAGTGACAACTGGCAGATCTAATACAAAAGTAACTAATTCTTAACAAACTACTGAAATGTTCACAACTACTGAGAACATATCAGCATGTTAAGTACAAAATATAAAACTACTGAAACTACAACGACTGAAGAACAAGCTCTTCAGTCGTTTTTCAAAACTACTGAAACATAAAACTACTGATATCACAACTACTGAAGAAGTACTCTTCAGCAGTTGTGACAAACTACTGAGGCTTCAGTACTTGATCTTCAGACTTTGACCTTCAGGTGTTTCATCAGCTGATGACTTCAGTAGATATCATCAGCTGATGTCTTCAGTCTTTGTCTTCAGACCTTGTACATCAGTTGTTGATCTTCAGCACTTGTAAACTCTTCAGCTGTTGTACTTCAGTACTTTGGTCTTTCAGCTTCAGCACTTGTGTTCTTCAGTTGTTGTACTTCAGCACTTTGGTTCTTTCAGCTTCAGCACTTGTGTTCTTCAGCTGTTGTACTTCAACACTTTGGTTCTTCAGCTGTTGAGGTCTTCAGCACTTGATCTTCAGCTGTTGAAGTCTTCAGCACTTGTCAAACTACTGATGAGGCTTTCAGCAGTTGTTGTGATACCATGTGGGACTTAGAGGTTTTCTGATCTTGGCTCATTGGTTCTTTTGGTCCAACACCACACCCGTCCAAATCAGGTTTTAACACCAACTATGTTTTCACCCAATTCCACAACCAGACCTCTCATTCTTTCTGAGTTAAGATGATCTTCCTTTAGTGCCTCATCTTGAAACTCTTAACTTGATTCATCACGTCAGAGGTCATGATTAGCTGATACGCTTTCACCTGAATCGGCTCGGGCCTTTTTTTCCGACTAAGAGCATCCGTCACCATGTTGGCTTTGCCCGGATGATAATGGATCTCGCAATCATATTCTTTTATAAGCTCCAACCATCGTCTTTGTCTCATGTTCAGGTCCTTCTGCTCAGAGAAGAACTTCAAGCTCTTGTGGTCAGTGAATATGGTGCACTTCGTCCCGTAAGGATAGTGCCTCCAAATCTTTAGCGCAAAGACCACGGCTGCTAGCTCTAAGTCATGAGTAGAGTAGTTGACCTCATGAACCTTCAACTGTCAGGATGCATAGGCTATAACCTCCCCCCTCTACATTAACACACACCCCAACCCCAAGTAGGAAGCATCAGAATAAACCACCAGATCTTCACTTCCATCGAGTAATGACAGAATATGAGTTTGAGTCAACCTTGGTTTCAGTTCTTCGAACGCCTTCTCTTGAGCATGACCCTATACAAACTTTACATCTTTCCGGGTCAATTTGGTTAGTGGTGAAGCGATCTTAGAGAAGTCTTGAATGAATCTTCTGTAACAACCCGCCAAACCAAGAAACTACGAATCTCAGATGGCGTCTTTAGGGACTTCCATTGCATCACCGCCTCCACCTTTGTCGGGTCCACCATGATCCCGTCGGAATTCACCACATGACCCAAGAACTGAACCTCGCATAACCAGAACATGCACTTGGAGAACTTAGCGTACAACTTCTCCTTTCTCAACGTCTCCAAAACCTCCCGAATGTGGCCGGCATGCTCAATCTCGCTCTTCGAATAAATCAAAATATCATCAATAAACACAATCACTGATTTATCCAACATCGGCCGACACATCCGATTCATCAAATCCATAAAAGGAGCTCGCGTATTGGTCAAACCAAAAGACATTACAAGAAACTCGTAGTGACCATAACACTTGCGAAATGCTGTTTTAGGGATGTCCTGCTCCTACACCTTCAACTGATGGTAGCCCGATCGAAGGTCTATCCTTGAAAACCAACTGGCACCTTGAAGCTGATCGAACAAATCATCTATTCTCGGTAAGGGGTATCGGCTCTTGACCGTCAACTTGTTCAGCTCACGGTAGTCAATACACATCCTCATACTACCGTCTTTCTTCTTCACAAATCGGACTGGAGCACCCCAAGGAGAGATACTCGGTCTAATGAACCCCTTATCAAGCAGCTATTGCAACTGCTCCATCAACTCTTTCATTTCCATCGGAGCCAACCGATACGGTGCCTTGGCAACAGGTTGGGCACCGAGTATCAGATCAATCAGAAACTCGATCTCTCTATTAGGTGGCACTCCTGGTAAATCTTTTGGGAACACGTCTGGAAAGTCACACACAACCAGTACATCGGATAGTTGTGGAGTTTGCGTATCCAGATCGTCTACATAAGCCAAGTAGGTGCTACATCCATGCCTCATACACTTTCCCGCCACCTCCATTCAGATTACTTTTGGGATCGTCATGACCCAATCCCCATAAACAGTTACCGAACTCCCGCCAGGCGCTGTCAAGCGAATCATCTTCTTGCGACACACAATGTTCACCTCGAAGTCTGCTAACCAATCCATCCCAAGAATCAAATTGAAACCACCTATGGTCATCACGAACAGTCTAACAGGAAACTTATGACCCTCAAGTTCTGTTGGGTATTCTACCTTTGAAGAAATTGAAGATTTCAATATTATTGAAGTTGAAGACTTGAAGCACGAAATCAACAAAAATACTAGTCTAGGGTTTATATTGTAATTATTTTTATTGCTAGACTAGTATAAATATTAGCAAATATTATTATTGTAAAGGGTGAATAATTCACCACTTGTTACGGTGAATTAGGTCCATCACTAACACATCATATCATCATCCTTCATGGATGATTATTTCAACAATATATTATAAACATCAAACTTTAAACACGTTTGTGTTCTTCATCATGTTCATCATTGTTATAGTTTAACATCTAATCATTCAAGTTTTATTGTCATCAATATGAATCTTAAGATCCAAGCTCATTGTTCCCGTTCATAACAGGAACTCACAATTGGGATCAAAGCCGGAGTTGATGGATTCATATTGATTTTGACATAAATTCATGATTAGATTGCTGAAATTATTGAAGATCCAAAGAAAACAATTCAACAATCAATTCAATGTTCATGTTTGTAGCTGCCTCAAGTATCAAACAAACTAGGGTTTGCGGCTGCCTCAAGTATCAAGCAAATTAGGGTTTTGCGGCTGCCTCAAGTATCAAGAAAATTATGGTTTGCGGCTGCCGAAGTGGGCTGCAAAAGAGGCTGCCGTAGGCAGTTTATGTCAAAACAATAAGGCTGCCGAATGTAGGCTACAATGTGCAGCTGCCAAAGGTGTCTCTTGCGAATCACGGAAGCTACCGAAGGCGGTTCTTGCGAACCAAATAGGGCTGCCGATTAGGGTTTCATGCTCATTAGGGTTACAGCTGAATGGGGATGCCCTACTTAGGGTTTGCGAAATAAGTGACTACAATAAGTGGCCTTTGCATCCACATTAGGGACGCCCTAATCTGGGCTGCCGAACAAAAGTGACATTTGCGGCCACATTAGGGATTCCGAATTATGGTTTGCAACCTAGGGTTGCAAATGGGCTCGTGAACACCATTGGGTTTGTTACTTGGGCTCCATCGTTATTCAAAATCATCAGTTGGACTTGGGCTAAAGTGTTGAAGATTGGGCTTATGAACAACAAAACAAAATTGGGGTTCGTATTCGGGCTCTCATCAACAAAAACAACAGGCAACTTATGTCGAAACAATAAGGCTGCCGAATGTAGGCTACAATATGCAGCTGCCAAAGGTGTCTCTTGCGAATCAAGGAAGGTGCCGAAGGTAGCTCTTGGAACCAAATATGGCTGCCGATTAGGGCTGCCGATTAGGGTTTCATGCTTAGAAGGGTTACGACTGAATGGGATGCCCTAATTAGGGTTTGCCAAATTAGAGACTACAATAAGTGGCCTTTGCAGCCACATTAGGGACGCCCCTAATCTGGGCTGCCGAACCAAAGTGACATTTGCGGCCACATTAGGGATTCCGAATTAAGGTTTGCAACCTTGGGTTGCAAATGGGCTCGTGAACACCATTGGGTTTGTTACTTGGGCTCCATCATTAAATAAAAACACCAGTTGGACTTGGGCTCAAGTGTTGAAGATTGAGCTTTTGATCAACAAAACAAAATTGGGGTTCGTATTTAGGCTCTCATAAACAAAAAGAAGTGACATTTAGTTACATAATATAGTTGTACCATAGTTTTAAAGACCTCGCTTCCGCATCAACAACAAATTTCTTGACTTTGGACAACTATTCAACAAAAATAACATGAAGCTTCAATTCACATTGGAAATCTACAATTTAGGGGGAGTATTGTTGGGTATTCTACCTTTGAAGAAATTGAAGATTTCAATATTATTAAAGTCGAAGACTTGAAGCACAAAATCAACAAAAATATTAGTCTAGGGTTTATGTTGTAATTATTTTTATTGCTAGACTAGTATAAATATTAGCACATATTATCATTGTAAAGGGTGAATAATTCACCACTTGTTAGGGTGAATTAGGTCCATCACCAACACATCATATCATCATCCTTCATGGATGATGATTTCAACAATATATCAATAAACATCAAACTTTAAACACGTTTGTGTTCTTCATTATGTTCATCATTATTATAGTTTAGCATCTAATCATTCAAGTTTTATTATCATCAATATGAATCCTAAGATCCAAGCTCGTTGTTCCCATTCATATCGGGAACACACAATTGGTATCAAAGCCAAGTGCTCATTGATTTAGATCGATTGATTTGTCAGTGTTAGTTGTGTTTAATTGATTTGAATTCTTTAGATTTGTCAGTTTTTACTGACTAGATCTACTGTTTTTAGATTTGTTAGTTTTTACTGATTAGATTTGTCGTTCAACAGCAGTCGATTAGATTAACTCGTATCTATATTCAAATCAATTAAATAGCAGATCCTGTTGATCATTCTCATCAATTAACATCATGAGCAACTTCAGTGGATCATCTTACCAACCACCAAAGTTGGAACAAAAGAAGATTTCAAATCCTAGAAAATCAAGTTCAGGAATCATGTGAACTACACAGATTCTGACTTGTGCGAGTCCATCACTGAAGGTCCTTATATTCCACCCACCCTTGGGCTGGTTTATAATGATAAAAATCAACCAATCAGTACCAAAAATCTATCGCCTGATTCTATCAAAAAGGTCAAAGTTGATATCAAAGCATACAGTTTTCTTAGTATGGCTTTACCTGAAGAGATATTGATCAGGTTTGAGAACTACAAAACAACAAACTCCTTGTGGAAGATACTTCATACTCTCTGCGAAGGGAGTGATGAGATCAAAAGCATAAGGAGAGACACCCTCGGGTCATAATATGAAACATCTCATCATATTAAGGGTGAATCAATTCCTTAACAACTTCATAGATTCATGCAGTTGGTAACTGAGATGAATATTTTGGAGTTGAAATATACCAATGAGGAATAAACAAGAAAATGCTCCATACATTGCCAGAAAGTTGGAAGCAAATAGTATCCATGTTCAAGAATACCAAAAATCTTAAGTCAACTGGTCTAGATACACTGGTTGCAAAAGTAGAAGCTCTTGAAATGGATGAAAAATCAAGAAACAAGTGTGAGAACCCATGTCTCACCTTATCACTTCAATGATACAAATAATGCTGGAAGTGCATTTATTTCAAACAATGAAAGTGATAACTCTTGTGCTTTGAGTGATAATGAGGAGGAAGTTAGCTTTTATGCTTCTAAACCCTCAAAGAAATCATCTTAAAGTAAAAATCAAAAGGATAAAGGAAGAACTGCTGAAAGAAAAGATACAACTGTAGCAGCAACAAAGTCTTCATAATCAAACAATCAGTCAGAACCAATCACTGTGATATTGGATTCTGAAGAAAAAAAAAGCAGCCTTTGTAGCTTTTAGTTCTAGTTTTCAAGCATATCTAGGAAGCTCTCTAATGTCAGCAAATATCTGCCAACAAGACTTAGAAGAATTACATCCTGATGTAGTGGAAGAAATGGACCTACAATGGCAGATGGCAATGATTGCTTATAGAGCAAAGCAATATCTCAGGAGAAACAAGAACTTGGCAGTAGCCAGTAAAACATCAAAGATTGGTGTTGACAAATCAAAGATAAGATACTTCAAGTGCAATCTCTATGGACATTTCTCTAGAGAATGTAATCAACAGTCATATCCAAAGATAAGACAACATCAGCAACATCAGCAACATCAGCAGAACCTCATCAACAATCAAACTCTCAAAGATCTCTGCATAGAAAATCTCAACTGATCAATACATCCCCAACAGCCACCAGTGAATCAGCTGGACCAAGCAACTCAGAAGAGTCAGGGCTGATCATACTTCAAGATGGAACGTGTGACTGGGGTATGTATAAAAAGAAGTCTTGGAAGAGAATCAAGCATTGATGGCTCATATGGAACACAAAGTTCCTCCAATGGCCAGAGAGGAAAAAAAAGGTTGTGTTCATCAACATGTGTTGAGGAAGTTGAACGTTATATAGTCCATGCTCAACAGTTGGCTGACAAAGTAAAAGAAACTATGATTTTGAATGAATCCCATGTTAGAGAACATAAATTGTATCAAATCAAAAATAACTCTTTGCAAAAGGATTTAGAAAAATTTGTTTCTGAAAACTATAGCCTAAAAGCCCAAGTTGAGCATCTGACCACTTCCGTAACAAAATCCATGGCTGATCATGCTTCAACTGAAGTGAAACTTTAGAAGTTACAATTATCATCTCAGCAATATGAGAAGCTGTTAAATTCTCATATTGAATCAAAAAACAGGTAAGGGTTGGGTTATAATATTGTTGCACCACCTATAAATGATAATTACACATCTCTACCTGAAAAAATGACCAACACTCTGTCAAATCATTTTGTGCGTAGTACCAACATTGAACAGAATCAACTAAAATCAAGATTAACAATAAAGCTGAGGTGAGTGAAGCTGAATCCTCTAAATTAGAATCTTTAAATCAAAATGATTTAGAATTTGATTATGATAATTGTGATGACTTGGATGATTTTGATGAACCTAATGTTGATCAAAAGAACATTGGTAAGAATGTTCATATTAAAACCGCTATTCCAAAAATGCTTGAAGAATCAAAGCTGCAATATCCTCCAAAGCAGAGAAACATGTATTTTTTCCCATGCAGATAAAGGTAAGAAGAAACAAGTATCAACTAAACAAAAGAAAAATTCTTCAGTAAAAGCTCTACGGAAAGCAAAGTCTGCTGAGTCCGTAGAACTTCTGCGGAAGAAGAAAGTCGAATCTACGGATGAGGTACCAAAAAGTGAAGCTGTTAACAAATAAAAGATGTTGAATCTCAAGCAACAAAAGTCATCAAAGGACAAGAAAGATTCAATTGATGATACTTCAAAGAATAGCAAGAACAAATCAAATTCTTCAAAAGAGGAAACGAAGGCTCCCAAACTGAACAAGAAAAAGAAGAAAGATGAGCCTGAAGAAGAATCTCAAGAAATGTATTGCAAGTGGTGTGATATGACAAATCACAATACAGAAGATTGCTACTTCAGCAGTTACTGTTCCATATGCAATATGAACAATCACATGACTTCAGAGTGTTACTTCAACAAATTCTATGCTATTTGCAACAAAAATAATCATTCAACTCAGGAATGTTATTTTAACAAAAAGAACAAAAGCAAAAGCACAAAGAAGACAAAAACTGATTTGACAGAATCAGACTCTCAATCTACTAAGAGTCAAGATGATTCGAAGTAAAAGAAGGTAAATCAAAAGCAAAAGTCAAAACCAAAGCATAAATCTTCTGAAGATCCTAAATCAGTGAAGAAAACAACATCAAGCCAATCCAAAACACCTCACAAAAAGGTGGACTTAACATAGATGAAGTCAATCATTAGTGATAATTTCTTTGATGATTTTGAAAAGGGATCACATGTGTCACAATCAAAAGCAAAATATGATGAAACCTTCAAAAGTGTAGGTTCATCTTCTAAATCAAAATATCAACCAAAGAAAGATAAGGTGAAGGAAAAATCAATTAAGAAAGAAGACTCCAAAGCTTCTGCATCAGCTTCAATAGAATCATCCTCACCACCATCAAATCAAAATGAATCTACTAGGTATGAAACTAATACTGAAACTTCAAGATTTGTTCATGAAGGAGTAACAATTTTAGACACTGATGACAAACACAAGATCATTAAGACTTGGGTTGTCAATTCTAACTGATTTATTTCTGAAAGCAGGAACAATAATGGAGAGCTGACAACAAGTGGTATGTTGACAGTGGTTGTTCCAGGCATATGACAGGAAACTGTTCACTTCTTCATGACTTCAAACATAAAAATGCTTCTTATATGGCATTTGGTGGGGATAAAAAGGGAGGTAAAATTGTTGGTGAAGGAATGATAACAAATGGTGTGCTCAAATTTGAGAAAGTAAATTATTGTGAAAGTTTACATTATAATTTACTAAGTGTGTCTCAAATTTATGATCAAAATTATACCACATTGTTTGATAATACTAATTGTTACATTTTTAAGCCAGGATTTAATGTTCCAGAAGAATGGATCCTCCTCAAAGCAACAAGAAAAGGAAACACTTATATTTTGGATATGAACAACACATCTCTCAAAATAATAAAACATGCATTCTATCTAAGCTATGAGAAGATGTATCTCAATTATGGCATAGAAGGCTTGTCCATTCTAACATGAAGAACATGAATAAATTGGTGAAAAATGACCTGGTCATTGGATTGCCAAACAAAGAGTTTCATTGCTCAACTCAATGTTCATCTTGTTACAAAGGAAAACAACATAGAGTGTCACATAAATCCAATATTATCAATACTAATACTACACCACTCAAATTGCTTCACATGGATCTGTTTGGTCCAACCAATTTGATGGGCATTAGAAAAAGGCAATATTGTTTGGTGATAATTGATGATTACACAATATTCACATGGGTGTTTTTCTTAAACAAAAAAATGAAACATTAGAAACATTAATGGACTTTGTGATCAAGATTGAGAATCAACTTGATACAAAAGTTAAAATTCTTAGGAGTGAAAATGGTACTGAATTTGTCAATTTTGAACTATATTCCTTTTGTAGGAGCAAAGGTATTGGAAGGCAATTCAGTGCACCAAGAAGTCCACAATAAAATGGAGTTGCTGAAAGAAGAAACCGAACTCTCATTGAAGCAGCCAGAACAATGTTAGCTCATTCACAATTGCCCATCAAATTTTGGGCTAAGGCTGTGAATACTGCGTGCAATGTTCAAAACAAAACATTAATTGTCAAAGAACATAACAAAACTCCTTATGAGCTCTTGTTTAAAAGATAACCATACATATGATATCTTAAAGTCTTTGGATGTCATATATTTGTTTTAAACATAAAAGAGTCATTGGGAAAATTTTCAGAAAAAGCTTTTGATGGTTTCTTTGTTGGATACTCTTCAGCATCTAAATCATATAGGGTTTATATTCCACAACATAACATTATGGAAGAAACTCCTAATGTATCCTTTGATGAATCTGTATTTACTAAGTCTGTTAAAGGTTCATCATGGTTGTTTGACATAGATGCTCTAACTATATCATTTAACTATGATCATTTGAACACTAAAGGATCTGATGAAGTATGTTATCCATTTGTTCTACCTCATATGACTGAAGTAACATTATTTGCTGATCCTCCAAGGATTCACCCATACTTGGGTGGAAACACATCAGCAGCAGCTGCAAACACTACATATGGAAATGAACATGATGCATCCGGAGATGTGAATGCTATCCCTTCAACAGATGCATGCTCTTAAGTGAATACAACAAATATTGAAAATGTTTCTAGAGAACTTCCTGTAACTCCTACTGAAGAGCAAAATGATTCCGGAGAAGTTCCTGTAACTCCTACGAAAGAGCAAACCAATACTAGAGATGCTTCTACAGCCCATACAGAAGACACTCATGACCCTTCACCTCATGTTGAACATTTTCACTATTTCTTAAACTCTCAACCTGGGTTGGATCAGTCTAAGGCAATGGAAATGACTAACCTGGAATCATCTATACCAGTTGAATCAACTGCACCAATGAGAATCCATAAGACTCATCGAGTCAACAACATCATTGGAGATCTTACAAAGAGAACTACAAGGGGTCAAAGTGATACTGCTAACTTTTGTCTCTTTAGTTGTTTTCTTTCTCAAGTGGTCCCTCCAAACATCATTGTTGCTTTAAAAGACAAAAGTTGGATTGAATCTATGCAAGAAGAGCTTCAAGAATTTAGAAAGCAAAAGGTATGGTCTCTAGTTGATTTGCCTAAAGGATAACATCCTATTGGCACAAGGTGGCTATTCAAAAACAAACTGGATGATAGAGGGATTATCGTAAGAAACAAAGCAAGGTTGATTGCACAAGGATAGACACAAGAAAAAGGAATAGATTATGATGAAGTTTTTGAACCAGTTGCAAGAATTAAGGCAATAAGAGTGTTTCTAGCTTATGCATCATATAAGAACTTCACTGTGTATCAGATGGATGTCAAGTGTGCATTCCTATATGGGAAGATTGATGAGGAAGTTTATGTGTCACAACCCCCTGGTTTTGAAGATCCTCATTATCCCCATAGGGTATACAAACTAGATAAAGCCTTGTATGGTCTTCATCAAGCACTAAGAAAGTGGTATGAAACACTATCATCTTTCTTCCTCAAGCATGGCTACAAAATAGGAACCATTGATCAGACACTCTTTCTCAAAAAAGAACATCAAGATCTCTTAGTTGTTCAATATATGTTGATGACGTCATATTTGGCTCAACTAATAAAAGATTGTGTGTAAATTTCGAAGAGCTGATGAAATATGAATTTCAGATGAGTTCAATGGGTGAATTAACCTTCTTTCTTGCTCTTCGAGTTCATCAAAAACCAAATGGTATATTTATCAATCAAGAAAAATACATACATTAAATTCTGAAGAAATACAATCTTGCTGAAGTATCCTCATGCAAAACACCAGCATCAACAATTGACAAGATTATTCCTGATCCTTCAGAAAAATCTATTGATCAAAAATTATATAGATCAATGATAGGTTCACTTATGTATCTAACTGCCAGTAGACCTGATATTATGTTTGTTGTGTGTGTGTGCTAGGTACTAATCTGATCCAAAGGAGTCTCATCTAAATGTCGTAAAAAGGATCTTCAGATACGTCAAAGGAAAACTAGGACTTGGTCTTTGGTATCCAAAGGATGGAGACTTTACACTCTACTCATACTCAGACAGTGACTATGGTGGATGTAACAGTAACAGAAAATCAACAACTGGTGGATGTCAATTCATCAGACCAAGGCTAGTATCACGGCAGTGCAAGAAACAAACCAATGTATCTGTATCCGTAGCTGAGGCTGAGTACATAGCTACTTACACTGGTTGCTCTCAAGTCCTTTGGTTGCAAAACCAATTGCTTGACTATGGTTACAACTTCTTTCAAACTTCAATTTATATAGACCATTCTGCTGCTATGTTTATATCTGTTAATCCTGTGCAACATAGTAAAACAAAACATATGGAGATAAGATATCATTTTTTGAGAGATTGCTTATAAAATGGTTGGATTAAGTTAGTCAAAGTGGATACAATAAATCAGCTTCCTGAGTTATTCACTAAAGCCTTTGATTCAGTCAGATTTAATTTTCTGGTTGAGTCTTTAGGCATGATTAACTTAGATTAATCAATTTAAACAAACAAAATAATGTGTGTAATGATGCTTCAGCATGACATATGCATGGGAAATGATAGTACACTATGCTTATTCCTGAATTCATAAATAACAATAAATCTAAGCAAGTTTCTTGATGTGTGAGTAGATTCATCTTACGTGGAAACTACACTGAGTGCATGCCAAACATAATGCTAGGTGATTGTTTATGGGAAACCTCATTTTGAGAATACAAAGTGAGTCTTATTCTGATGTGACCAAATCACTCATCTAAACACACTATGTACCAACACTTTATATATCTATCTTTGCAAATCATACTGCCTCTGTTTTGTGTGAATAAAGACCTGGGTGTATGATCACCATACTGAATTTCAGTTACAAAAGGTGAAAAGATCATGATCCTCATCATCCCTCTATTTTGGGTGAAAAAGACCTGGGTTAAAGGCACCTTTGTTTTACATGAGTAAAGACCTAGTGACCTGATGATGATCATATCTAAGCTCTCAAAAGAACCTATGTGATCAATTGTATATTAATCTAGAGCTTCTACATCATTGCATTAGTGAGATGCCAACTGCATCTCAAGATAGAACTTATAACTTAAAGCACATAGTCCTTAAGCGTGAAAAAATGATGATTTGACTTGCAAAGGGTGACAAAATTTTTGTGAGTCAAATGTGAAACCATAACCGTTATTTCCAAATCAATTTGCAATCATGATAAACATCATGCCTAGTTGATACATGAGCTCTTGTATGGATTTAAGAGTACAATATACTTGCAATCAGAACTTTGTTCAGGTATCTATTCAACAAAAATAAGATCAAGCTTTAATTCACATTGGAAATCTACAATTTAGGGGGAGTATTGTTAGGTATTCTACCTTTGAAGAAATTGAAGATTTCAATATTATTAAAGTTGAAGACTTGAAGCACGAAATTAACAAAAATATTAGTCTAGGGTTTATATTGTAATTAGTTTTATTGCTAGACTAGTATAAATATTAGCACATATTATCATTGTAAAGTGTGAATAATTCACCACTTGTTAGGGTGAATTAGGTCCATCACCAACAACATCATATCATCATCCTTCATGGATGATGATTTCAACAATATATCAATAAACATCAAACTTTAAACACGTTTGTGTTCTTCATTATGTTCATCATTATTATTGTTTAGCATCTAATCATTCAAGTTTTATTATCATCAATATGAATCCTAAGATCCAAGCTCATTGTTCCTGCTCATATCGGGAACACACAATTGGTATCAGAGCCGGAGTTGCTGGATTCATATTGATTTTGATGAGATTTCTTAGTTAGATTGCTGAAATTATTGAAGATCTGAAGAAAGCAATTCAACAATCAATTCAACAATAATATTTGTGGCTGCGGATTAGGGATGCTTCCGAACAAAATGTGGCTGCTGATTTTGTGATGCAAATTAGGGTTGCAGCTCCAGAATAAGAGGTTTACGTAAGTGGCCTTTGCGACCACATTAGGGACACCCTAACTAGGGCTGCTGAACAAAGTGATGCGGCCGAATGGGGCTGCCAAATAAGGCTGCCGAATGTAGGCTGCAATGTGCAACTACCAAAGGTGTCTCTTGCGAATCAAGGAAGCTGCCGAAGGCAGCTCTTGCAAACCAAATAGGGCTACCGATTAGGGGCTGCCGATTAGGGTTTTATGCTTATTAGGGTTAAGGCTGAAATGGGATGCCCTAATTAGGGTTTGCCGAATAAGAGGCTCCAATAAGTGGCCTTTGCAGCCACATTAGGGACGCCCTAATCTGGGTTGCCGAACCAAAGTGAAATTGGCGGCCACATTAGGGATTCCGAATTAGGGTTTGCAACCTAGGGTTGCAAATGGGTTCGTGAACACCATTGGGTTTGTTACTTGGGCTCCATCATTAAACAAAAACATTAGTTGGACTTGGGCTCAAGTGTTGAAGATTGGGCTTATGATCAACAAAACAAAATTGGGGTTCGTATTCAGGCTCTCATCAACAAAAACAAGTGACATTGAGTTACATAATATAGTTGTACCAAAGTATTGAAGACCTCGCTTCTGCATCAATAACAAATTTCTTGACGTTGGACAACTATTCAACAAAAACAAGATCAAGATTCAATTCACATTGGATATCTACAATTTAAAGAGAGTAATGTTGGGTATTCTACCTTTGATGAAATTGAAGTTGAAGACTTGAAGCACAAAATCAATAAAAATATTAGTCTAGGGTTTATATTGTAATTATTTTCATTACTACACTAATATAAATATTAGCACATATTATCATTGTAAAGGGTGAATAATCAACCACTTGTTAGGGTGAATTAGGTCCGTCACCAACAACATCATATCATCATCCTTCATGCATGATGATTTCAACAATATATCAATAAACATTAAACTTTAAACATGTTTGTGTTCTTCATCATCTTCATCATTATTATAGTTTAGCATCTAATCATTCAAGTTTTATTATCATCAATATGAATCCTAAGATCCAAGCTCATTGTTCCCATTCATACCAAGAACACACAAGTTCCATGTCACAACCCTCTATCATCTCAGAAATCCTGGTAGACTTGCCTATGACAGTTTCTACATCAAAGGGCGCATTAACACGTCTACTACTAACAGGAAACTTAGCACATAAAGCAGCAGAAATAAAACTTTTACCGTCACCCGAATCAAATAACACAGAAGCTAAAGTTTGGTTCCCTAGAAACGTCCCGGTCACAACATCAGTGTCCATCCTAGCTTCCTCCTGTGTCATAGTGAATGCCCTAGCACTCGCCCTCGGTCCTTCACTCCCCGTCTTCTTCACCCCGGAACCCTCAGCCCTCGGCTTCTTATAATCCCTACTTACGTGGCCCTCCACGCCACTGTTAAAGCACCGGACCATGCGACAGTCCCTTGCCATGTGCCCCACCTTCCAACATTTGAAGCACAAGTTCAACCCTAGCCAGCACTCCCCACTATGTTCTTTTCCACACCTACCACACTTCTTCAAACCCGCACCCGATGCGACCACACGGCGGTCGCCCACCCATGCCTTCTTATTACCCGTCGAGGCATCACCCCGACCAAACCTCTTCCCATGTTGCTCCGATTACCACCACCCTTCTATTGGATCTTATATGCCCAAGACACATATAAGATTGATGTGGTTAGTAAGTTATGATCCAAGTCAGGTCATACCCAATAACAAGTTATACAAACACCATCAAATATTTGTTTAATGATAGGATCATGCAACAAATATAGACACCTAATTTAGAAAATTGGTTTTCTAAATATTGCTTTTGTGTTAAGACAAAATTATATGGATGATTTTGTTCAAGAGAGATTTATTTGTTTCATTATTTAAAATGGTTAGATAATGACTTATAAAAGAGTGTTGTGTTATAAAATTACAACTAGGTTTTAATTTTATAACATGAATTAATAAAAGAGTGCAACTAATACAAAATAAAAAGTGTAGGAAACCCATTTTATTTGAAAGTTGCGGCCGCCCAAGGGGCATTGGGAGACCCCCTTTTTGTCTTGGTTCTTGTATGACTTAACTTATGCAACACACCATAATCAACTCTCCTAAGACTCTCTCTCACACACACTAGAAACTCTCTCAACTTGGCTGCATAATTTCGAGCTTCGAGCAGAAATATTGGGGTTGAAAATTCGAGTTCAAGTGAAGCAAAAGAAGAGGTTCTTTTGGGTGTAGCAACCTAACAAGCAAGGTGATTGAAGGGCTTGGGGTATCACGGATTTGAGGCCTTCTCTTTTGAAGACTAGTCACTCAAAAGCATCATCATCTTCATCTATTTCGATCTTGTTTTGCTGCTGCAAGGTAGTTTATGGCAGCTTCTTTATGGCTGTCCATAATGCTAGTTTTTTTTGTTTTCATTGTTTGTCTATTCACATAAATGATCCTTGTATAATGGGTTTGTTTTATACACTAATATGGTCACCTAAGAACATATTTTCTGCTTATAAACAAGTTTATAAAGCTATATTTACATCCGCTGCATTTTCAGAAAGTTTGAATGGTTAAACTATGTTTTAGTGTTCTAACAAACCCTTCACCTTCTTGCTACCTTGAGTCACCACCACCGTTCTCTCATTATACAGTCTCCCCGCCAAATCCACTGCCGACCTAAACGTGCTCGGTCGGGCAGCAATTATGTGCTTGCAAATATCCGCCGGCAAACCCTGAATATACCTATTGATCTTTCGAGACAGAGGTGTCACCTGATCCGGCACGAGGCGTGCCATTTCGTTGAACTTCGTGGTGTACTACTGACGTGTCATGGTTTTTGCCTCTAGTTTTAGGAGCTCTCTCTCAACTTTATCCATTTCTGTATAAGGACAAAACTCCATGATCACCAACTTTTTCAGTTCAGACCATCTCATTCTCCCAATGGCCATGCTTGTCACACCCTCAAAATCCACATGTGGAGTTTTTACCGCGAGGCGTGTGAACAAACCAGGATCACAGTCAATAGTTACTCATAACGACTCTATATGCCACATTTAAGATAAAACCAACCAAAGTTCAAACTTTAAAACCATGCAGAAGCATTTTGTAAGTAAAGACACCCAAAGTATATAAATGCATACTATGCCAAAACACGCGCCAACCCAAAGGATTAAACATTATTAAATAAAAACCAACAAAGATGTCTTTAAGATAGAGTCTTAGAATGCATGATGAACCCGTGCAGTGCTCCTAATGGCAAGCGAAGTTAAAGACCTGAGAATAGCATACTAAAATGTCAACACAACGGTTGGTGAATTCAAGAGTTTGCGTTTAACATAAATATTATCAATTGTATAGCATAAGAAGTGCATTGAAATAGATAGCTAGTCTATATTCACATGTATTAACAATAGTGATATCATGATCGAAGCTGACTGTGTTTCATTTGTTGCCTCCCATCACGACTTACCAGGTCATTACGAATGTTGTGTATAGGACAAAATTGCACCCACTTGACCTCCAGTCTCATGGGTGGGGTCGTCAAACCTAGTAGTAATACCCAAGATTCCCCGCTAGTTACCATTATTAACGATCCGAATGTGTGAGAACTTTCCATGGTATTAAGCACTATGTTAAAACATACACAACTTATAATAATAATAAAATAGCATTTTGAGTTTGAGTATGCTACCTCCCCCAGTAGAAGGTTTATAAAATAAGGGGCATGAACTAACTTGGTGTGTAATGATAGTGAATAAAGAGACTCGTGACAGATGCAAAGACAACCCTTCAAAGGTTACCTAGAACACACAAGTACATAAGTATGTGTACCCATAGAAACTCAATAATCCAAGATTAACCTATTTGACTCGTTTGACACGTTGGTGACATATTAGTTGAAATATAGTTTAATCATATATGGTCACTTAACATACAAGAGTGTCATGCAATTTATCCATGTGTATCACATTATCAACCTAGGTTCTACCTAAGTCATCATGCCACATTAGATCATCATACACTTATGTAAATCTCAACAATCATTATGCTTATATATATATATAAATACATCACAACACATAATTCATACGCGAAGACTATTCATGCACAACATGCCATGTGAAGCCACTTACGAATTCACATCCTAAACCCTGCCAGTCCTACTAAGTAGGGGCCTCAGATTCACACTCGTGTATGACAATCATGTCACACTCGCTCATTTAGTTCATTCCAGCCAACATACACATTGACCATCAGTTTCAATCCCAAACACGGTCACCTAATCACTAACCATAATTCATCATCATGTATGATCATCAAAATCTATACTTCATATATGATCAAAAAAGCATCCATACAACTCAATTAAACATTCTAACATAGCATACATCATCCACAATCATTCTAACATGATCCTAACATCATAAGCATGCCCAAAATCATCTCATCCAAAGTTCTACAAAAATAAAGTTTCCCTTTTGTGAAAGTAACACCCAAAAGTGTTCTAGCCTCCAATCCAATGATATTTTCATTAATATTATACCTAATAAAGTTCATAACATTCATTCTAACATTTAATCATCTCCAAAACATCCAAATTCCCAACATCATACACAAAAGTTTCTACTTTTAGTAAGTCATGATCAACATCACAATTTCATGGATTTTCTTGCACAACTCAATTAAACTAACATCTAAGCATTACATCTAACATCTTAGCATCATCAAATCATGAATTCCAAGAACAAAAAGTTTCCTCTTATGGCAATATATGAACAAGATGATCAAACCCTAGATTTCTTGCACAATCAACATAATCTAGCATTCATACAACCTAACTAACATCATATAATCATCATACAATCATCAATTTCATATAATCATCATCAATTTCAGATTAGGGTTCTTCTTAAATCAAAATCTATGAACAACATAACAAAACACACCTTTAAACATGTAGAATCAAGAATTGGACTTGGTAGCACTATGGAACCCTTGGAACATGATCAAAACTGATTGTTCTTGATGTTTCTTGGCCAAAATCGCAAAGAAAGGGAGTGGGGTGACGGTTGCGGCCGAATGAAGGGTTTGGGGGGTTTAGGGTTGGGTAATTTTGGTAAGTTTTGATTAAAAAGTATTTACACAATAACCCCTCTAATTTATTTTATAAAAACTATCTTTCTAATACTTTTTAAATAATCTAACTATAATTTATAAATATTATTAACCGACAATAATAATCCTAAACATTTACCACAAGTCACATAACACATTGAATATATATATAACACGTTGTCATGTTATCACGTAAAATTTATAAAATAAACATATAAAATTCTATAAAATCATGAACCACATAATCGCAACTAATAATCAATATTATTAATTAGATTATTACTGTTTATCATGGATTATTAATATTAAGTCCCCAACGTTCAACGACAACTAGTGTGTGCTCATGACACGTGTATGCAAGACCTAACGGAACTTATGGAGTTTGATAACGGAAAATTACCGGATGTCACACTGCTACCCTCGGCTTGGATTATATTGTCCCACTAGCACAGAGCCGAGTCCACAAAAGAATGGGCAGCAAACTTTACTTTCTGGTCCTCCCGGCACTCGCTGATATTTAAGACGACTTCCATTTCTCTCACCCATCGGTGAGCAGCAGCAGTAGTTCCGTTACCATCAAAAGTAGGAAGCTTTGATTGTTGAAACTCCCCATAATTACAGCCTCGTGTCACCTCCTGCACGGGCTCTTCTTCTTCCTCCTTATCATCAGAGAGAACCGTTCCAGTCTCTGGTTGCTCCCATCCTCCCGAGGACCTATTCCTCTTTTGTGTCTCCCCTTCCCGTACTGCCTTGATAACTTCAGTCACTACAGATGGTAAGATAGTCAGTATGACCTCATGAACGTCTTCTACAATAGCCTCCTTTACTGAGGCTCTCAGATTGGCGCTCTCGTCTCCACCCTTTGGATGAGGGGTCTCTGTTTCTTCGTGAACCACTTTTTCCATTCTAGGTCTTCCTCTCTTAGGTCGCGGCTCAACACCAAGCCCATCACGACCACCACCACGAAAGGCTTTCAAAGATCTACCACTGGCCATTCACACGCACACTAAAAGATTCAAACACCAACACGGTCATTCAAGGAAATAACTCGATTTATGTCAAGTATAGTAACTCCTTAATTACAGTGGCCAGTTGTGATTAGCCACTTACTTTACTCTTCATACCCTAAGCATTACCTATCGTGACTACATTAGTATCTAAATCTACCAGCAGCACATAAACCACATAACATGCGCACATAATACCGGTTAATATGACGAAAATACCTGATGGCACGCAGCTACTCAGATTGGCATCCCTTCCCTTTCCGTCCTATTCTCAGTTTAAGTTAAGGTTTATTTTGAAAATTTACCCATTCCACTTAAACTTTGGCTCTGATACCAACTTGTAAGGCCCCATTCCCTGGACGCTTACAGCCGGCAAATCATTACACATAAATCATATAACTTTATATTTAACATTGATAAAACATCGTAGTGGAAACATAGAAATAACTTTTCATATCATTACAAATGCTTTTGCAAGTTAATACAATCGTTCATTTCAAAACATCGTTCGTTAGCATTACGATGCAAAAACATTAATCAAAAGAATGTCGTCCAAAAGAGTTGAGTAGCTGCCCCGTGCCATCCTCAGCAACATTACCTGCCAACTGGAAACACATAAAAGTCAGCATTGTTGAGTGAGTTCTAGTTTTATAATAAAACATACTTTATCTTTCATTATAACCATTCTTTACTTTCATGCGATCATACTTCATACATACACATAGATAATATTATTATCACCTTCATCGTTCATTCGTTATCTTCCATTCGTTCATACATTCTTACTTTCATTCATTCGTTCATTCATCATTACATCTTTTCTTTCCATCAACCGTGAACTTTACCCTTGAGTCTCCTGAAACTGGACCTAAGCCTATCATAGACCTTCCATTACGGTGCATAGCACCTCCTCGCCATAGTACCTAAGGTAAAGTTTAGGTGTACCATTGTCATGTGCTATGCCGTTCAGTCCTCATGATACTAGAAGTAAGCCTATCATAGACCTTCCATTACGGTGCCCAGCACCTCCTGGCCACAGTTGCTAAGGCAAGCAACAATGGTTCCATACAAATGGTCAATCACAAAGAAAGACCCCGATGTGCGTCCTCCCTCAGCAATGACAAAGAACTCACTCAGCAACGTTGACTTTTAGTTGGCAGGTAATGCTACTGAGGATGGCATAGGGTGGCTATTCAGCTCTTTTGGGCGACATCCTTTTTATTGATGGTTTTTCATTGTAATGCGAACGAATGATGTTTTGAAATGAACACTTGTATTAACTTGCAAAAGCATTTTTAATGATATGAAAAGTTATTTTTATGTTTCCGCTGCAATGTTTTATTAATGTTAAATGTAAAGTTATAAGTTTTATGTGCAATGATTTACTAGCTGTATGCGTATCGGGAACGGGGCCTTACAAGTTGGTATCAGAGCCAAAGTTTAAGTGAAACGAGTAAATTTAAAAATATAAACTAAAAGTGGGACGAAAAAGGAAGGAATGCCAGTCTGTGTAGCTACGTGCCATCAGGTATTTTCGTAATGTTAACCGGTATTACGTGCGCATGTTATGTGGTTTATGTGTTATTTGTAGATTTAAATACTGATGTAGTCAAGATAGGTAATGCTTGGGGTATGAAGAGTAAAGTAAGTGGCTAATCACAACTAGCCTCTATAATTAGGGACTTACTATACTTGACATAAACTAACCGGTTTCCTTGAATGACCGTGTTGGTGTTTGAATCTTTCAGTGTGCGTGTGAATGGCCGGTGGTAGATCTTCGAAAGCTTCATGAGGTGGAGGTTGTGGTGATGGAATGCGACCTAAACTTGGAAGGCCTAGAGTTGAGAAAGTGGTTCATGAAGAACCAGAGACCCCCCATCTGGAGGTCGGTGACGAGTGTGCAAACATAAGGGCCTCGGTGAAAGAGGCTATGGTTGAAGAAGTGCATCAAGTCATGCTTACAATCTTACTGTCTGTAGTGACTGAAGTGATTAAAGCTGTATGGAAGGGGGAGAGGAAAGAAAGAAGTAGGCCTATGGGTGAAAGGAGACAGCCCGAGACTGATACAATCTTGTCTGACGACGAAGGAAAAGATGAAGAAGAAGAGCCTGCGCCGAAGGCGGCACGAGGCTGTAACTGCGCCGAATCGGGTGTGTCGGCCGATGTTGGATAAATCAGTGATTGTGTTTATTGATGATATTTTAATTTATTCAAAGAGCGAGATAGAGCATGCCGATCATATTCGGGAGGTTCTTGAGACGTTGAGAAATGAAAACTTGTACGCCAAGTTCTCCAAGTGCGCGTTCTGGTTGCACGAGGTTCAAATCTTGGGTCATGTAGTGAATTCTAATGGGACTATGGTGGACCCGGAAAAGGTGGAGGTAGTGATGCAATGGAAGTCTCCAAAGACACCATCCGAGATTCGTAGTTTCTTGGGTTTGGCGGGCTACTACAGAAAATTCATCCAAGACTTTTCCAAGATCACTTCTCCACTAACTAAGTTGACCTGGAAGGATGTGAATTGTACGGGGAAAACTCAAGAGAAGGCGTTTGTAGAATTAAAGGCGAGATTGAATCAAGCTTTTGTTCTGTCATTACCTGATGGAAGTGAAGATCTGGTGGTTTATTCTTGTAACACACGACCCCTCACATCAACAATATTGACCACTTTGCCCACGAGGAGCTCACAGATTTGCTTTTGGTTGCCCGGGTGAAAACTTCCCAAGGAGGTCACCCATCCCTAGATTGCTCCCACCTGAGCATGCTTAACTGTGGAGTTCTCTTCTCATCCATAACCAATACGCCCAAAACGTGTTGTTGATATTATAGGCTAGACATTCCTTATGAACCAGGAATCTCCTGTCCATAGCCGATGTGGGATATGTGTAGGGTGTCACAGCACCCCATGTTTGGACTCATCTTTCTTGATGAGCCCGAGAAGTCACCATCCTTGGTGAGGTATGTCCCACACCCTAAACGACACAGGAGTAGCTCTGATACCATTCTGTAACACCCGGCCCCCCACATCAACAATATTGTCCGCTTTTCCCACGAGGAGCTCACGGATTTGCTTTTGGTTGCCCGGGTGAAAACTTCGCAGGGAGGTCACCCATCCCAGGATTGCTTCCACCTGAGCACGCTTAACTGTGGAGTTATCCTCTCATCCATAGCCAATACGCCCAAAACGCGTTGTTGATATTATAGGCAGACATCCTTATGAACCAGGAATATCTCCTGTCCATATCCGATGTGAGATATGTGTAGGGTGTCACAATTCTGATGCTTCCTACTCGGGGTTGGGGTGTGTGTTGATTCAGGGAGGAAAAGTTACAGACTATGCATCGTGAAGGTTAAAGGTTCATGAGGTGAATTACCCTGCTCATGACTTGGAGCTAGCAGTTGTGGTCTTTGCGTTAAAGATTTGGAGGCACTATCTTTACGGGATGAAGTGCACAATATTCACCGACCATAAGAGCTTGAAGCACTTCTTTGAGCAGAAAGATTTAAACATGAGGCAGAGGAGATGGTTGGAGCTTATAAAGGGTTATGACTGCAAGATCCATTACCATCCGGGCAAAGCCAACGTGGTGGCGGATGCCCTTAGTCGAAAAGAAAGGCTCGAGCCGATTCGAGTAAAAGCTTACCAGATGATCATGACCTATGATGTGATAAAGTAAGTTATAGAGTTTCAAGATAAGGAACAATAAAGATTAATGAAGAGGCTGATGCAACCTAAACCTCCAATGTCTATCCTGCATGTTGCACAAGTGCTATGAAGAAGAATGCTTAGGAAGTTTCACACATACAACAGAATTATTCTAAGTGTGAAATCTTCCAAAGCCAAGACCAATATCTTCCATAGCCAAATATGAAGTCTTCCGAAGCTTCAACTCATCAAGACATATTTCTTCCAAAGACTTTTAACACATGCTTTATCTTATGTACTTTTCCATAAAGTTGGACACCTTTTCACTGCACCTCTGTAAGGTCAACAACTTACATGAGTTGGTGAAAAGGTCCATGATTTTTGGTAACTGTACATTGAGGTCTTAAGTCTGTAACTTTCTACTTCATGTACTTTATCGTTTTTGTAATAGATAAGGATATGAGCTATGGCATGTCATAGTCACTAGTCAAAAGGCAATCTGCCTTTTGACTCTACAATTGATTTTGTTTGTGTCTAGTCAATTGTATCCAGTTGTCTTTTAAAGTATAGTCGGTTGTAGGATGTAGTATAAGTATCTCATGTTCTTGTATCTTTCTATTATGCTTTGTAACACTTGTAATAGAACTTAGAGAAAGCAATATACTGCATTCTTGAAAACCATATACTTGTGTTCAGTCACTTACATTACTTGTGTTCTTAGTATCTTATTATGGTTAATCCAGTCTTACTGTTTGATTAAGTTTTAGTTAATCTCCTCTTTGTGTTGTTGTGTTGTAATTGACCCCTTCACCAGCCCTGCATTTGGTATCAGAGCTCTTCAGGCTCTTGATATATGATCACACCATCTTAAGATCCCTCACGCACACAAATACTAAACTTTTCAAATGGCAACCATTTCAAAGACTGATATGGAAACTGGAACCATGAACAAGTCCCCACTGATCACTCTTGATTAGTTTGATTCGTGGTATTTAAGAATAGAAGGTTTCATCAGGTCTCTTGATTTAAGAATGTGGGAGTCTAGTGAAAATGGACCTTTCATACCTAGCACCCCTTCTACTACTGGTGCTGGTATGATCCCCAAGGATGTGGCTAACTACTCTGATGAAGATAGGAAGAGAGTAGAAACTGATAGAAAAGCCATGATAACCCTTCAAACTGCCCTTCCAAACTCTATGTATAGAGGTTTCAAGAAGTACAAAACAACCAAGCAACTATGGGATGCACTGAAACTGATGTATGAGGGTTCCTCTGAAGCCAAGGAGAACAAGAAGGATCTCTTGAAGCAGTAGTTTGAAAACTTCACCTTTAAAATAGGTGAAACCATGACTCATCAATACTTGAGGTATGTTGAGATTGTGGATACCCTTGTGGATGGAGGAGTTTCTCTTGAGAACAGAGACATTGTAAGGAAGTTCATGTCCTCACTTCCTAGGCAGTGGACACACTACTGTGTGGTGATCAAGAGGACTGAAAATCTCAAAACTCTCACTCTTACAGAGTTATATGGGATTCTCAGTGGCTACCAGATGGAGATGAACATGCAAGGTTCATCTGGCAACTCCAACAATCAAATGGGTTCAGCCCTGCACGTGGTTGAAAGGGATAGCATAGAACCCCAACATTATCTCATATGCTACCCTGATAACTCACCAAAGGGTCCTTTCATCACCTTCCCAAAGACACATTGGGATAACTACACTCAAGGAAGCCCATTCCAAGAGACAAGCTCTTCTCAAGCTTTTGTGTCTTCTGTTGAAAGTTGTGGCAACTCTCTTTTCACTCTTAAAGACCTAGACTGTATTCATCCAAATGATCTGGAATGCATAGAAATAGTCCAGCAGATGGCTCTTCTAACTCACAGAGCCAAGAAGTTCTATAAGAGGACTGGAAGGACGTTTCCAAGCAATGCAACCAGTGGAAAGTTTGGCATGGACAAAGGCAAAGTCAAGTGTTACAACTGTAACTTGATGGGCCACTTTGCAAAAGAGTGTAAGGCACCTAAAACAAGTGGTGGCCAAACACAGTCCATACCCAACTACACTGACAAAGCTCTCCAGAATAAGAAGTCAAAGTAGCAGGTTGTTGTTGCTGTTAAAGAAGGAGGCTTTGATGGTAGCTTTCAGGTGGAAGATGCTTCTATTAACCAAGCATTGATGGCAGAACATGATGAAGCCAAGGTATTGGAACATCTCTGTACTCCTGAATGCATTGCTAAAGTGAATAGATACAGGTCCTATAACTGGGAGATAAGATCTGATCTTTAGTCCTTAAACATTTTAAAACATGATTTTAGAAAGTCTGAAAATGATTATAAACTAAAGATAGAGGACCTTGAGAAAACCATTTCAGTTCTAAAACATGAACACACAGATTTTATGACTCAAATCAAAGATCTTATAACCAAGCTGACTGAGTGCCAGGCTGAGCTTGTGATCAGCAAAGCCAGGGCAGAAAAGAGTGTTCTTGAAGAAGAGACCTTCAAGAACACGATATCCTCATCCCTGCACAACAAGGTATGCTATCAAAACAGTCAGAGACTAGGGTCCAATGAGATAGCTCCTCCACACACAATCTTGTCTGTAAGATCTCCTAGGTGTGGAACTTGTGAAGATGAGCTTCCGATCATAGTTCCTATGAGTACAGAGGATGAAGAAGAGATAGTTGTCACACCCCAACCTTGACCGCGGAAACGTCAAGGAGTGAGAGTTAAGATCGTTCACAGCCACATAACGCTATTAAATAATCCAAATATAATTTAAACATAAGTTTCAATTGTCACATTACAAACATAAGTTTCAAAGAAAATAAAAGCATAACATAGAATGTAACAATCATTCTATTTTATTTATTAATCTAGGTCCATTCCTAGATTGTGCAAGCTTCAATGTGTAGGAATCAAACTTGGGCATTTCCTGAAACATGTTAAAAATAAAAAGTCAACATAAAAATGTTGGTGAGCATTCCATAGTTTTCAATACATAAGTATATAAAAGATGGCAATTCAAGTCATAAGTTAGTGAATATAGTGATTAGGGATGCTATGGTCCATGCAACAATCAAACCTTGACAATGTTTTACAAGTCTCAAACGTTAAAAGTATATACGATCAGCTAAGTGTACTTGGATCAACCAAGCAGGCTTGTCTTACCCATAGATCTATGACTTCGCTGGGCTAGCAATAGTTAATGATTGTACATATAACGCCATAACATGGTAATCACAAAAGTTCAACTAACCACAACTTAACATGATGTATTGCCATAAAGTTTACAAGTCTCAAATAAGTTTACAGTGCAAAGTATAATTAACATGTTTCACCCCAAAGTGTGAAAGTATAAAAAGGGGGTAGAATACTCACTTGATCAAATAGTATATATTTGATGATTAATATGAATAATAATAAGCAACGATTCAACGTAATCTTTCACAATGCACCTAAAAAAAATATATATTTACAAGGTTACAATTAATAATCTATTTAATGGTTAAACGAGACTAGGGTTTCAATTTGGTATTTGAGGGTCTTATAATTTGATGACGTTGGTTAGCGAAATCATATATATGTTTTAGTCCAAGAAAAATGTCATGTATCAAATTTTTAAGGAATTAAATCCTTTATAATAATTTGTGAAGGTTAATTATAAAATATATAAATTCTATAATTATCATGATTAATCCATAATTGTATAGTGTCCAAATAATTAAATGATTTATCAATATTATATAAAGTCTAATTTTAAAAATATACTTTGCTAATTTTATTTTATAAGAAAATTGTTAAGGTGGTTAAAGTGATAAATTTATAGAAAATAATAGGATAGCTTTAAAATAACAAAATTTACAAAACATTTTTATTATAGTTTTCAGAAAATTTTAAATACTTTTTTAAAGGCTGAAAAGCCCAAAAAAATTATATTGGAGGTCGCCGGGTTCGAACCGGGACCTCTCGTACACGAAGTGAGTGGGTAACCAGTGAACCAAGGCTCTCAGCCGCGGTCATAATCCCGTTTTAAAACCCAAAAACACCAAGCACCAAATCCCCCCAAATCGTATGAACCCTAGGTTCAATCGTCCCCCAAATTGAAGCATCAAATGATGTTTTTAAACAAATAATCGTTAGGGCTTTTATTCCCCAACTGAAATCGAGTATGTATGTATGTTCAATTACCCGAATTTCGCACGGATCGATGATGAACACTCGAAGAACAGCCGTGACTGTGTTGCGATTCGTTCAGGTTATAATCAATGATGAAACTCCAATTCGTTTCACAGAAAGCTTCGAGTAAGCTAAATGATGAGAAGCCCTATGTTGATTTTGAGTTTTGATGCTCAGAAGATGATATTCGAGTAGTTGCAGGTTCGCGAAAGAGTGATGATCGAATGCTTATGCTCGCGTTTGATTCAGATGAAATTGGGAGTTGTAATGATTAGTATCAGACAAACGTTCGTTTAAGTTTAGTTAATTTGATCATTATTAGCCTTAAACGCTCAAACGGTTCTTTGCATTAGATAGCCTCGGTTACTCGATGATTCGAGTAGTAACCGATGGTTTAACTCAATTAAATCAGGCATTTAAGTTCGAAACTGCAGAAAGAATGATTTGGGTCGGTTTTGGTTTAAGATTTGAAGAAAAACGGGTGATTTGAAGCCGCCGGAGCTCGGCCGGAGAATGGCCGGAGCTCTCGCCGGATTCACGGGTTTAAGAGTGGGGGGGGTTGGGTTGTAACTTTTAAAGTTACAATTCGACCCCTGTAGTTTAACTTATTATTATTTTATGCTTAACCTTTGTATTAAAGTTTGTAAATTAACAATAAACCCCCTTGAACTTTGTTTCTTTTTAAGTTTCAACCATTTTAAGTTTACTAACCTAATAAATTATTATTATTGTTATTATTATTATTGTTATTATTACTATTTTTTATTGTTATTATTTCATTTATTAAAATCATTTATTAGTTATTGTTATCTAATAATTATTATCTTTCAAGTTAAATGATAATAACCAATTATGGCATCAGTAACCTATAAGTCTCATGAATGACACAACTAACCCATGCAAGAATTTAACAAAACTAACAATAAATTAACCCAAAATTTCAAGATGTTACAGTCTCCCCTACTTGAAAGAATTTCGTCCCGAAATTAAGATGAAACTAAGCAAACAAATACGGGTATCTCTCTTTTATGATCTTCACGCTCCCAAGTGAACTCGGCTCCACATTTGTTTTCCCAACGGACTTTAACGATAGGTGTGGTAGTTGTTCGGGTTTTCTTCAGGGTGCGATCCATAATCTCCACAGGCTTCTCAACAAAGTGCAATGACTCATCAACTTGAATTTCCTCTAGTGGGACATGCAAATTTTCATCAGTCAAGCACTTCCTCAGGTTCGAGACATGAAAGACAGGATGAACTCCGCTAAGTTCAGAAGGTAACTCCAGTTTGTAAGCCACTTTCCCAATTCTTTTCAAAATCTTGAAAGGTCCTACAAAGCGTGGGGCTAACTTACCCTTCTTCCAAAACGTACAACACCCTTCCATGGAGAGACTTTAAGAAGAACCATGTCGTCGACTTGAAACTCCAATGGTTTGCGTCTTTTGTCGGCATAACTCTTTTGGCGACTTCTAGCCACCTCAAGATTATTTCGTATTTTGGAAATTTTGTCGGTCGTTTCTTGAATAAGTTCCGGCCCAGTGATAATATTTTCCCCAATGTCAGTCCAACAGATTGGGGAACGACATTTACGGCCATACAAAGCCTCGAATGGTGCCATTTTGATACTTGAGTGATAACTATTGTTATACGAAAATTCCGCGAGCGGTAAATGCGTATCCCAATCACCACCAAAATCAAGGACACAAAGTCGTAACAGATCCTCGAGGGTTTGGATTGTTCGTTCGGTTTGACCATCGGTTTGAGGATGGTAAGCCGTACTTAAATCCAATTGAGTTCCCAAAAGCTCTTGCATCGAAGACCAGAAGTGTGAAGTGAAACGAGCATCTCGATCAGAAATGATGTGTAAGGGCACGCCATGACGACTCACAATTTCATCAACATAGATTCGGGCTAGCCTCGAAACCTTGTACGTGTCTCGTATGGGTATGAAATGTGCTGTCTTGGTCAAACGGTCAACGATGACCCAAATGCTATCATGACCACGAGGTGTACGAGGTAACTTGGTTATGAAATCCATGGATATATGTTCCCATTTCCACATAGGAATTTCAGGTTGCTCAAGTAAACCACTTGGTCGTTGATGCTCGGCTTTAACCCTTGCACACGTGAGACACTTAGAAACATAAGATGCGATATCTTTCTTCATTCCAGGCCACCAATATTGACCACGCAGGTCCATGTACATCTTATCGGAGCCAGGATGAACAGAATATCGGGTTTGATGAGCTTCGTTCATAATGAAGTGCCGAAGGTTGTCACGATTCGGGATCCAAAGTCGATTCAAGAAGTACCACATGCCGTTCGGTTTTGTCTCCAATTGTGACCGTACGTTAGTCATCAAATCTTCATTTCCTTCGTCGGTTAGTGCCACTTGTTGAGCCTCGCGAATGCACATCTCGAGGTCACTATCGATCCTTATGTTTTGAAGCATGATAGTAGCCTCGTTGACATCCACATGAATCTCGGTATCAAATTCTCCTAGTGTATCAAACCATTGCCTTCGATCTCGAATTTCTTGAAGCGAGACAGTCTTGTTGTGGACCTTGCGACTTAGTGCGTCGGCTACAACATTCGCCTTTCCAGGATGATAGCGAATGTCGCAGTCGTAGTCACTAATCAACTCAATCCAACGTCTTTGTCTCATGTTGAGATCCTTTTGATTGAACACGTGTTGGAGACTCTTATGATCGGTGTAGACTATACATTGCGTCCCATATAAGTAGTGTCGCCAAATCTTCAATGCAAAAACCACCGCACCAAGTTCAAGATCATGCGTTGTGTAGTTAACTTCATGCACCTTCAATTGTCTTGACGCGTATGCTATAACTTTGCCTCGTTGCATGAGAACACAACCCAGACCTTGATTAGAAGCATCACAATATACAGTAAAGTCGTCGTTTCCATCGGGTAGTGTGAGAATAGGAGCATTACACAACTTGCGTTTCAATGTCTCGAAAGCCTCTTCTTGCTCGGGTCCCCATTCAAAAAGTCGATTCTTTTGGGTTAGTGCCGTTAATGGTTTAGCAATCTTCGAGAAATTTGCTATGAACCTACGGTAGTATCCCGCTAAACCCAGAAAAGAACGAACCTCGGTTGGGGTTGTGGGAATGCACCAATTCTTCACCGCTTCAATCTTGGAGGATCAACGTGAATACCTTGGCTATTCACCACATGTCCTAAGAATTGAACTTCTTCTAACCAAAATCACACTTGGAAAGCTTAGCGTACAATTGCTCCTTCTTCAAAAGTTCAAGAACTTGTCGCAAGTGTGTCTCGTGATCGACTCTCGTCTTAGAATAGATAAGAATGTCATCAATGAACACGATTACGAATTTATCCAAATACGGTTTACATACTCGATTCATGAGATCCATGAACACGGCAGGTGCATTGGTCAAACCAAAAGGCATAACCATGAACTCGTAGTGCCCATATCGAGTACGAAAAGCGGTCTTTGGAATGTCATCATTGTGAACACGTAGTTGATGATACCCAGAGCGTAGATCGATCTTTGAGAATTGAGTTGCCCCTTGAAGTTGGTCGAAGAGATCATCGATTCGGGGAAGAGGGTATCGGTTTTTATAGTAAGCTTGTTGAGTTCCCGGTAGTCGATGCACATACGAAATGACAACCATCCTCTTCTTCACAAACAGTACAGGTGCGCCCCACGGTGATGAACTAGGGCGAATAAAACCCTTATCGGTCAACTCTTGCAGTTGACTAGCGAGCTCTTGCATTTCAGAAGGTGCAAGACGATAAGGCGATTTAGCCACAGGGTTTGCACCAGGGATTAAATCAATCTTGAACTCAACTTCTCGCACGGGAGGTAACCCTTTAAGATCTTCGGGAAAAACATCGGGAAAGTCTCGCACAACAGGAATGTCCTTCAACTCCTTACCCTTGGCTTTCGTATTAACACATATGCCATGAAAGCCATGTAGTTTTTACTCAAGCACTTACGGGCCTTGATACAAGACATGAGTTTGAGTCTTTGGGACGATTTCTCCCCAAAGACCTTCAAAGTATCTCCAGTCGGTAACGGAATTCGGATACACTTCTCGAAACATAGAATTTCCGCACGGTGTTTGGCTAACCAATCCATGCCAATGATAACATCAAAGCTTCCCAATTGCATAGGAATAAGGTCGACGAAAAACTCGTGTTCGTTAAGGCTTAAAGTGCAGTCGTGTATTACGACGTCCACGACAATAGATTTTCCGTCGGCGATTTCGACAGTGAAAGATCTTTCTAGATTGACGCGCGGTTTAGAAAGTAAAACCTCGAATTCCAGGGACACGAAACTCCTATCGGCACCCGAATCAAACAATACAGATGCATAATGTTATTTACGAGATACATACCTGTTTGGTAACAACCTATTATTGATATGATGAATATATAGGAAATTTTGCAAGACAAGAAAAAGAAAAAAAAAAGACTAGAAGAAATTTAACGGCGTACCATTCACCACTTCGTTGTTGGCTTGCGCTTGGTTGGCGTTGATGTTGAAAGCCCTTCCACGAGCCGATGGCACAGTTCCCGCATTGCGAGGACATTGAGGGCGAATATGACCAGCCTCACCACAGTTGTAGCAGGTTCGGTTGGTAAGCATGGCAGTGTTGTTTGGCGCACGAAGACAAGTAGCCACTAAATGACCATACTTTCCACACAGAGAGCAGACTCGACATGGAATGTTGCTTGCATGGTGGTACTTGCACGTGTTACACATAGGATGTGGACCAGCATAAACCTTAGCCATGGGAGCTTGATTCGCAACCATCATTTGTTTTTGAGGAGCATTAGGAGCGGTCACGGCGTAGTTGCGTGTCGAGATGAACTTACGCTTCTTGTTTTGGGAAGATGACTCGGCCCTTACCTCCTTTGTTGCCTCGGGTGTCACCTTCACCATAGCCTTGGAACCCTTTGCCGACATCGTGCCAGCTCTTATATGATTCTCGGTGAGCTGTGCAGTGATAGTAATCGCTTCCTCTAAAGTTGTGGGCCTACTACCCACCACAGCATCTTGAATTTGAGGTGGCACCCCCTTGATAAATTTCTCGATGTTACGGGGCACGGTGTCCACCATGTGTGGTAGAAGCATACTCAACTCATGATGTCGGGTGGAATAAGCCAAGTGATTCCCACCATCTTGTTTAAGGTTCCAGAATTCCTCCTCCAGCTTTTGTAACTCGCTTCTTGGGCAGAACTTTTGGATCATAATATCTTTGAATTCCTCCCAGGGCATCGCCATTGCAACCTCAGTTCCCGGTTTCTCTTTTCACTATTCCACCAAGTTAGCGCTCGTTGTTGAAGAACACTTGTGGCATAGCGAACCTTGAGCTCATCGGGGCACTCGCTAATAATAAATGTGTTCTCCATACCTTCAAACCACTCGAGAAGTCCCGTGGCTCCCTTTTCCACTAAAACAGTGGGTTTGCACGAGTTGAAGTGTTTGAAAGTGCAAGTACGATTGTTCCCGTGTTGATCATTCCTGTTTTGATTGTTGCTATTGTCTCCATTAGCACCACTATTGTTCCCATTGGTATTGTTGTTGCTATTAGCCATTAGTGTGCTATTAAGTTCAGCAACCATCGTCGGGAGAACGGCAGCCATTTGTCGTGCAATCATGGCAGCCAGCTTACGGTCGGAACTTCCACGCTTTCCATGGTGACGAGACATGCTGGATATACAAAATGAGTTAGTTACAGGAGCGGGGATAACAGAGGATAGTAGTTTAACAAAGATAAGCTAAGAGTTTTTAAGGTACACGGGATGTTTCCATTTGGTAACGCATTACCATTTGAAAACGTTGACACGTCAAGGTGAATTGACCCATTTACCTTAGAAATTTGTGTATGTTGACCATAGTTTATCACTCATCCCAGAAATCCCCAGGTAAGCATAACTAGTCCCGTAGGATTTATGCGATATGCTTGCCTTAGCCCGAGGGCCTTTTGCCAGGAAAACCAGGATACAGGTGTCTATGTGTCACACAATATTTCTTAGGTTCATAGAATCAAAACCTTGATGGGATTATATAGATTAGACATAACGTCTAAAGATCCAAGTCATAACATAAGCATAATATTCCACGCGTCGACGAGAATAAGATTAAGAGAGTTCATGTTCGGGGGAGTCAAAGAGTCAAAGTTAAGTTTAGGGAGACAAATAACAATGGTTAGGCAATCCTATGCTAAGGCATCAAATTGCACGTAAGGGGCATAGCATTATGTAGCATGAAAAGTATATAATTTACAAGATAGAAATATAATTCTATAAGGTTCATGCATACTATAGCCTAGGTCACCATTTCTAATAACCTAGATCCCTATAGTTATGGGCTCTGATACCAATCTGTCACACCCCAACCTTGACGGCGGAAACGTCGAGGAGTGAGAGTTAAGATCGTTCACAGCCACATAACGCTATTAAATAATCCAAATATAATTTAAACATAAGTTTCAATTGTCACATTACAAACATAGTTTCAAAGAAAATAAAAGCATAACATAGAATGTAACAAATCATTCTATTTTTTATTAATCTAGGTCCATTCCTAGATTGTGCAAGCTTCAATGTGTAGGAATCAAACTTGGGCGTTTCCTGAAACATGTTAAAAATAAAAAGTCAACATAAAAATGTTGGTGAGCATTCCATAGTTTTCAATACATAAGTATATAAAAGATGGCAATTCAAGTCATAAGTTAGTGAATATAGTGATTAGGGATGCTATGGTCCATGCAACAATCAAACCTTGACAATGTTTTACAAGTCTCAAACGTTAAAAGTATATACAATCAGCTAAGTGTACTTGGATCAACCAAGCAGGCTTGTCTTACCCATAGATCTATGACTTCGCTGGGCTAGCAATAGTTAATGATTGTACATATAACGCCATAACATGGTAATCACACAAGTTCAACTAACCACAACTTAACATGATGTATTGCCATAAAGTTTACAAGTCTCAAATAAGTTACAAGTGCAAAGTATAAGTTAACATGTTTCACCCCAAAGTGTGAAAGTATAAAAAGGGGTATAGAATACTCACTTGATCAAATAGTATATATTTGATGATTAATATGAATAATAATAAGCAACGATTCAACGTAATCTTTCACAATGCACCTAAAACAAAATATATATTTACAAGGTTACAATTTAATAATCTATTTAATGGTTTAACGAGACTAGGGTTTCAATTTGGTATTTGAGGGTCTTAATAATTTGATGACGTTGGTTAGCGAATCATATATATGTTTTAGTCCAAGAAAAATGTCATGTATCAAATTTTTAAGGAATTAAATCCTTTATAATAATTTGTGAAGGTTAATTATAAAATATATAATTCTATAATTATCATGATTAATCCATAATTGTATAGTGTCCAAATAATTAAATGATTTACCAATATTATATAAAGTCTAATTTTAAAAATATACTTTGCTAATTTTATTTTATAAGAAAATTGTTAAGGTGGTTAAAGTGATAAATTTATAGAAAATAATAGGATAGCTTTAAAATAACAAAATTTACAAAACATTTTTATTATAGTTTTCAGAAAATTTTAAATACTTTTTTAAAGGCTGAAAAGCCCAAAAAAATATATTGGAGGTCGCCGGGTTCGAACCCGGGACCTCTCGTACACGAAGTGAGTGGGTAACCAGTGAACCAAGGCTCTCAGCCGCGGTCATAATCCCGTTTTAAAACCCAAAAACACCAAGCACCAAATCCCCCCAAATCGTATGAACCCTAGGTTCAATCGTCCCCCAAATTGAAGCATCAAATGATGTTTTTAAACAAATAATGTTAGGGCTTTTATTCCCCAACTGAAATCGAGTATGTATGTATGTTCAATTACCCGAATTTCGCACGGATCGATGATGAACACTCGAAGAACAGCCGTGACTGTGTTGCGATTCGTTCGGTTATAATCAATGATGAAACTCCAATTCGTTTCACAGAAAGCTTCGAGTAAGCTAAATGATGAGAAGCCCTATGTTGATTTTGAGTTTTGATGCTCAGAAGATGATATTCGAGTAGTTGCAGGTTCGCGAAAAAGGTGATGATCGAATGCTTATGCTCGCGTTTGATTCAGATGAAATTGGGAGTTGTAATGATTAGTATCAGACAAACGTTCGTTTAAGTTTAGTTAATTTGATCATTATTATCCTTAAACGCTCAAACGGTTCTTTGCATTAGATAGCCTCGGTTACTCGATGATTCGAGTAGTAACCGATGGTTTAACTCAATTAAATCAGGCATTTAAGTTCGAACCTGCAGAAAGAATGATTTGGTCGGTTGGTTTAAGATTTGAAGAAAAAAACGGGTGATTTGAAGCCGCCGGAGCTCGGCCGAGAATGGCCGGAGCTCTCGCCGGATTCACGGGTTAAGAGTGGGCGGGGGTTGGGTTGTAACTGTTCAAGTTACAATTCGACCCCTGTAGTTTAACTTATTATTATTTTATGCTTAAACCTTTGTATTAAAGTTTGTAAATTAACAATAAACCCCCTTGAACTTTGTTTCTTTTTAAGTTTCAACCATTTTAAGTTTACTAACCTAATAAATTATTATTATTATTATTATTATTATTGTTATTATTACTATAATTTTTATTGTTATTATTTCATTTATTAAAATCATTATATTAGTTATTGTTATCTAATAATTATTATCTTTCAAGTTAAATGATTAATAAACCAATTATGGCATCAGTAACCTATAAGTCTCCTGAATGACACAACTAACCCATGCAAGAATTTAACAAAACTAAAAATAAATTAACCCAAAATTCAAGATGTTACAATAGTGAAGAATTCCTCTGAGAAGAGTGTGAAGAGGAGGATTCCAAGAAGGCACCTATCCTTCAAAAGAGAAGAAGAAGACTGTGATGACCAAGTTCATGAGAAAGAACTTGAGCAGAGAAAGAGCAAAAGAAAGGCAAGGAAGGCTTAAGAGATCAAGACTACTTTTGACTCTAAGCAGAAACAAGTTTTCATATCTATAGGATCAAAGTAGTAAGGACTGAAGACATAACCAAACTCTTCTGCTAAGAGTTCTGGTTCTGTTCAACTCATCTCAATAATAAGAAGAAGACTAATCTGCTGTGTACCATTGCTGCACAGCCTAGACCATCAAACTCTAAAAACAGTTCCCAGCCTGAAGGAATGTCTCAGCATCTGCAAAGATGAAGGTGGAGAAGGGATGTGACCAAAGCCAGTGTTGTTCCAGCAGATGACTCTAGTGAAGAAGAAAATGATATGTGTCATGTGTGAAAGTATGACTCACATTGCAAAGGATTGTCCTTACAATCCTAAAAGTACTATCCATATGGCCAAGACAAAGACTTCAAAGAGTTCCAAGAACATTCAAGCTTCGAAAGAAAACCTATTTCCTTCGGAAGCTCCAAGTCTAAGAAAAAGGGAAGTGGAAAATTACCCTCGGAAGAGAAGTTGGCCTCGGAAGAAAGGAGTTCTTTCGAAGCACTGAAGTCTGTTGCAGTGTCTGTAGAATCTTCCGAAGGTTCAGTCATCAAAACTTCCAAATTTCCAAAAGCTTCCGATGTTTTCAAGGTCAAGTCTAAGACTCCAATGGTGGTGTGGAAGTCTAAGAAAGACCAAGTGACTGAGAATTCTCCATCAAGAACAGCTCAAGATCCTCTTAGCATAACCATAGGATCTATTACTGTTGCATTACCTTCTGTTTCTGAGCCTAAGACAAGCAAGGCTTGGGTTTCCAAATGTAACTAATTCTTTTCATTGTACAAGGACAACTCAAGACAAACAAAAATGTCTGGATCATTGATAGTGGTTGTTCCAGGCACATGACAGGCAATAGGTCACTACTCTAGAACTTTGAAAGAATTGATGGAGGACCAGTTGCTTTTGGAGGAGATTAAGGTGGTTACATTTCTGGAAGGGGCATGGTCACAATTGGTAAGCTCAGCATTTAAAAGGTAAACTTTGTCAAAGAGCTTGGGTACAATCTTCTAAGTGTATCCCAATTTTGTGATCAGAGTCATAACATGCTGTTTACTGAGCATGAGTGCATTGTTCTCAAGCCTGGTGTGGTTATTCCTCATGAGCATATTCTGCTTAGAGCCCCCAGGAAAGGGAACATGTACAAGATGGATTTGCAAGAAACATCTCCCTCTGGAGAAGTTTTAAGCTTTATGGTCTAAAGCCAATAGTGATGAGTTTTTCCTATGGCATAAAAGAATGTGACATGTAAACTTTAAGAACATGCATAAATTAATAAGAATGATTTGGTAACTAGAATACCAAAGAAAGAGTTTACAAGTGATGATCATTGTGTTGCTTGCCTGAAAGGGAAGCAACACAAGGTATCTCATAGGCCTAAGGAAAGGAACTCGATCACTACACCCCTACACTTGTTACATATGGATCTCTTTGGCCCCACCAGTGTAATAAGTCTAGGAAGGACCTCTTACTGCTTAGTGATCACATATGACTTTACAAGATTCACTTGGGTTTTCTTCCTTTGAACTAAGGATGAGACTCTTAAGATTCTAAAGAGTTTCATCTTGAAGATTGAGAATCAATCTGATCACAAGATCAAAATCACAAGATGTGATCAGGGAACTAAATTCAAGAACCAAATCCTTTATGCTTCTGTGATGAAAATGGTATTGCACGACAAAACAGTGCTCCCAGGACTCCTCAACAGAATCGTGTTGCTGAGAGAAGAAACATGACACTGATTGAAGCTGCAAGAACAAAGCTCTCTGACTCTAAGCTGCCCATCACCTTCTGGACAGAGGCAGTCAACACTGCCTGCTATGTGCAGAATAGAGTTTTAGTGGTCAAGACTCATGGCAAGACTCCTTATGAACTTTGGTACAAGAGGAAACCTTTCATTGGTTTTCTCTGGTCATTTGGATGTCCTTGCACTATCTTAAATACGAAAGATCAAATTGCCAAGTTTGCTGAGAAATCAGATGATGGACACTTTATTGGTTACTCTTCTCAAGCTAAGGCTTATAGAGTGTACAATCTTAGAACGAAAATTGTGAGGAGTTAGCCAATGTGACTTTCAATGAACACACACCCTGTGTGGTTGGTACTGGTCCTGATCGGCTATTTGATCTTGATTTAGTTACCAACTGTTTTAAAAAATCTTGTGCGAATGTTTCAGGATCTATGGAAAATATAAATATAGGTGATCCTCATCCAAGATTTGAGCTAAGAAGACCTTCAAGTCATACATCTTCAACTCCAGTTGGAACTACTTCTGCTAATGAGGTTTCTATGAGCACTACAATGACAAACTCAGCTGATACATTTGGGGTGCCTTCAAATTCTAGTTTAGAGGCTCCACAACCAGATAAAAACATCTCAATTATGGAAGACAACAATGGTGGTGGTGACAGTGACCAAGAATTTCTTGATGCCACTAATCACACTATAGATGAGAACATCAATGATGTCACACACTGCTTGGTTTATGTTTCTCTTGAAAAGTGTGCTGATGTAGTGGGAGAAACATCCATGCCATATCTAAATTTCTCTAATTTAGATCTTTCTCAGCAACTTGCTATGATCCCTTAGCTTAGGATCCACAAGTCTCACCCCACCACAAACATCATTGGAGATGTTGTCACAGGGGGAAGAACAAGAGGACAAACCCATGAAGCAAATGTTTGTCTTCACTCTTGTTTCTATCCCAAATAGAGCCAAAGAAAGTTGATGAGGCTCTAAAGGATGGAAGTTGGGATGAACCTATGCAACAAGATCTGCTTCAATTCAAAAGGCAAAAAGTTTGAAACCTTTGTCATCTTCCTTATGGGAAGACTACCATTGGAACCAAATGGGTGTTTAGTAACAAGAAAGATGATAGAGGCATCATCATCAAGAACAAAGCTAGACTAGTTGTTCAAGGATACACACAAGAAGGAGGGATTGATTACACTAATGTCTTTGCTCTAGTAGCAAGATTAGAAGCTGTTAGGATATTCCTGGCATTGGCTGCATCTAAGAACTTCAAGCTCCTTCAGATTGATGCAAAGTGTGCCTTTTTGTATGGAGTGATTGATGAAGAGGTATATGTCAGACAACCACCTGCTTTTGTAGACCCTCATCATCCAGATTATGTCTGCAAGCTTGACAAAGCTCTTTATGGGCTACATCAGGCACCTAGGAAATGGTATGAGACACTGTCTGAGTATCTTTGTAAACATGGATACAGGAGAGGTACCATAGATGGAACTCTCTTCATCAAAGGACAGGGAAATGACATATTGCTAGTTCAAGTGTATGTGCATGACATCATCTTTGGTTCAACTAATCCAAAGCTCTGCAAAGACTTTGAGAAGCTGATGAAAGACAGATTTGAAATGAGTGCCATGGGGGAACTCAATTTATTTCTGGGAATTCAAGTGAAGCAAGTTGAAGATGGCATCTTCATAAGTTAGTCAAAGTATGCTCAGGACATACTCAAGAGGTTCAACATGACTCATTGTAAAATTACTAAGACACCCATAGCTAGAAACCACTCCCTTGGACCTGATCTTCATGGGGAATGTGTAGATGAGCATTTATACAGGGCAATGATTGGGTCTCTTATGTATCTTACTGCTAGTAGGCCTGATATTATGTTTGCTACATGAATATGTGCAAGATATCAAGCCAACCCTAAGATGTCGCACCTTATCACTATCAAGAGGATTCTAAGATACCTCAAGGGTGCTTCAACACTTGGTTTATGGTACCCTAAGAATCCTGATTTAATCTGTATGCTTATACAGATAGTGATTATGGTGGTTGCAACATGACTACAAAGTCTACATCTGGGGGATGGTAGTTCCTTGGTGGAAGGGTTGTCTCATGGCAATGCAGGAAACTCCTGTGTCTCTGCATCAACTGTTAAAGCTGAATACATTGCTACTGCAAGCTGCTGTGCTCAAGTGCTTTGGATTCAGAATCAGATGTTGGACTATGGGTTAAACTTCAAGGAGACTCCCATTCACATAGACAACAACAGTGTTATCTCAATCACAAAGAATCCTATGCAGCACTCAAGGACCAAGCACATTAATATCATGTATCATTTAATAAGAGATAACTATGAAGAGTGATTAATTAAAATAGTCAAAGTTCACAAAGATGAACAATATGCTGATCTGTTTACAAAGGCTTTTGATGTACAGAGATATAAATACCCAATATGAGCTATTGGGATGATAAACTTTGAGTAGATTTTTCTTAAAACTAATTCTTATTATTTCTTAAAATATGTGTTTCATAAGTTGTCTAGTTCATCACTTTCATAAGCTCATGTGTTCTTTGGATAGAAATTTCTTTTTGAAGACTTTCCTAAGATTTTTGAAAATTTCTGATACTTCGGAAGTTATGCTTTTAGCTTCGGAAGCAAATCATGTCTTCAAAATAAATAACTGTCTAAGAAATTTAGCTTCAGAAGAGTTCTCATATCTATCTTCTGAAGCTTAAATACTTGTCTGAGACGCTTACTTATTTTCAAGTACCATTTACTTCCGAAGCGAAATTAACTCTCGGAAGCTTTGTATTTTATATACAAGGCAATCAAGTTTTAATTTCTCTTCCGAAGCAAGATTTTCAAAACACTCAGGAAAATCTTCCAAAGTCATTTTAGCTTCGGAAGCTTTTTAATTAAAACTTCCCAAAATTAACCTTCGGACGCTTTTTGACTTCCAACAAAACTACTTTTTGAGCAAAAGTAAACTACATTTTTAGAGGTGGGATCGACATCCGTATTTCAAAGTTATCCTCTTTCATTAAACTTTATCTGAAATCCCTCTCACCTATAAACCCAATGGTTTCCCCCTCTTTCTATCATCAGTTCTTCCTCCAAACCTAAAATCCCAAATTCTCTCAGAAATTTCTTTCTTCCTTCTTTCTTCATCATTAAGCTACCACAAAATGTCCAACCTTGCTCACAGAAATGATCCCAACTTTACTATGCAGCTACACAGGGAACATAATCATGTTGCTCTGTAAAGTTCTGCAAAAGATCCTCATTTCTCAGAGCATTGTTGATTCTTAGCTTTGTCCAACTATTTCACCTCCCTAACCATTGATCCTCCATTCTATGAGGATCATTTGCTTGAATTCTGGTTATTGAATTAGTGGTTTTTATGTGTTTATGATGGGTTTTATCCGGTTATGTGTTTATGTGCATATGGGTTATGTTTGTGCTCGGGTGTGTGTGTTTTTAGATATTTTTTCTAGGTGTTTTGAACTCTTTGCAAGCGGGTTAAAAGGAAGAACACCTAAGTTGCATCAGGTGAGTTGTAGACCTTGGTTTTTGCTTGTTTTCAAACAACTTGGGGCTGAAAATGTATTTCAATGATTTTCCAATGTTTGAGTATGTATGCCGTATGTATTATGCATGATTGAATGTGATTCTTGAATGCTCATAGGTTGTTCATGTTTAGAATAGCCACATTAAGCTTTGAACAGATGGATTTGATGATTGGGTTGAAAACATACCCGAAACATGTTGAACAGAAGGTCCATGCGCCTAGATAAGGCTCATGCGCCTGAAAATGCCTTAGAAAGAATTAAGTGTAATCCATGCGCCCAAATAGTAGCCCATGCGCCTAAGATTACCTTAGAAATGTTTAAGTACAACCCATGCGCCTGAACAGTGGCCCATGCGCCAAGAAATGTTAGCCGGATGACTAAGTGTAAGGCCATGCGCCCCAATAGTGCCCATGTGCCCATGTGGCTAATGCGCCTAAATGTCCATGCGTCTGAATTACTCATGCGTCTAAGTGTTCATACGCACAAGTAGTGCCCATGCGCCTGAATAGTTCATGCGCCTAAAGTGAAAATGTTTAAGTGTTGGCTGATGCGCCTACATAGTAATGAAACGCCCGAACAGCTCATGCGCCCAAATAGTTCCCATACGCCCAAATAGTTCCCATGCGCCTAAGCACTTAGAAATTTTTACAGAAATTTTTTGGGAGTCTGTGCATTAGGGTTTTGACCGAAGTTGACTAAGGGCTTATTAATGATGATGTTTCATGCATGATATTGTAGGGATCGAGATCTAGTTTGATCAATTAGATTAGATTAGGATTTGCAGCGGAATAGCACACGAATTACACGAAATTCTAGCAAGAATAATATGAATATTCAATCAAACAGTAACAGTTATAGAGAGAGTTTTCTGCAAAAAGAATGTTTTCATTCATGCACAAGCTTCCCGTAAAGGGAAATCAGGTCAACATTCCTTTTATAAGGAATGTGACATCAGCTAACGTCACATGATAGTGACATCTAACTGATTTATACAAACAACTGAAATTATACTAAACTACTGAAGATGTCCACAACAACTGAGGACACCTTCATTAGAATCTATGTATAAACTAACATTATAACTACTAAAGTTATAACATGTGAAGTATAAGAACTTCAGATGTTTTACATAATATAAAACTACTTATTACAAACTACTGAAATATAAACCATCACAACTACTAAAGAGAACTACTTCAGCTATTGTGACAACTTCTGAAAACTTGATCTTCAGACTTTGTCTTCAGTAGTTGTCTTCAGACTTTGTCTTCAGCAGTTGTCTTCAGACTTTGTCTTCAGCAATTGTCTTCAGACTTTGTCTTCAGACTTTGTCTTCAGCAGTTGTCTTCAGACTTTGTCTTCAGCAGATGTAGATCACTTCAGTTGTTTTGATGTCTGTGGGACTTAAAGGTTTTTCTGATCTGGCTCATTGGTTCTTTCGGTCCAACAAACTCCCCCTGAGCCAATGTAGCCAAAACGTTTAAAATTATTGAGGTCCCACTTATTGGCAGAAACAAAATTTGGATCAGCTCAGAATTCTTCAATTTTAAGCTCAGGCCAGGGAAGAAATTTTAAAAGGTTTGATTGGCAAAGGATGAATGGGAACTCTGTCTTGGGGAATTGGACACAGAGCTGTTACCCCATCCATGAAACCTACTTCCCAATAATGAGTCTGTAAGACTCTCTGACATAAGCCTCAAGGAAAACAACTTGTTTTTCCATTGTGAGTTCTTCAGCTCCACTTTCAAAGAAGAACTCAAGCCATAGTACTCAGATAAGTACTTAATATGCTTTCCATTTTTCAGCTCCACAGTTGTTATCTCTGTATGCAAACTCATCAGGATGAGTGCCTTCAAGCAATAACTGGAGCTCATTTCTTCTTATTTCTTCAAGCTTCTTGTAGATTAACCCCTTCTTTACCATTTTGTTTTCTAGTAAAGTTTTGGAGTCATTTTAGACTTGTAAGCTCTCTTGAAGTCATCAAGAATTTCCCAGGGTGACACTACAATGGCCAGCATTATCACAGCATCGACAATCTTCTGTACTTGGCCATTGTATCTGCTTGGAATCTTCATTTTGTGAATTGTGTCACTTACTCTGGGGTCAGGCCAAATTCTCACTCTCTCTTTCTCATATTGGAATGTAAATCTGAGAGCATACAACCTCTGAGCATGTTTCTTCATATCTTGTATGGATGACGACTTGGGAAACTCTTTATCAATCATCCTTAACAGTTGCTCATCATGTTGTTTGTGTTCTTCTTCTTCTTCAAGTTTGACTTTTACCATTTGCCTTTGAAAGTCAGGTGTGATTGTTGTTGGTTGACTCCTAGGCTCAGGCATTTTTATTTTGAGAATAGTAGAGAGTAGCAGACTATCATCCTCATCATCATCTTCTTCTTCTTCTTCCATCCTCAACACCCTTCTCTTCCTCTTAGGTGCATCATTAGTAATGGGTTCAGTAGGTTCTTAGGTAAAGGAAGTGGTTTTGAGTGTTGTGAAGGTGGTTGTTTTGGATTGGGTGATAGTGCAGGCTGCTCTAGCATCTTGGATTTGAGTGAAGCTTTGGATAGTTTTGCCATGTCAGTCCTTTTCCTAGCACTAGCTTCATCAAGAGCTTCTATGATCAATCCTTTGTTAAATACTTCAGAAGAACAGATTCTGGTGGTTATCTCCAAAATACTGTCTCTGGACCATGACTTTACTTCAATGATCGACCTTCCCAGATGTTTTGATATAAATCTTGCCATAGTTTCCAGCCTTTATCTTTCTTTCTGACTCTAACTTGCCCATCTTTGTTCAATTTCTTAAATCTCTAACCTTCTGATCTCATAGTCAAGTTTGGCAGTGTCAAATCCTTGTCTGAAGAGTTGATCAATAATCTTATCCATAGATCTGCTATGTTTCAGATCAGCTTCTTTGATCAATTCCTCTAACTTTTTCTCACCTTTAGTCTTTTCAGAGGATTTCTTCCTTTTGTTGGTGATCATCTCTTTTTCTTTCTACTCTTTTTCTGCTTCCTCTTCAGCTCTTTTTCTTTCGTCTACTTTCACTGACTTAGACTCTCCCTTTTTGGTTGCATTCGGTTCAGGGGTTTGAATGTCAGAAAGTTTCTTAGAAACCGCAACATCAACTAAAGATTGAAGAGTAGAGGAAAGCCTCTCATCAATGGCTTGATGTACAATGTTTGTGATTATGGAAGTGATGAGAGGTAAGGATGTTTGAAAGGCAGCAACCATTTGCTCAGAGGGGTTCTGTCCCTGAGAAATGGCACCTAAAGCAGAGGCTGGTGGCAAGTTTGTTAAGAGTGGCTCAGTATTTGGGATAGTTTGAGGAGAAACTGCCATTTGTGGGTGAATGTGGGCAGATGGACTTGATTCTTGTGACATTTCGACAAGCAGTTCTTGTAGTCTGCATACCTCAGTCTCAAGAATAGTATTTTGGGCTAGAACATCAAAAAAAAGCTAGGTCATCATCAGTCTGTGCTAAATCAGCTGACCTCCTGATGAAATCAGGATGAACATGTGCTGAGTGTAGATCAGTATTCACATGTGCCCTTATTTCTCGGAACTGGGGACTTCCTGCCTCAGGATAATGTCCTTCATTGGCAGTTGCCTCGGGTGAGGACCTAGAAATGATTCCAGCTTCATCCTGATCATGTGCTGAATAAGGAGAAGAGGCAGCCTCACCAGATGTTCTAATCTCCTCCTCTACACTAGGAGATTGAACTCTGTAATCCCTGTGTGTGGGTTATCAGCTACATTATAATCCTCTCCCTCAATGGTTGAGGTTTTCCCAGTAGTAATAGGTTTCTGGGGATGGGTAGAGGAATGTAGTTGAGTCAACACTTGTGCAATAACCATAGTTGGGCTTGTAGGGGTGGCTTCAGTGGGAGATAGCTGTGAAAAGGGTTTCACCTGGTGAGAATGGTAGTCTCCAATGGCAATCCTCTCAAGTGAGAGAGATTCCAGTAATGTGGTTTCCCCATTTTTGGTTGCATCAGGATCCTGTTGAGAGGATACCTGAGCGGTTTCAGCTGGTAGAGTCCTGGAAACTACAGGGGGATTACTACCCATAGTTTCATCTTGCCATTGTGTTGCAGGGGCATCATCAGGGGACTCATCTCCCTGAGTAGCCTTTTTGGGTTGTTTGGAGTAACGTTTGGAGGGGACTTTGGATCTGGAGGATGAGGCTGTGGTACCTTCTTCTTGGGTTTTAGCAGTTGGCAGCCTCTTTGAGGTGTGGGTCAGAGTTGTGCCTGGAGTATACCTCTGGCAAAACTACCACAGCAAGGACTCCAAGGCCAACAGGGCCATCAGATTGTAACTGATTCATGATTATGGCCATAAGAAACCTTGGATATAATAGCCATCTGTTAGCTACAGGTTTCATTGTCAGATCTTTTAATTCTAAAAATATAATTTCAGAAAATTTAAGCTTTGACGTTCAAGAATAGAATACAATACCTGCTGCCACCTGGATGACATTTGATCCCATGAAGAGGTTTTGGGGGCAAGACAAACATTGATCATGTGAAAGATAAGGCGTTCAGCATCATGAAAGTGCTTCTTCAGAATGGTAGTAGCACTTAGGTTGCCCTCATAGCCATGATTAAAGAATGAGAGATCAATGGTGCCCTTTGGGTATTTGGTGACAAAGGTAGCATCATTCAGATCTAGCGTTTGGCGAATGATAGCAGGAGTGACAATCACCTTCTTCTTGTTTACAAATGGCTGGAGAGTGATCGCAACATCATTCTCACCAATATGGATGGTGACATTTGTCTAGAATTGACAAAGAGAGTCGGGATAGATGGTAGGATTCAGAAGAAAAGCTGTTCGATACTGGGAATCAGCCATCAGATCAATAGCATCATCAAACTTAGTCCAAAAAGTCGATTTTGTGAAGTAAGCAACACAGTTGTGTCGAGGTTTGATTTGCATGGTCACCATTAATGGGAGATGAATGTTCGGAAATCGATTTATGAAAAGTTTGAAGCTAGGGTTAGCTATTTATAGGTTATGAAACGGCTGAAAGAAAACAGCTGAAAGTTTTGGTTTTAGTCATCAGTTGTAGAAAACGAATGAAGACATGGTTTTAACTTTCAGGTGTTGTAAACAACTGAAGACTTGGTGTTTGTCATCAGTAGTTGAAAACTACTGAAGACTTGGTTTGCTTCAGTTGTTTTGAAATGAAACAGCAGTTGTTAGAAACAATTGAAGAATAAACTTACTCATCAGTTGTTGTCATCAATTCACATATCTCAGTTGTTTCATTTGACCTTAACACTTACTCGGCAGGTTATCTGATTTTCAGATGTTTCATTGGTCATGAGTACTTATCTGTTAGAATAGACGTCAGTAGTTGTAACCACTTCAGTACTTTGCAATAGATAAAGTACTTCAGTACTTTAAGGAATTTACTTTTCAGTAGTTATGAAAAACTACTAAAGCTAAAATAGCTTCAGTACCTATTCGTGACAGTTGTATACTGATGCTAATCAGTACGTGGGAGCTAAGATCATCAGTAGTTGTCAATTTATTCAAGCTGCAGCATACCAAGCCTTAGCACAAGATTTTGAAAAGTTGCACTGTCCAAAGGCTTAGTAAATATATCTGCAAGCTCACAGCACTAGGAACAAACTTGGATCAATCAGACCTTTTTCATAACAATCCCTGATAAAATGATGTCTGATCGCAATATGTTTGGTCCTAGAATGCTGGACAGGATTCTTAACAATACAAAGAGCTAAAGCACTGTCCATTAGTAAAGGAGTCTTAGTCTCTGTAATGTCATAATCCAGTAATTGATTCTGAAGCCAGAGTACCTGAGATGTACAACTTGCAGCAACAATGTACTCTGCTTCAGTAGTGGATGTAGCAATAGAGGTTTGTTTCTTACTCTGCCAAGAAACCACACAGTTGCCTAGAAATTGGCATCCACCAGAGGTGGATTTTCTGGTCAATTTACACCTGGCATAGTCACTATCAGAAAAAGCAACTAATTTGCAAGAGTGCCAGTGGAATACCAAAGTCCTAGAGATTCCTTGCAAATATCTAAAGATCCTTTTGACTGCAATCATATGGGATTCTTTAGGTGCTGCCAGAAATCTAGCACAGACACAAGTTGCAAACATAATGTCTGGTCTAGAAGTTGTAAGATACATCAAGGAACCAATCATACATTTGTAAAGAGTTTCATCAACTGCTTTACCTTTCTGATCAGCATCCAGTTGTGTGGTGCTGCACATGGGAGTAGAACAGGGCTTACAGTTTTGTATATCAAATTTTTTCAACAAATCCTTTATATATTTTGACTAATGAATGAAAGTTCCATCAGCCTTTTGTTTGATTTGCAACCCAAGAAAGAACTGTAATTCTCCCATGGCACTCATTCAAACTTTTGTTGCATCAACTTAGTAAAGGCATCACACAACTGTGGATCCGAGGATGCAAAAATAGTATCATCAACATAAATTTGAACAAGGAGCGTATGCATGCCTACTTTCTTAATGAACAAGGTTTTATTTATGGAGCCTCTAGTGAAATTATTTTGAAGAATAAAGTTTGACAGTGTTTCATACCAGGCTCTTGGTGCTTGTTTTAGTCCATAAGAGCCTTATCAAGCTTATACACCCAATCTGGATGTTTATGATCTTCAAAACCTAGTGGTTGGCACACATAAACTTCTTCTTTTATTTTACCATATAAGAATGCACTTTTGACAACCATTTGAAAAACTTTGAGATTATGAAAAGCAGCATAAGCTAAAAACAATGTGATTGCTTCTAGTCTGGCTACAGAGGCAAAGGTTTCATCATAATCAATACCTTCTTCTTGTGAAAACCCTTGTACAACCAGTCTGGCCTTGTTCTTGACAATTTGGCCTTTTTCATCAGTTTTATTCCTAAACACCCATTTAGTGCCTATTGCACACTTACCTTGGGGAAGAGGAACCAGTTCCCACACTTGCTGCTTTTGAAACTGAAGAAGCTCAAGTTGCATAGCTTCAACCCATCCATTGTCTCTTAATGCAATATGATAATTCTTTGGCTCTTGTTGACTGATGAAGAGAGCATAGAAGCAGAAGTTGGACAATTGACTTCTGGTTGAAACCCAAGCATTAATGTCACCAATGATCTGAGACATGGGATGATTCTTTAGTTCTGGATACTCAATAAGAACTGCGCAAGTGTTTGTAGGTGATTCGGCAGCAACAGATGGTGATCCAGATTCTTGAAACCTAGAATGAGATGACAATTCAAATGAAGTAGAGGATTCAGAGATCTCATCAGCATTGTTATGGATGGAACTACTGAAGCTACAGGAACATCAAGTTTAGTAGACTCAGGCAATTGATCACTAAAACTTGCATTGATACCAACAGATGGATAACATGTTGCAGAAAATGATGGATTCATAGAACCTGCAACATTTGGAGACTGATAAAGAACATATTGCAGTATGTCCAGATCAAATAACTCCACAGGATTTTCTGGGATTTTCTACTTTGGAGATGTTGGGTTTGATAGAACACAAAGTAATCAGTTCAACCTTTTAAACTTTCTGAAAACGCAGCGGAAGTATAGAATTATAACATGTTTATAATCTGAAAAATCCATATTCAATGATGTTTTAAGATGAAAACAAACCCAAAACAAAAGGATCTAAATATGTGAATGAACAAGCTATGAACACAAGTTAAGCAAAATAAAATCACAGCTTCAATGAGCTGTGATAACTACCTTATTCCAGCCAAAAAAAACGACCAAGAAAGGGTTGAATATGCTTATGAATCGGCCAAGACTCCAAGGAAGAATCCCTCAAGCTCGTATACCCCAAGCCTCCTTGCAATCACCTTCTTGTTAGGAAGATTCACCACCAAAAAAGCTTCAAAACCCTCTAATAACAAGCTGCTGGAACCGTGGTTATGGAGAGAGAGGAGAGAGCTTTTTTTATTTATTGAATTTCAAGAGATTGGATGGAGAGAATCATATGAACAAGACTAGTTAATGTGTGTGTTCATCAAGGAAAAAGGTCCAATCCCCTAACAAAGGGGGGGGCGGCCGATAAATGGGTTTTAAAAGGGTTTCCCCCCTTTTTTGATGGAACACATACACATAACTTAAAATGTCTTGTAACTAGACATACAATTAACCATTTAATTGTATGTACAAGTTATATAACTTATACAATTAATCAAATAACTTGTAAGTTATAATCTCTCATTATTATTTTGTGTCATCTAACCAATTTATATAACACTCAAATAATATTATTGAACAAAATATCCTAATAAGTTGTTCCCTCTCATATGCAACTTATTTAGAAAACCCATTTTCTAATTGGTGTAAACATTTAATTGTATGATCATATCATCAATTGAATATTAATTGGTGTTTGCTAAGCTTGTTATTGGGTATAACCCGACTTGGATCATAACGTACTAACCACATCAATATTCTACGTGTCTTGGGCACACAGAATCCAACAATCTTCCACTTGCCTAAGATTTAAAGAAGATTGATGCAAGCAGCAAATACCGCCTAACAACGGTTTACTGCCCTTATACGCATGACTTATAGCCATTCAATAACATCATTCCTTTCAAGTACCCTACTTGAAAGATTTAGGTGAATTAATCATCTATCCTTTTGTTACAGATGCCATGTTAAATCCAAGGACACAGAATGATCATTCCTTGTTGATTTAACTTAATCATGCCTTAGATATCTAACTCTCAACGAATAAGAGGAACAAATTCCATCTTGACTACATACGTTTCTCACAAACACCTCGTATCATACCTGAACATACCCTTATGTACTGTCCATTATTTCATGGCAGTGAAGAATCAGTTCAAGGCATAATACTTGGTGAATATCAAAACCCAATATGTATCTCAGGTCAGAGGATACCAAATGATATTCGCCTTTACTCAAAATTACTTATGATCAATCAATAAGATTCCATGTAGTAAAGTTTCAGTTGCGGGTTGGTCCAATATTTGCATCCCACAAATATTTATGAACCTTGGTAGCAACCCATTGCTCTATATTCATCCATATGAATATCAACCAATCCAAGTTCATAATAATCTTACCCTCACACTTGTTCCCACAAGTATGAACGACTACGGACATTTAGAGTAAACAATTTACTCATGGAATAAACATGCTAAATTGGAACATTAATTGAAACATTTTAACCAAATAATTTTATTCAAATAATAAAGAGTTCCACATATCCAAACACAAAATTCACAGATCAAATCCAATCACTAGAATATCGAAGTCCCATGGCACAAGTATGACCTTCATGCTTTGCATTTTCAAGGAGCTTCGTGAGAGGATCCGCAATGTTCTGATCCCTATGAACTTTGCGAATACATATCTTTCCCTTTTCAACTTCATCTCGTATGTAGTTGAATCTCCGCTCAATGTGCCTTGTCTTTTGATGAGCACGAGGTTCCTTGATTTGAGCAATCGCACCCTCGTTATCACAAAAGATCTCTAGGGGTCCTGAATGGAAGGGACAACCCCTAAATCAGCAATGAATTTCTTTAACCATGCAGCTTCTTGAGCTGCCAATGAGGCGGCGACGTATTCTGATTCTGTAGTTGATAGAGCCACCACCTCCTGTTTGGAGCTTTTCCAAGAGACCGCTCCTCCATTCAGAATGAAAATATATCCCGATTGTGACCGAGAATCATCACGATCGGTTTGGAAACTCGCATCTGTGTAACCTTTTACAACGAGTTCCTCATCACCGGATCCATAGATTAAGAACATATCTCTTGTCCTCCTTAGGTATTTAAGTATGTTCTTTACAGCCATCCAATGACTGTTTCTAGGGTTTTGCTGGAAACGGCTTGTTATGCTTAAGGCGCATGACATGTCCGGTCGAGTGCATATCATCGCATACATGATGGATCCAATAGCAGATGCGTATAGGATAGCCTTCATTTTATCCTGCTCATCCTTTGAGCTAGGACATTGAGTCGTACTCAATATCGTTCCTCTTTGAATAGGTACGGTACCTTTCATAGAGTTCTCCATCTTGAACCTTTTCAAGATTTTATCAATATACGCACTTTGATTTAAACCAATCAACAGTCTAGATCTATCCCTATAGATCTTTATTCCCAGAATATAGGCGGCTTCTCCAAGATCCTTAATGGAAAAACAACTTCCAAGCCAGGTTTTTACACTTTCCAAGGTTGGAATGTCATTTCCAAATAGTAGTATGTCATCAACATACAATACTAGGAAAGTTATTGTGCTCCCACTAGCCTTCTTATACACACAAGCCTCATCGGCGTTTTTGATGAAGCCAATTTCTTTACCTCCTCATCAAAACGATGATTCCAACTTCTCGATGCTTGTTTCAATCCATAGATTGATTTCTTTAACTTGCATACTTTATTAGGATGTTTTGGATGGACAAAACCTTCAGGCCGAACCATATAAACATCTTCCTCAAGATATCCATTTATGAAAGCGGTTTTGACATCCATTTGCCAAATCTCATAATCATAATGAGCAGCTATGGCAAACAATATCCTTATAGACTTTAGCATCGCAACAGGTGAGAAGGTTTCATCATAATCAACCCCTTGAGTTTGAGTGAAACCCTTTGCTACAAGTCTAGCTTTATAAGTATCCAAGTTTCCATGCATATCGGTTTTCTTCTTGAAAACCCACTTACTCCCAACTACCTTGGAATTAAGAGGTGGTACAACAAGTTCCCAAACTTGATTGTCATACATGGATTGCATCTCAACGTTCATGGCCTCAAGCCATTTATCACAATCCAAATTGGACACTGCATCATGGCATGTGGTTGGTTCATCTGAATCTACCACATAGCATCCATCCATGAAAAATCCGTATCTTTCAGGTGGATTACTAGTTCTACCACTTCTACGAACGTTTTGAGTGTATTGATCAACCACTTGATCAACTTAAACCTCCTCATGTTGAGTGCTAGTTTCAACCAAACGTGCATCGGGTTGTGGTTCTTGATCCTCCTCAAGATCCACTGTTCTACTGCCAGTTCCTTCCATAAGGAAATTTGCTTCTAAGAACTCACCCTTTCTGGCAACAAATACCTTTTGTTCTAGTGGATCATAGAAATAATATCCCATAGAATCTCTAGGATATCCAATAAAGATACACTTGGTGGATCGAACTTCCAATTTGTTTGGGGTGGGAGTCTTAACATAAGCCTCACAACCCCAGACCCTTAAGTATGATAGGGATGGAACTCTTCCATGACATATCTCAAAAGGTGTCCTTTCCACCTTTTGGTTGGGGCCATATTTAAAATACGGGCCGCGAAGAGCAAAGCAAAACCCCAAAATGATAGAGGTAATGTGCTTCTAGCCATCATAGATCGGACCATATCCAATAAGGTTCGATTCCTCCTCTCAGACACACCATTGTGTTGTGGTGTTCCAAGTGGAGTGAGTTGTGAGACAATCCCACAACTCCTAAGATGATTTTGGAAAGCGTCACTTAGGTATTCACCTCCTCTATCGGTACGGAGAACATTAATTGACTTGTTGAGTTGATTTTCCACCTCATTCTTGAAGATTTTGAACATTTCAAAAGCTTCATCTTTGTGTCTTAATAAGTACCCATACCCATAGCGACTATAATCGTCGGTAAAGGTAATGAAGTATCTCTCACCATTCCTAGTCATTGGCTTAAAAGGACCACATACATCCGAATGTATGATTCCTAATAAATCTTTTGCCCTTTCGTTAGTTCCACTAAAGGGTGCCTTAGTCATTTTACCTTGTAAACAAGATTCACACACATCAAATGAATCACATTCATTTGTTTTTAAAAGACCATTCTTTTGAAGAGTTTGTATACGTTTCTTGTTTATATGACCAAGACGACAATGCCAAAGATAGGTATCACTCAAATCCAACTTGAGTTTTTTGGTGTTAGTATGGTACAATGAACTATTTAAAGCATTTTCATGAACCAATTCATAAATACCATTAATGGGTATAGCTTTAAAATAGAACATATTATTTAAAGAAACATGAATATCATTTTCAATAAAAGATAATACATAATAATAAAGTCTTAATTGGGATACAGAAATAATGTTCCTAGTCAAACTAGGAGCATACAAAATATTCTTCAAAATAACATCCAAGCCACTTGGAAGTTTTAGGATGTAGTCCCCACGAGCTTCAACTTGGACTTTGGTTCCATTGCCCATGAAGAGGCTAACATCCCCTTGATTGAAGTCCCTACTTCTTTTGAACCCCTGCAACAAATTGCAAATATGAGTTCCACATCCGGTATCTAATACCGATGTGTTTGAAGATGTAACATTAAGATCAATATGAATCATGTATATTGTACCTGAGGTCTGCCCGGCATCCCTCTTGGCTTTCAACTCTTGGAGATGGACAGGACAATTTCTTGCCCAATGTCCAATCTCCCCACACTTGAAGCATGGGTCATTGGTAGCAACCTTTTGCCTCTTCTCTTGTGGTTTGGGTGGCACCCTTGCCACCCCTTTCCCCTTTCCCCAAACGGGTCCCTTACCCTTGGCAACCTTTGCCTTGGGTGCGGGATGAGGCCTTTTCTTGTTCCCACCTTCATTGATGGTGAGAACGGGTAAAACCCTTTTACCCATGGCCGCCTCGGCCGTTTTCAGCATTGAGTGAAGCTCACCAATGCTTTTGTCCCAAGCATTCATGTTGTAGTTTAACACGAATGTCTCGAACTTCTTGGTAAGGCCATTAAGGATCAAATCCGTGGCCAGTTCCTTTGAGACAGGACAATTAAGCCTCTCGAGGCGGTCAATATGACTTTTCATCTTAAGTACATAAGATGAAACATATTGGTTGTCGTCCATACGACATGCATGGAGTGCTCGAACCGTTTCGAAGCGCTCAACCCCTGCTTGCGTTTGGAACGTTTCCTTGAGCTGAGTTATCATGTCATATGCTCCGTGATGTTCATACTCCTTTTGGAGATCCGGAGTCATGCTAGCTAGCATGAGACAGGACACTTGGATAGAGTCCTCAGTGTACTTGAGCCAATTGTTGTAGGCCTCTTCATCATCCTCAGTAGGTTGATCGGGGATAGGGTCGTCTAAAACATATGATCTTCTCTCTTGCTTGAGAACAATTCTCAAGTTTCGATACCATCAATAAAATTGTTTTGATTTAGACGTTCCTTTTGGAGAATCGCTCGTAATGATTGGTTGGACGCGGATGAGTTATTGTGATTTTCATTGTTGGTGGCCATCTACAAAATTTAACAAAGATCTATTTTAGTATTTTCGATATTGTTATTTTTAATAATTAATGCCTTTTAAGGTCATTTTTATATTAAAGTCTAGAACCCAACATTACATTTAAATTGTGGTTAGGTGACCTTTATCCCACGATTTAAATTAATAAGGTGGTCAACGATTTACGGTTGCAACCATTTACAACTTCTAGAGGTATGGGATCGACTTTAAACATCGTATGTAAAGTCGGCATGTTAATCCCATCAACACCATTTGGAAACCACACCGTAGGTGATCCATTTGACATGGTTTGCAAATCAAGATACCCTACTTGCACCTACGTGTGAGTTTGCCAAAATAAGTGGTTAGGTGACCTTTATCCCACAAATAAGGCATTCTCACCTCAAGTCACAAGTTCCCTCAAAATGGTTACGTGACCTTTATCCCACTAAGAGTTCCCAAGTTACTCAAGTGTTGTGTAAAAGGACGGTGTTGATCTTGTTAAAAAAATTAGAGATTTCATAATACAAGTTTTAGAAAATTCTATGTACTTGTATTTGCATGCTTTCAAATACATGGTACCCTATGGTCCTTTGATTAAAACCAATTTTTAATCCTTAAAATCATTAAATCATATTAATAAAATTTTATTACCTTTTAATGATTAAGAAACATCATTTTTATAGCTTGTTAAGTTTGTTAATTAGTTTGTAATGCATATCAAGATATCAACCATACAATCAAATAACAACATACAAACAAGCATAAACATAAACAACCATTATGTGCATAACCATAGCTACTATTGTGACCACACTTGTTTGCCATCACAAGTGTGGTCATTAGGTCTTTCTTAAGGGTTGAAAATAACACAAAATGAGATCAATATAGACTCCCACTTGAACTTGCATCCATATGCTTCAAGTCCTTCTTTTGTGTCTTCTTCTTGTGCTTCCTTCCCGAGCATCTTCTTTTACAAAATATATATCCTAATACATATTTTCTAGTAAAAGAAATTACTTCTAATATATTATTACATCCCATGAATAAATAGACAAAATACATCTTAAACAAAACACAAGGTTATTTACAACCCCATTGAATGAATACAACCAAATAAAACATTCAATCCAAACCATAATAACACAAGGTCTAAGCTAGGTTATGCACCAACATAAACATACATCATATCAACAAACTAAATAAACCCCATTAAACCCAAAATTTTCAGCCAACATAAGCTGAAAATTTGGGTTTGTTTGTCCAAACAAACACATCCAAAATGATCAACCATTGACATTTCCATCTTTCAAGGTTTAATCATAAGCATGAAGATATAACCATGAAAGACTTGGGGTTTACAAAACAGCCAAAATCAGCCTCTAATAGGTTGATAATAACCTTCTAAAACCGATTTTAAAGACAAGGAACAAGCAAGTTATCCACATAACTGGCTCTAGATGCCATTGTTGGGTTTGATAGAACACAAAGTAATCAAGTTCAACCTTTTAAACTTTCTGAAAACGCAGCGGAAGTATAGAATTATAACATGTTTATAATCTGAAAAATCCATGTTCTTAATGATGTTTTAAGATGAAAAACAAACCCAAACAAAAGGATCTAAATATGTGAATGAACAAGCTATGAACACAAGTTAAGCAACATAAAATCACAGCTTCAATGAGCTGTGATAACTACCTTATTCCAGCCAAAAAAAACGACCAAGAAAGGGTTGAATATGCTTGTGAATTAGCCAAGACTCCAAGGAAGAAGCCCTCAAGCTCGTATACCCCAAGCCTCCTTGCAATCACCTTCTTGTTAGGAAGATTCACCACCAAAAAGCTTCAAAACCTCTAATAACAAGCTGCTGGAACCGTGGTTATGGAGAGAGGAGAGAGCTTTTTTATCAATTGCATGTCAAGAGATTGGATGGAGAGATCAATTGAACAAGACTAGTTAATGTGTGTGTTCATCAAGGAAAAAGGTCCAATCCCCTAACAAGGGGGGGCGGCCGAAAAATGGGTTTTAAAAGGGTTTCCCCCCTTTTTTGATGGAACACATACACATAACTTAAAATGTCTTGTAACTAGACATACAATTAACCATTTAATTGTATGTACAAGTTATATAACTTATACAATTAATCAAATACTTATAAGTTATAATCTCTCATATTATTTGGTGTCATCTAACCAATTTAAATAACACATCAAATAATATATTGAACAAAATATCCTAATAAGTTGTTCCCTCTCATATGCAACTTATTTAGAAAACCCATTTCCTAAATTGGTGTAAACATTTAATTGTATGATCATATCATCAATGAATATTAGTTGGTGTTTGCTAAGCTTGTTATTGGGTATAACCCGACTTGGATCATAACGTACTAACCACATCAATATTCTACGTGTCTTGGGCACACAGAATCCACAGGAGATTCATTAAACTTTACATGCAAGGTTTCTTCGACAATCTTTGATCTGCAATTAAAAACTCTGTATGCCTTGCAAGTAGAGGAATACCCAACAAAGTATCCTGCATCCACCTTTGATTAAAACTTCTGAAGTGGATCTTTTATGTTGAGAATATAACAGGGACACCCAATGCTCCAAAGAAGGAAATCAGAGGAGCCAAATGATGTTACACTTCATAAGGAGTCTTCATCAATCTTTGATTTACCAATACTCTATTTTGCACATAACAAGCTGTGTTAACAGCTTCAGCCCAAAAGGTTTGTGGCAAACCAGAATCAGCCAACATTGACCTTGCAGCTTCAATAAGGGTCCTGTTCTTTCTCTCCACCACTCCATTTTGTTCAGGAGTTCTAGGAATGCTAAACTGCCTCTTGATTCCCTTAGAGAAATAAAATTCATCAAGTGTGTGATTTCTAAACTCTGTGCCATTATCACTCCTCACATACTTGACAGAAAGAGAATAGTGCTTTTCCATATGCAACACAAAGTAGATGATAATTTGACCAGCCACATCTTTTGAATGTAAGAAGAAGGTCCATACAAATCTGAATAATCATCCACAATTACATGCAATATTTTTTCTTTGCCATACTCATCACTCTTATTGGACCAAAAAGATCCATATGCAGTAATTGCAAGCAGGTAGTGGACTCTGGTTCTTCTATTGAGGGAATGATACTTTATGTTGCTCTCCTTTTAAACAAGCAGAGCCGTTTTCATCACATTTGAACTCCTTTAATGGCAGACCTCTCACTAACCCATGAAAATCACTGGTTCATGTTTCTAAGATTCACATGACCAAGCCTTCTGTGCCAAAGCTTAGATTCCTCAAGAGAGGCCTTGGAGAACACACATGGATGGCCTTTTAGATCAATTTTCTTTGATAAGTCTAAGGCATATACTCTTCCACCCTGTTGGCTTTCAGGAGAGTATGTTCATCCAATATCTTGTCAATCATATTCAAAACATTGAAAGACAGAATTCGACAGTTCTGACTGGTGAAAAGTGCAACATGCCCTTTATCACACATTTGACTGACACTCAACAAATTATACTTGAGATTCTCCACATGGTTGACATCATCAACCTTATTTCACCATTTGAAACGAAGCCTTTGCCGATGATGTGACCCTTAGCATCATTACCAAAAGATATAAATCCCTTCTTCTCTTAAGAGTAGTCATGAAGAAGATGTGCTCCCAGTCATACGCATAGATCCTCCACTGTCCACATACTAGATGCTTCTATGGCATGTTGAAGAACCCTGCATATATCACAACAACTAGTTAGCTTTTGAGACCCAAACCTTTTTGGTTTTGGGTGTGTTCTCATCAACAGCTTTTATACTAACTGATTTGTCATGATTAACAGCCTTTGAAGAAGAAGATGGTGCTGAAAAGGATTCCTTTGATTTTGGCTTAGGTTTCCTTTTTAGTGGTTTAATCAGAGGTACATCTATTTGGTTAACTCTCCCCAATAGATGTTGAACCATCATAAAAAGTTGTGTCTGATTGGTTGTTAAAGCTTTTAGTTCAGCAGACACATCAAACTTGTTTGTGAATGATTCTTGTGAGACACCATGTGCTCCTTTTTGAAAGACACAGCCTTAGTCTGTAGTTTTGATACTCTTTGAGGAGTATTTTTAGCTGTTTTATGATAAACTTCTTTCTTCTGTTTAGATTTTTGTGAAGACTTTGGTTTATCAGGTTGAGATGTTTGTGGCACAAACCTGGTTTCAAATTCATCTTTCATTTTATTAATTTTCTTTTTGATGATTTTATCCTTGTTAAATTTTGAATCCTTTCTGTACCAACATTCATCAGTGAGATGATTGAATAGACCACAAATTTCACATGGCTTTTTCTTCATCTTCTGTTGATCAGCTGTTGAAGAAGATGAAACTACTGAAGGTGTGTTCTTCAGTACTTTCTTCCTTTTAGTACTTATGTGAAGTACCGAAGGATTTGTAACAACTAAAGACTTGTTTTTCAAAGATGTTCTATCAGTACATTTGGATTTCCTGATAAATTCTTCAGCAGTTGTCAAACCATGTTTGGTTTCATTTGGCTTGAAATGTTCTTCAGGTGTTGTTACTTGCTCTTTAGTACTTTGAATACCTTTTGAGACAACACCTAAAGGACTCAACTTTTCTTTGATCATGTGTTCATCAGCAGTAGGACCATCAGCAGACTGATTAGCTAAGGTACTATTACTGACTTCATCCTTTGATTGTTCATTATCACTTGAGGATGAGACATATGATGATATGGTTTGGGAATTGATTTCACCTTCAGATTTTACTTCTGTCTTGGGAGTAAAATCTATAGGAGTTTCAGTGTGATTATATCCAATCCCAAACTTCACATTTGAAGCAGTTTGCTTACTGAGAAGCATTTCAAACCCCTTGCAAGATGTTACCCAACGTTCACACTCCACTTGAGTAGCTGCAAGTGTTTCTTTGAGACTCTTGTGATTTTCTAAGATGACCTCTACCTTAGCCTTTTCATCAATGATTTGGCATTTTAATTTGTAAATCTCATCATCTTTTTCTTTTAAAACAGACTCAAACTCAGCTTTTCTTTTGGAAATCACTTTCTCTAGGTCAAGATTTTGATTAATTAAAGCTACATTTGCTTCTCTAATTGAGGCAAAAGCAGCTATGCATGACTCAGAACACAACTTGGCCTTAGCCTCAGAAGATATTTGTGGTACCTGTGATGATGAAGCATTTGAGCTTGAACCACCAGTAGACTCCAGGGCCATAAGAGCAAGATTTCTAAAAGGATTTTCACCACCATGTTGACCAGCACCAGAAAACATTTGTTTTGTTTTAACCAGAAAGATCATCTGGTAAACTACTACAGTCAACAACATCAGGAGTGAAAAAGCTTTGATGTGATTGAGATTGAGATTGAGATTGTTGGCTTGATTGAGGTGGTTGAGGATCAGGTAGGGCATGTGATTATTGAGCTATGGGTACAGGAACCTGATTGGATTGTGGCATGTAAAAACAGGGATAAGGATATGGCATTTGACCTTGAGGAACAAAATATGCAGGAGGTGATTGATTTTGTGAATGATGACCAGAACTGGTAGAATGTTGCCCTTTGTTTTGTGAATTATTGCTTGGAAAGGTCACAAAGGGTGCAGAGAAGTTAGATCCAGATGATCTACACTCTCTTGCAAAATGTCCAAGTCTATGGCACTTGTGACACCTCAACTTGCTCTTGTCAAAACCAACTTTGGTTTTTTCTAGAGAGACCAGGGAATTTTCTACCTGTCCTTTTGTAAAATTTTTGAGATCTGATATTGACTAATGCCATTTGGCTCAAAATATCCATCTCTTCCAAATCATCATCAGCAATTCCATTCAAATCATCCATCAAAAAGCATAGATTGTCACTATTACATCCTGAATTACCAACAATACCAGCAAAAGCATGATCTCCACTGTTTGAAGAGAAATCAATATGCTCATCATAGGAACTTTCTGATGTAGCATATTCTGACTCATGACCAACCAGTGCAGCATTCCCTGGTACAAAGTCATCAGTGAGCTTCCCGATGAAGTCAGTTTTCTTTTCTGTTCTATCTCTCTTTCAAATGTAAGTAGTTTCCCATGAAGTTGGGTGAGAGATAGATTATCTAGATTTGCACTAGAGCGTAGGACAATGGTATATGTGTCCCATCTCTCAGGCAAGGATCTGAGAAATCTGTTGTTCATCTGACAGTTTGTATATTCATGTTTAACCATTTTCAACTCAGATATCAAACAGGAGAATCGCTCAAACTATTGAGTTAGTGACTCACCCTTTCTATGAGAGAATGTTTCATATTGCTGGGCAAGGATTTCTCTATTGTTTGCTAAGACCTCATCAGTTCCTCCAAATTGTTCTTTCAGAGCAACCCAGAGGTCATGAGCAGATTCATGATGCATAAGTCTAGAATAGATTTCATTAGGCAGTGCCATGGCTAGAATTCCATAGGCTTTAGCATCAATTTCAAACAGTTTCAAATCATCATCTGAATATTGCTCTTTCTTCTTCGGAACCATCTCATTGGTTTCCGGATTACTCACCATAGGCTTATATGGTCCATGAACCACAGATTTCCAACAACCTGAACTATTAACAGACAGGTGATGGAGCATCCGTCGTTGCCATATGTTGTACTCACTCCTAACAAGCATCAGAGGCTTTGTTGAGGAGCCAGTATTGTGAGGATCATTGATTAATGTATCCATTTTCACCAATTCAAACAGGTTCTATAAGAGTTTAACAAATCTAACTCAAAAACTCAACAACACAATTTGAAATAAGAAGAATCTCAAATTGTTTCACATGAAGCAACAGAAAAACAAACTTTATAACCAATTCTTGCAAATTTGCCAATTCAATCAAACTGAGATATCAAAAGAACAGTTTCAATGATCAATTGTTAAATCAATCAATGATTAACCAACTCTGATACCATTTGTAGGGATCGAGATCTAGTTTGATCAATTAGATTAGATTAGGATTTGCAGCGGAATAGCACACGAATTAGACGAAATTCTAGCATGAATAATATGAATATTCAATCAAACAGTAACAGTTATAGAGAGAGAGTTTTCTGCAAAAAGAATGTTTTCATTCATGCACAAACTTCCCGTAAAGGGAATTAGGTCAACATTCCTTTTATAAGGAATGTGACATCAGCTGACGTCATATGATAGTGACATCTAACTGATTTATACAAAAAACTGAATTATACTAAACTACTGAAGATGTCCATAACAACTGAGGACACCTTCATTAGAATCTAAGTATAAACTAACATTATAACTACTAAAGTTATAACATGTGAAGTATAATAACTTCAGATGTTTTACATAATATAAAACTACTGATTACAAACTACTGAAATATAAACCATCACAACTACTGAAGGAACTAGTTCAGTTGTTGTGACAACTTCTGAGAACTTGATCTTCAGACTTTGTCTTTAGCAGTTGTCTTTAGACTTTGTCTTCAGACTTTGTCTTTAGACTTTGTCTTCAGACTTTGTCTTCATACTTTGTCTTCAGACTTTGTCTTCAGCAGTTGTCTTTAGGCTTTGTCTTCAGACTTTGTCTTCAGCAGTTGTCTTCATACTTTGTCTTCAGACTTTGTCTTCAGCAGTTGTCTTTAGGCTTTGTCTTCAGACTTTGTCTTCAGCAGTTGTCTTCAGACTTTGTCTTCAGAATTTGTCTTCAGACTTTGTCTTCAGACTTTGTCTTCAGACTTTGTCTTCAGACTTTGTCTTCAGCAGTTGTCTTCAGACTTTGTCTTCAGTAGATGTAGATCACTTCAGTTGTTTTGATGTCTGTGGGACTTAAAGGTTTTTCTGATCTGGCTCATTGGTTCTTTTGGTCCAACAGATATGATTACTTATGATTTTTCCTTATTATTGTTATTGCTATTATTATTAGTACTTATAGTATGTAACATTACGTGGTATGTTATTATCATAATGTAAAGTATATCGTAATAATAAAGTGAAAGAGCAATAAAGAAAAGAAGAGGAACATTAATGAAAAGGTTAACAAGTCTTGCAAGCTTACAGGAGGTACACAACCATTTTGTCGTTAGCTCAACTATGTTGCGGGTTAGCTACCCTATTATGCACACAGGGTCAATCAATTGAGCTTGGCAGGACCTTTGTAGCTTGCCCTGGTGATTGGGTTGACCTTGTACATAGTACACAGAACCCTTTCGGGGGATACAGTTGACCCTTTCGGGGCATATAGTTGACCCTTTCGAGGGATACAATTGACCCTTTCGAGGGATATAGATGGCCTATCACCTGTTTTCCATCGCGCATATAGTTGCGGTATTGCTCACTGGTCCATACAGAAAGTGAAACATAAAGATAAAAGTTTACAAAACAGACAAGGCATGCAGTAAAGAGAACGAACAATATTTGTTCATATAGTTGATGCATGCTCGCATATACAGTACAAAGTTGTATTTTACAGAAAAGAGTATTTTCATATACAACATATAGAAAGCATTTTATTACTTATAAAACTAGAGCTCACTCAGGAACGCTGACTTTTATACATTTTCAGTTGGCAGGCAATTATTGTTGAGGATGACACGAGGGTGAAGCCACTCGGCAGGGAAAGACTGACATCCATTCATATTTTATGTTGATGTTGTTTTGTAATGCAGTAAAACAATTCTTTTGTGATCAGTTAAACGATGATGTATTGCTCAAAAACAGTGGTTTAAATGAAATGAATGTTTTTGATAAATTACTTCTGCTGCTTAAGTTTGTATAGTTATAATGTTTAATGGTTTAACTGCTGTGATTGACCAACTATGAGGTTTCTGGGAAGGGGGCCTTACAAGTTGGTATCAGAGCCAAAGTTTAAGAGAATTGGGTTAAATAAAATTTTAAACCTAAACTTAAACTGAAAATGGGACAAATGGAGGGATGTTAGCCCGAGTAGCTACGTGCCATCAGGTATGTCTTTTCTTAATGTTAACCGGTATTATGTGCGCATGCTATTTAATTATGTTCTCTTAGTATATTTAGATACTGACTAAGTCAGGATAGGAGATGCTTGGGGTATGAAAAGTAAAGTAAGTGGCTAATCACAACTGGCCACTGTAATTAGGGATTTACTATACTTGACATAAACTGAGTATTACCTTGAATGACCGCATTAGTGTTTGAATCTTATAGTGTGCTTTTAGAGGATGGCTGGCGATAGATCTTCAAAAGCCTCTCGTGGTGGAGGTCACGGTGCTGCTTCGCGACCCAAGACAGGGAGACCCAGAGTAGAAAGTGGTTCATGAAGAACCAGAGACCCCTTATCTGGAGGGTGGCGACGAGAGCGCCAATCTGAGAGCCTTAGTAAAGGAGGCTGTGGTGGAAGAGGTTCACGAGGTCATGTAGACGATTCTACCGTCTGTGGTGACCGAAGTGATCAAGGCCATAGGGATGGGGTAAAGAAGGAAGAAACCGGTCCTTGGGAAGACGGGATCAACCAGAGCCGAAAATGGTTCTCTCTGATGATGACGAGGAGGAAGAAGAGGAGCCTGCATCGGAGGCAACCCAAGCTGTAACTATGGGGCGTTTATGAGATGCAAGCCCCCTACTTTCGATGGAAACGGTACTGCGGCAGCTGCTAATTGGTGGGTAAGGAGATGGAGGTTGTCCTTGATATCAGTGAGTGCCGTGAGTATCAGAAGGTGAAAATCGCTACCCATTCCTTTGTGGACTCGGCTTTGTGCTGGTGGGACAACATTGTCCAAGCCGAGGGTAACAGGGCCATTGGAAGAATGAGATGGCCTGAACTGAAGAAGCAAGTGATCGAGGAATTATTTCCTCACAGAGAGATGGACAAGGTAGAAAGAGACTTCCTGCAGCTGGAGGCGGGAACGATGACACACCAGCAGTACACCACCAAATTCAATGAAATGGCACGGTTGGTGCCCGATCAAGTGACACCATTGTCACGAAAGATTAAAAGATACATCCAGGGGCTGTCGGCGGATATCCATAGGCATATGTTGTCGCCCGGCCGAGCATTTTCAGGTCGGCAGTTGACTTGGCTGGCAGATTATACGATGAGTGCGAGGTGGTGGTGGCTGAGGTGGATAAGAAAGATGGTGGTAGTCGGAACTGGAATGGAAAAAGGTTTGGACGTGGTAGGACTGCTCCAAACAAGAAGGTGACAAAGGTGGGTGATTGACGTGTAGTCACATCTGGATCAGGGCTGAGGAGGTGTGACAAATATGGAAGGGAGCATACTGGTGAGTGCAGAATGGGGATGAACGTATGCTTCAGGTGTGGTCAGCCTGGACACATCGCTAGAGACTGCAAGAAGCCGAGAGCAGAGAGCTCTACGGCAGAGAAGAAGAAGCCGGAGGAAGGAGAGCACAGGGCAGGTGCTAGAGCTTACAGCATGACCCGGGAGGAAGCCAGAGCTGATCTCGATATTGTGTCAGGTATGTTTCTGGTAAACCAAATTTCTGCCTCTATATTGTTTGATTCTGGTGCTAGTAGGAGTTTTATTTCTACTACCTTCTATGCTAAGTTGTCTGTTATCAGTAGAAAGGTCAGTGCACCATTTGATGTAGAAACGGCCATCGGTAAGTCCACTAGAATTACTAATGTGATAGAGGACTGTGTGTCACAAGAAGATGATTCGATTAGTTGCGTCCGATGGAAGTTTGGTTACGATTTATGGAGATCGCATCATGGCGATCCCGAAAATGATTTCAATGGCAGTGGCGGGAAAGTGGATGAGGCGTGGATGTAGTGCCTACTTGGCCTACGTAAAGGATGTGGACGCGCTAACACCGCAACTATCTGATGTACTAGTTGTGTGTGACTTTCTGGACGTATTCCCGGAAGACTTACCCAGCGTGCCACCGGATCGCGAGATTGAGTTCCAAATTGACTTGATACCCGGTGCTTAACTCGTTGCCAAAGCACCGTATCGATTGGCTCCCTAAGAAATGAAAGAACTCATGGAACAGTTGTAAGAGCTACTCGATAAGGGGTTCATTAGACCGAGTATCTCTCCCTGGGGTGCTCCGGTCCTATTTGTGAAGAAGAAAGACGGTAGTATGAGGATGTGTATTGACTACCGAGAGCTGAACAAGTTAACAGTGAAGAACCGATACCCCCTACCAAGAATAGATGATCTGTTTGATCAGCTCCAAGGTGCCAGTTGGTTTTCAAGGATAGATATTCGATCTGGTTACCATCAGCTGAAGGTGAAGGAGCAGGATATCCCTAAAACAACTTTTCATACGCGCTACGGTCACTATGAGTTCCTCGTTATGTTGCTTGGATTGACCAATGCGCTAGCTGCGTTTCTGGATCTAATGAGCCGTGTGTGTCAGCCTATGTTGGATAAATCAGTGATTGTGTTCATTGATGATATCCTTATTTATTCGAAGAGTGAGATTGAGCATTCCGGCCACATTCGGGAGGTTCTGGAGACGTTAAGAAGGAAGAAGTTGTATGCAAAATTCTCCAAGTGCGCATTTTGGTTGCGTGAAGTTCAATATTGGGTCATGTGGTGAATCCTGACGGGATTATGGTAGACCCCGCTAAGGTGGACGCTGTAATGCAATGGAAGTCTCCAAGGATGCCATCCGAAATTCGTAGTTTCTTAGGGTTGGCAGAGTTTTATCGAAGGTTCATTCAGGACTTTTCCAAGATCGCTTCTCCCCTGACCAAGTTGACCCGATAGGATGTAAAGTTTATATGGGGTCAAGCCAAGAACAGGCGTTCGAGGAGTTAAAGGTGAGGTTGACTCAAGCTCCTGTCTTGTCATTACCCGAAGGAAGCGAGGATTTGGTGGTATCTTCAGATGCTTCTTACTTGGGGTTGGGGTGTGTATTAATGCAAAGAGGAAAGGTTATAGCCTATGCATCCCGACAGTTGAAAGTTCACGAGGTCAACTACCCTACTCATGACCTGGAGCGAGCAGCCGTGGTCTTTGCACTATAGATTTAGAGGCACTATCTGTAGGGAACGAAGTGCACCATTTTCATAGACCACAAGAGCTTGAAGTACTTCTTCAAGCAAAAAGATCAGAACATGAGGCAGAGGCGATGGTTGAAGCTTATAAAGGATTATGATTGCGAGATTCATTACCATCCGGGCAAAGCCAACATGGTGACCGATGCTCTTAGCTGGAAGGAGAGGCCCGAGCCGATTCGGATGAAAGCATATCAACTAATCATGACCTCCGATGTAATGAAACAAGTCAAGGAGTTTCAGGATAAGGCATTAGAAGAAGGTCATCTAAACTCTGAAAGAATGAGAGGTCTGGTTGGGGAATTGAGTGAAAACACACTTGGTGTTAAAACTCGATTTGGACGGGTGTGGATTCCTCATTTCGGGGATCTACGTGTAAGGATTATAGATGAAGCTACCAAGACTCGGTACTCCATGCCACAAAGATGTATCAAGACATGAAGAAAGATTATTGGTGGCCGGGTATGAAACGTGACGTGGCGGAGTATGTGAGTAAGTGCCTTACATGCTTGCAAGTGAAGGCGGAACATCAGCACGCGTATGGGAAGATCCAACCTTTGTATATACCGGAATGGAAGTGGGAGCACATCACCATGGATTTCATTACAAAGCTACTACGTACTCTGAAGGGGTACGATGCCATATGGGTGATTGTTGACCCCTTGACGAAGAGAGCTCACTTCCTACCGATCCGTGAGACATATTCATCCGAGAGGTTGGCTGACTTGTTCATCAAAGAGATTGTAACTCGTCATGGTGTGCCGGTGTCCATTGTGTCTGATCGTGACACCCGGTTTACGTCTAAATTCTGGAAGAAATTCCACGACGCCATGGGGATGAGGTTACATATTAGCACGACTTATCAACCCCAAACTGATGGTAAGTCAAAAAGGACCATTCAGACATTGGAGGACATGCTTCGGGCATGTGTAATCGATTTTGGTGGAAGTTAGGACGACCACTTACCGTTAGCCGAATTCTCATACAACAACAGCTATCATACCAGCATTGGTATGCCACCATATGAGATGTTATACGGTAGGAGATACAGAACACCCGTTTGTTGGGGTGACATTGGTCAGAAAGAGCTGGGAAGCATCGACGTAACAAGGCTACGACTGAGAAGCTTGAAAAGATTAAAGCCTTCATGAAGGCAGCCAAAGATAGACAGAAGTCGTATGCCGATAAATGACGTAGACCAATTGAGTTCCAGGTGGGTGACCGGGTTATGTTGAAGGTCTCACCTTGGAAGGGTATTATCAAATTCAGGAAGCGGGGCAAGTTGAGCCCAAGATATATAGGCCCTTTCCGAATCATCGCTCCAGTAGGAGAGGTGGCCTATAGATTGGAGTTGCCAGATGAGTTGAGTGGAATGCACCCGACATTCCATGTATCTCATTTGAGAAAGTGCTTAACTGATGAAGACATGATTGTTCCACTGGAGGACATTGAAGTTGGTGAAAGGCTCAATTAGTGGACCAACCTGTGGCAATCATCGATGGTAAATAGAAGAGGCTGAGAACTAAAGTGGTTCCTCTTGTGCGTGTATAGTGGAAGCACAGGAAGGGATCTGAATCTACGTGGGAAACTGAGGAGGAGATGAGGCAGCATTATCTTTGTCTGTTTAAGGAATAACAGGTTTTGGGGACGAAACCTATATAAGGGGGTGGACTTGTAACACCCAGTTATTTTAAAAGACAAGATATAAGGAATAAAAGAAAGAAAGGCAATTAAGTCCAAGTGAAGGGACTAAAAGCATAAAAAGAACAAAAATCTTGAAAAGTTGGTGTAAAGGTGGACATGGCCGCCCACCCTCACTTCACATCAACATATCTTTGGTTCTAGAGAGAGAGAGCAGGAGAGAACTCTCGGCTAGTGAAAGAAGAAGAAGAAGTGAACGAATTCAAGGTAAGAATTTGTGGTTTTTATGTGTTTATGACGGGTTTTATCCCGGTTATGTGTTTATGTGCTTATGGGTTGTGTTTGTGCTCGGGTGTGTGTGTTTTTGGATGTTGTTTCTAGGTGTTTTGAACTCTTTGCAAACGGGTTAAAAGGAAGAACACCCAAGTTG